>CM073486.1:44903934-45248934 GCA_037074505.1 Albizia julibrissin
CCATACGCTCCTAAATATGATCTCTTCATCCACAGGTCCTTGCATACAGAAACTCCGTCTCAGTATTGCTGTCATCTAGAAAGTAAGATTCAAACATCATTAACACCAATTGCCCAACTAAGAAGAATAACACTGATAATAATCTTTCTAATACACTAGCAACCGAAACAATCTCGTAAAGATTATCAATCATTACAACCACTAAAAGGGCACCTAGTGGACTAACAAACCAATAGAAGAAAATTCCATCAAAACACCAACACTCTCGATTAAAGGGATTCAAACCCTAAACCTGCCAACAGGGAATTAGTTAATCCTATCTGAACAAGTACCCAGCTTCGCCAACATATTCGAATCAAAACCATAAAGAACGACCTTCATATGAATTATGAATAATAAACAAATAGCTAATAACAACTGGGAAATAATTGACATATACATATAACAACTAATAACGAGTACACAGATACATATAACAACTAGTTTGGCACAATCAGAATGAAACCCTAACAGGGAGATAATTGACATGCCTCTTGCTTCAAAACCATTTCAGTCGCATTGCAAATATACTCCAAGCTTTCGGTCATTGCCGACGGCAATCAGAGGCACAGTGACTCCGATGTCGATAACAGTCGCAGAAATCTCTGCCCTAGAAGTTGTAGGATATCAGGGTTTTCACTATCTGTGACGACCACCGAACACGAATTCAAAGTAAAAGGTACAGAACAGAAGACAACACCAAGATGAACATGGACTTAGATATGCATATAACAGAGGATCTGATGCAATCGTTTTGAATTTATATATAACAATTACTATACCAATAAATAGGTGGATTTTCTTTCTCTACCTTCCCCCGCCTCTGATCTGAAGGTGAAAAAAAAAACTCTTGCAACTGTATTTTTTTAATTAAAGAGAAGGAGAATCCATCTAATAAAGCTGGCTTAAACCACCCCCTTCTCTCTTTATCTTTCTAAAATTTCTGGAAAATTTTTCTTTTTAACTCACTAAATATTCTAAAATGGACAAGAAAAGAAAATCCGGCGTAAATGTAAGGAAATCTGAACCTACAAATTTTCTTGCTTGTGGAATTTATGCGAGTCTTTCCGTTTAAGATGCTTTTTATTTATTTTTATTTTCCCCATAATTTTCTTGATTTATTATTTATTATTATTAATAAGTCAAGAGGAATGAAGGGGACGCTCCGCACGTGTAAGGTTCCTGAAACGTGTCGCGTCAGTTGCGTGTGAATTTGAAGTGAACACGTGAGAAAGGTGCGCGTGAGGGTTGCGTGGGTCAGCAGTAACGCCCCTGTGGCATGCGTCTCCCCCTCACATTTCCGTTTCCCCTATATATAATTTTTGGCCAAACAAAATTAACCCCTTTTTTTCCTCCAAGTCTGTCATACGATTACCATACACAACATTATTACAATATTCTGTTTTTATTTATATGACTAATAGTTCAAGTTCCACTAGGCTTGTGACTTAAAATGTATATTAAACATGCTATTCATTCATAGTTATTAGACTTTATAGCTCCAACTACACGTAAAAATGATTTTAAATCCAGGTTCTGAAATCCAAGCCGGGCTGTCGGTCCAACCCGGAAACTAGCTGATAAACTAGTTCAATAACTAGTCTTGTCCAGCATTTTTTTTATTTTTAAAAAGTAATTCTTTTAATTTTTTTTAGAATTTCATATTAATAAACTTAAAATATTTAATTTCTCACCAATTCGATCCGATTTAACTTCGATCTGACTTACTGATCTTTAACCTAATACCCTGACCGATTCAATAACAAATTCGGTTTCAGAACCTTGTTGTAAACCGACGTCAAAAATGAAATTCATTAGATTATATCCATATCCACGCTACCGGATGATACCACAATTTATTTTTTTGGTAACCCACACAAAATGCTCAGCAATTTATTTTTGCTGACACAAAAAAAACCCAAAAAATCAATATTTTTTTTATTTTGCGACAATATTTAAAAAAAATATTTCACTTTCGAAATACCTATATAAATAAAAATGAGAAATACAAATTAAATTAACGCATGTAGTGAAAATTGAAAATTTTTACTTGCCCAAAAGGTTCTGTAGATAAGAAAAAATAATCAAATTATTTGTAGCTTTTTTTTGGGGGGGGGGGGGGCCACAAGTGGTTTTAGACTAGAGTTGGCTCCTTTACTACACCCAACCCCAACCATGAGGAGGAAGCATAATACTCCGTAGATGTCATTGTGGTACAAGAGTAGTTGTCCCTGTGAAAGTATTCTCCAAGAAAAAGCACAATGGTGTAAATTCCAAATAATGGTGAGGTAGCACTTGCCTTGGTCATCCTCCCCTCCTAAATAAGCTACCCATCAGCTTCCAAAAACACAACATACACAGACGCAAATTCTCTACCAACTGAACGATAATTGGGTACTCGACCATTTTGTCTTTACATTCTATCATAAAGCTTGTACACTAGGATGATATGCCATCATTTTCGGGGACAGCCATCAAGCATGGTCTAGAAGCAGTCGTCCATCCAACATATTGCTTTTCTATGCGAGCTTTAATGAGTCACCTTCCACAGAGCTGAAACATTCCTTTTACCCATATAGAAACTACAAATTCAATATCCTCTGTTGCTATCCTTGCTACCAAAGAATCTTCATATATCATCCTCACTGAAGATAGCATCGTTCCACGTAAAAAAAAAACGGTAATTATGAGACATGTTCCCTCAAAATAAAAATAAACAAGTGGTAAATTAAAACAAAAGCAATTGGTTACATACTTACATTAACATCTAATGTACATATGATGAAAATGGCTCACCCCACTAATGAAACTCTAAGGTCACTTAAGCTACATGATGTGTTTAGACCGACTTTATATATTTGTAAAGCATTAACATTATTTATCTGTTTTTTAGGGTGAAGATCTCAAGAAGGATATTAGAGTATCTTAGCATTTATTTTCTGAGGTCACTATATTTTCTTGTACAGATTGTGAATAATGCATCGAAGAGCTCTTGATCCACGTATGAATATGTTTCTTCGTGTTACCATACCTTTATCTTTGTTTAGGCAGCATATTTGTCAATTACCTTCAATGAGATCCCATCCCCTTTCTAATTCGCTTCAACAAGATTAGTTTCTAAAACAAAATCACATAATTCTTGATTGTAAATAAAGATTAATTATTTTAGGTGGACAAGATAGTTTAACTGATGGATTGGAGCCAAGGAAGAATTTAGAGAAGAATGTAAGGCAGCTTTACAATCAATTACAAAGAAGATCAAACCGATAGAAAAGGCAAGTGATAACACTACCATAACAGTACAGAGGCCTGTAGAGAAGGCCATACAGAGTTAATAATTAATGAAAGCAACCATGGTTAAGGACTCTCAAATGGTTCAGAAATTTGGGCGGCCAAGGGAGAAATTAGCAGGAATTTGGAATACCATGGTCAAAATCAGTAGGTCGTGTGCAATCAGATTTTTCTTCACTTACTAAGAAGTTTTGGTATAGAGGGAAGATGGTGAAGATGCGTCTTGTTTCCAATTAGGTTTTTAATGAATGTGTAATACCAAAACAAAAAAGATTTTCAATGGATGTATTATAATTTTATTGTACTTGATCTGTGAGGGCAAGGGACCGTTTTCAGGATTTTTTTTTGTTGGGGGGGGGGGGGGGGGGTGGGTTTGATAAGAAAATTATGAATAAATAAGAGGGTTAAGGTAATTATAGGGTTATTAGCAGTTAACCAAAAGGTAAATATAACTTTTGGTCCAACTTTTATTTTGGTTCCTTAAGTTTATAGTTTTGGTCCCTCAAGTTTACTCCGTTTATCACTATTAATCCCTCAAATTTGAAATTTGTAGTTTTGGTCCCTTAAGTTTATTCCGTTTATAACTGTTGGTCCTTCAAGTTTGAAAAAGATTTGGTAGCACCTTTGACGGTTTTAATTCGTCCAATGTAGCGCTAACGCCGTTAAGATAGCTTATGTGTCATGCCTTTTAGAACAGCTGATATGGAAAATATACTATAATATATTATATTGTGCTTAAAAAAAAGGAAAAAATGGCATCAAAATGAAACGCACGAGCCTAGAAGGCATGACACATAAGCTATTTCTGGTTCGTGCGTTTCGTTTTGATGTCTTTTTTTCTTTCTTTTTAAGCACTATATAATATATTACAGCATAGGGTAAAGGTGCAATTCTACTCATAAACATTTCCTGAAAGAGCTACCAGCACAGTAAACATTTTCCGGGTGCAAAAATACCCATGAACATTAAAAAGTAGACCGATAATGCCAATTCTGTTAACTTTGCTTGACGGTGTTAGTTTTTGGTTAAAAAATAGGTGGGGCCCACATGAACAAAAAAGTAACACCATTAGCCCAAATTAACGGAATTGGCATTATCGGTCTACTTTTTAATGTTCATAAGTATTTTTGCACCTGAAATATGTTTACTGTGCTGGTAGCTCTTTTGAGAAATGTTTATAGGTAAAATTGAACATTCGCCCTATAGTATATTTGTCATATCAGTTATCCTAAAAGGTATGACACAAGCTATTTTAACGGTGTTAGCGCCATATCGAAAGAATTAACGCCGCCAAAAGCGCCACCAAGGTAATTAAACTCAGACTGGTCACTGAACCTTTCAGTAGGTTAAACCGGAGTCAAACCATAGCTAAACTGTGACCAAACTGGTCAGAAAGTGAAGATTTAAAAGTTATTAGTATGAAATTATAAAGAAAATAATAAAAAATCGATTAAAAAAACTGAATCGGGTTGATTCCCGGACCGAACCAGTTTGCCGGTTTTCGGGTTAAACCGATCGGTCCAGTATGGGTTTCATAACATGGCCGTCAAATCATTTTCAAACTTGAGGGACAAATAGTTATAAACAAAGGAAACTTGAGTGACTAAAATCAAAATCGAACCAAATTTCAGGGACCAAAAGTTATATTTACCCTAACAATATATATATATATATATGATTCATGTCTTGCTATAGGTAACTGTGATTCATGTCTTGCTACTTCTTCCTCGAAGTGGGTCATCGATTCTGGATCCACTAATCATATGACAAGTAACCATCATTTGTTCTCTACATATGCACCTTATATCAACCCCTCTTCAATAACAATTGCCAATGACTCTTACTCCCGTGTTCTTGGATCTGACACTATTAAACCTACCCCGTCTATTTCCCTGTCGTCTGTTCTTAATGTTCCTAACCTTGTTGTTAACCTAACTTAGTTTGGTGTATCTGTGAAAACCTTACGAAGTAACAATGCTAAAGAATGTTTTTCTGCTCAATTTCAAAACTATATGCTAAGCATGGCATGATTCATCAGTCCTTATGTGCAGATACACCAACTCAAAATAGTGTTGTAGAAAGAAAAAACCGGCACTTACTAAAAGTAGCTCGGGCTCTAATGTTTCAAATGCAAGTGCCAAAACTTTTTTGAGCTAATGCTGTGTCAACTGTGTGTTTTCTTATTAATCATGAGCCCCCTCCTGTTCTCAGTGGTGACACTCCATATACAACTTTGTTTCCTTCCAACTTATTGGTCCCTATTAACCCAAAAATCTTTGATTGCGTCTATTTCGTACGAAATGTTCGTCCCACTGTTACAAAACTTGATCCCAAGTCTCTCAAGTGTGTCTTTCTTGGGTATTCTAGGGTTCAGCAAGGGTTATCAGTGCTATTCTCCTACTCTTCATCGTTATCTTGTGTCTACAGATGTCACCTTCTATGAGTCGACTCCATTTTTTCCTTCCTCTACCCCACCTAAATCCACTGACACCGCAAAAGGTCTTGATGATATCTTAGTGTATGAGGTCCATGTACCACCAGTTCCACCACCAGCTAAACCACCTCACCATCATGTTTATTGGAAACGTCCTAGGAAAAGTAATGTAGTCGATCACGTTCATGGCCTATAGTGCCTGCTTTGACGTCTGATCCGGAACTAGTTCAACTTGCTCCTATCCCTAAACCATAAATAGTACCTGATACTTCTGATACCTCTGATTCTTCCGATGACTTGCTTATTGTCCTACACATTGGTAAACGTACTTGTATCTATCCTATCTCTTTTTTTGTCTCCTATAACCCCTTGACTCTTCCATCATGTTCCTCCATAGCATCCTTAGACTCTATCACCGTTCCTACTACTCTCCACCAAACCTTGGCCCATCTTGGTTGGCGTGTTGCAATGGAAGAAATGATGGCCCTTGATAAGGAAAGTACCCAGACTCTCATTGATTTACCTTCGAGAAAGAAGGCTATTGGGTGTAAGCAGGTGTTCACTATTAAAATGAAAGCTGATGGCACCTTGGAAAGTTTGAAAGCTCAACTGGTTGCCAAGGGATATGCTCAAACCTATGGTGTTGACTATTCAAAAATCTTCTCCCCTGTGGCAAAATTGTCCTCTGTTTTCCTCTTCATCTCTATGGCGGCCACTTATGGTTGGGATCTTTATCAGTTGGATGTCAAATATGCCTTATTGAATGGTGATCTTACGAAGGTCTACAGGGAGCAACCACTTGGTTTTATTGCTCAGGGAGAGCGTGTGAAGGTATGCCACCTTCACAAGTCTTTATATGGTTTGAAGCAAAGCCCTCGTGCTTGGTTTGACAGATTTAACTCTATGGTTAAGAAGTTTGGTCTAAATCATAGTAAGTTTGATCATTCTGGGCTTTATTAGCAATTGACTACTGGCATGATTCTCTTAGTGGTATATGTTGATGACATTGTTATTACGGGTAGCAATATTTCGGGAATCTCATCATTCAAGGCCTTTCTTAATTCTCATTTCCAAACGAACGATTTAGGTCCGTTAAAGTACTTTCTTGGGATCAAGGTTATGAGAAGCAAGAAGGGCATCATCTTGACACAGAGGAAATATGTTCTTGATTTGCTAAAAGAAACCAAGAAACTTGGAGTAGCACCAAGTAGCTTTCTCATGATTCCTAATCTTTTTTTGGACATTGATGACAGCGTACTGTTTGACGAACTACCTGAGGATGTGAGAAAAAAGGTTGATCCTGAGAAGATCAAACCATTTGCGTATCATGAGAGATACTGTAAAATGATTGGGAAATTGACCTACCTCACAGTGACTAGCCCTGATGTGACCTTTCTTGTTAGTGTGCTCAGTCAATTCATGACAGTGCCAACCATTGCTTAGTGAGAAGCATTGAAGCATGTCTTACATTACATGAAGGACTCATCTGGTCGTGGTATACTCTAAACAAATCATGGCCACACCAAGATTGAATGCTTGTATGATGCAGATTATGCAAGGTTAAAGGCTACCAAAAGATCCACCACAGGATATTGCATGTTTGTAGGTAGAAATTTAGTGTCCTAGAGGAGCAAGAAGCAGGATGTGATTTCTCAATCTAGTGCAGAAGCTTAATATAGAGCCATGGCTTAGTCAATACAGGAAATTGTTTGGATTCACCAGTTAATAAATGAAGTTGGTCTTGCCATGTCATTGCCTGCAAGACAGTGGTATGATAATAAAGATGCTCTACAGCCTCCAACTCTATGTTTCATGAACATACGAAACACATTAAGATTGACTATCACTTTGTACGTGATAATATCAAGGAGAACTTCATTTCTACAGGGCATATAAGGTCTAGTAACCAACTGGGCAATCTTTTTACCAAGGCCCTAAATGAGATTCAGGTTGACTATCTTTGTAACAAATTGGGCTTGATTAAAATCTATACTCCAACTTGACGGGGAGTGTTAGGAAATATTAATATAATATTAGGGATTAGGGATTAGGGCTATCAATTATCATAATGGGCCCATTAAGTCTAAGGCATCTTTCTTGTGTATAAATACCCCTCTGGTGTATATGAATAAACAAGCTATTTAGATTATTTTGCTCTACAAAGTTCACCCACATAACTAGATGTCAACCTAAAAGTCTAGTCGCCTAGCATTGTACCTTAATTGGCCCTCGAAACCATACAAGCATATAGGTTTTATACTTCCTGCCCAAAGACAAATAAGAGAGCAATCAGTGAGCAATACATTGCTTTAGTAACTGATACTTAGCGTTTGCAAAAATGAAATCAGAAAATTATCTGATGGCTCAATGAATAAATGAGAAATTACTCACAGTCAATTGGGTGTTTATCAGTTTGGCGGGCTGTATAATGTGCAGACAGTAAAAGCAGTGAAAGGAATGCACTGGCAACAAAAATGGCATCGAACCACCGGTGATAAAAGTCAAATTGAATATCACCACCTAATACCTCTGTTATAATAATCCTGCCAATAAAGTCAGATCAGACATTAAAATGGTTAAGACTTCAGAGATAATAATTCTGGGCATACCAGAATTCCAGTCGAATACCTTGATTTACTAGCATTCTAATACTGACCATGGTTTTCCAACAACATAACATAAATTCAGTTTCACAGTATTAGAACATTCTGCTGAGTGTACAATAAAATATGAAAAAAATCGTCATACCATCAATGTTTGCCAAATAACACGTGTAAGTTCATATAGTTGAGATATTTTATAACCTGAGAATGCACCATCCTATTCACATTTACAAGCTATTTCAAGTTGTTAGAGAATTGGAGTCCCAATACAAACACGGAAAGATGAAAATGAGATGCTCATCATGCACAACTCATGTAACTCAATTACTCAGAGTATGATCGGTTTTCATTGCTTTTTTTTCAGGCAAGAGTAGGGTTTGAAGTTTGAAGGAAGGTATATGGTTTAGATCTTATTATGATAACATGTCAAGAAAAGAGAGACAAAATAAGAGAGATACCAAAATGGAAGGCACAGCAACCACTTGGACCCCCTCAACATTTTTATACATTGTTCTAAAAACCAGACAGGACTGGCCTATTTGACCCAAAAACCAGTTGATCAATGCACATTCCAGTTCGAAGGAGAGGGTGAAGCAGAAAATATTATTAAAAGAACTGATGAAAAATTGATCAAATCAACCATGAACATGTAAAACCTAACAAAAATGGACCAATTAATGGGTTAAACGGTTCAATGTTAGTTTTCTTTCCCTTCGGTTAAAGAGGGAAAAAGGATCAAGAACCACCATAGACAAAACCTAACCAGAACCAACAAGAAGATATGAGAAGATGCAGCCAAGAGCTTGACTAATCAAGATATAAGAGAAGCGGGAATTGAGAAAATACAAAGAATAGAAAAAGAAAATAATAGACAAGGAATTAGGGGGAAAATAGACATGGTAATGGTCTATATAAGAGAATACAGAGGAGAAGGAATGCACAATCTGAAGGAGAAGAAAAATCAGAATTTAACAAAAAAAAACAGAGAGAAAGAGAGAGGAAAAACAGAAGAAATGCAGCAGCCATCATGTTTTATGTTTTACAAGTTGTAGTTTGTACAAACTGGCTAATGAAGGGACCTATAAGTCAAAACTTAAAACTACTAAGAGACTTCGTGTAGAGTGGAGCTAATGCTAAGACTAATAACGAACAGAATGATTAATAGATATAAAATTATAAAATATTACATTACACAGAATTGGGACTGGCACAGGGGATAAAGGTGAATTGATGTGTGAGTAAGGGGCTGTTTGGTATGGGGATTTGAAGGGGAAGGGGAGGGAAAAAATTTTTGATTGGATTTAAAAAAATTAGAAAAATAGAGTTGAAAGTTTTTAATTAATTTTTCTTACTCTTTTATTTTACATCTTATCTTTATTAAAATTTAATAATCCCACTTCTTCAATCTTTTTACATCCAACTCTTAAGAATTTCCCCTCCCCTCCCTTTCCCTCCATTTCTCTCCTACCAAACAAGGGCTTGTTTGGTATGAGGGATTTGGAGCAGAGGGGAGGGAGGAAAATTTTTTGAGTTAGATCTAGAAAAATTGAAGAAGTGGGGTTAAAAGTTTTTAATTACTTTTTTTTACCCTTTGATCTTACATCTCCTTATTAAAATTTTATAACCCCACTTCTCTAATTTTTTTAAATCCGATTCTAAAAAATTTTCCCTCTGCCCACTTTCCCTTCCCTCCCCTCACACCAAACAACCCCTAAAGGTCTAAGTTCAAACCCTCTTGATATAATAATGAAATTATTATATTGTATAATATATAAAATATAATTCATTGAAATATTTATTTTTTTAATTATATTTTTACTTCTCCTTATCTTTATTGATTTTAATTTTTTTCATTTATTGTTGTTGATTTATTTGAAATTTATTTTTGATATTTTTGTAATTACTTTTATCTTTCTAATTAAAAATATATAAATTTAATTATGATTAGTTTAATCTAACGAGTGAACCATAAACCAATACCTCAATTCAGTTTTCATAACATTGCTTTTATATTAAGGCACGAAATAAACAGACATAAATGCCTTAACACAGAATTCAAATATGCAAATCATATTCTAACACAGATTTCTACAAATACCTGTATTCAGTAGCTAAGCTTTTCCTGATTAAAAGAATAGATGATATAAAATACATTCCCATTATCTCAGACAGAAATAGTACTACATTGCTTGAAGATCCACTTCCAACTCGGGAAACAGCAAAAAAGAACTGCATGCAGGAAAAAAAATTACACAAATAAATGAACAAGCTCACATAAGAAGTCAGCACAACAAACTATTACTTCACTGTTATTTTGGTTTTCCAATAGCGTTTTTTAAATGCTTTTTGGGTGCAGAAGTCCTTTGCAAAAGGTTGCTAATGAAAAGACAGAACAATACTATAACAGAGGACAAGGGTTCCTCCCGATCAAAAGAAAAATCTGCAGCATGAATATTTCTTTCTAATACTACAAAAAGATTTTCTAGTCAAAGAGTTGAAATTTCATTACAAGACCAAACTAAACCCTTACTTAATCCCTTTCTTTTAACACAAATTGTGTCACTCCTTTGACAATAAATTAGCTTTTAATTGTTGATTCTCCACCCTGTTTCAAGATAAAATGATATTGCCGCTAAGGCTAGCTCAGGGAGTTGGGAAGGAGGGATCTCAATAATGAATTGCAAGCATCATGTACCAAATAAGATAGGTTAGGAAAATAGTTCATGCAGTGTCCCAAAAGTAAAGGGCATGAGCTCATTGTGTGATAATATATTTGAGTGAACATCGTATTAATACAGAGGTTGCTGAGTCTACGTCATACACCATAACCTAGCCTCAATTCCGCGCATTTGCATGAAAACACAGCGTTGATCATATAAAAATTAAAATAAAAAAAAGAAAATTAATTTTTCAAATAAAAAGATAACGACATCAATTAGTACAATTACAATATCTACTTTTTTCTACTTTTATATAATATATTGAGTCTTTCAATAATATTTACTTAATCCTTTTTTCTGGAAGTAAAATACTCTGACTTCCCTTATATTTTGCCTTAATTACACAAACCTCCCTCTATTTTGAAAACATAGACTTAAGTCCAAACCGTTAACTCCATTAAGAATATTCTAAAAATATGTTTTTAAATTAAAAATTTATATTAAAATATAATTTTTTTCACTAGTTTTCCCTTCGTCATGTTAAATTCCTAATTTCGGCTAAATATATTTATAGATGTTTGTAGCAAAAAATATGTTTAAAAATTTAAATTATATATTTAAATTATTTATATAGCCTCTAAAACTTGTATCATTTATACTGTATAATAAACAAAAAATATGGGTTTGAAATATTTTTTAGCCATTCTCAATAAATATGATGGAAAATTTAAATAAGAAAAAAATTATAATATAATAAATTTTAATAAATTTTATGAAATATTAAAAATTTTAAAAATATATGCATCAGAATTATTTTTTGGTTGTATTAGAAATAATTTTTAAAAAATACAAATGTTTAAATAATTCTTTTGTTAAGGAGGGTATTTTGGTCAAAATAAAAATTTAAGAGTCAAACTTAATGGCCAAATAACAATCGAATGGATAGAAATCGAGTCTCAAATATACAAGGGAGGTTTGTGTAACATATATTTTAATTCTAAGTGAGGTTTATATACATTTTCATAATAAAGGAAAGGTTCCTATAATTTATGTCAAACAGAGGGGTAGTTAATGTATTTTACTCTTCTTTTTATCCTTGGCTTGCTCTCTCCCGGTATCAATGAGACACAGAATTATATTCATGTATCACCTCACCAGAACTAAAATCAAAACATCCTTGGATAACTTATCTAAGCAAAAAATCAAAGGGAAAAAAATAAAGGCAATTTAAAGCTACAGGAATACCTTCATTAGATTTGTTAAGAATCCACGCACTGATATCACGATCAGCATTCCAATGAACAGTAAGGAAATGTACTGTAAAAGAAAACAAAAAAATTACTAAATTGTAGCCTCAAGCCATGGAAAAAATAAAAACTTGACAAGTTGACATTACACACTCACAAAAGGGCAAACAACGAAGAAACTAGAAATTTTTACAATGTCAGCTTTTGAGAACCTGTCAGAGTTCCAAATCTTATGAGATGTAAAACTAAAACATTCAAGATAGATTTAAGAAGTGGCACATGATTGAACAACTTATAAAATAGAAATAAATAGTAACATTTTTTATTTGGAAATTAAGCATTAGCACCAGTGAAACAATTAGAGCAGTATTATTCATATCCAGATTGGAAAAACTATCAAGCATCATTTTGAATTATGAATTTCCTAGTCATCAAGGAGGTCTAGTACGTGAATTAAAAGGTGAAAAGCAAATCTGCCCCATCATTTAAGAGGTTTAGTACTTGCAAAAGCTCACATTTGTGTGAAGGTCAACTGCCAGTGAACACTGAACACAGAAAGTTCAAAAACTACAACAAATAGGTTCACAACAAACTTTCAAATCGTATAACTACCAGAACCTTATCTCAACATGACTTTTCATAGATGCATTATAAAACAAAAGTGACCAGGTTTTATCTTTAATGTAAACATGCATTAGGCATCGGCAACAGATTAAGAAGAAGACCACTAACTGATTCCAGACCAACTAAAAAGTATGGCATGCAACAGGACTCTAACCTGTGATAATAAGGCAGCATTGATTCCAATGTCAAAGAACTGTAAGAATATACTAATTGTTCTTGTTACAGGATCAACAAAACCATCCTGCCATATAGAATCAGATGATTATAAATGATGCCAATTAGGGAATCTTGACAACATCTAAAAATGGTTAAATCTAAAGAATTATTGAGGGAAAAGCAATACCTGTTTGAAAACAACACTTTGCAATGACTGCAAAAAAGAGATTCAATCAATTAGCCAAGTCAATGCAAACTACGATGAAAGAAAACAAAAAATCTCAAGTTCCGAAGAAAAATCATCCAACTAAAACCATTATTATCATCGCCAGATAGATTTTATCAACAGAAAACACTTTGACAAAACCAGATGCTTAGCCATCCTCTGTCAATCCTTTATAGATCATCAACACCACTTAACAGGGGAACTCTTTTTTAGCTTTCAATACCTCTTATCACGAGTCATAAAGTTTATTAGGGCTTCAACTCCTGTTATTTAGCAATATGAGGGTATTATCCTAACACCTGACGTCTCCTTGTAGAATTAATAACTGCAGAGAGTCTCAATCTTACAGGGATTAGGAATTTAACCAAAACCTGGGCGTATAAGATACAGGATGTCTAATTAAAGGAATGTAAAGCCTTCTTTCCCATGAAAGGCAAGTTATATGAGTGCTACTAACAAATTACTATCTGATTTAGCCCATCAGACCACGTCATATTGCCCTAAAACCACCCATACCCTAACGCACCAATATCTACCAATTATCAACCAATACTCGCTCCAAGAAACCCTAAACTTTGCCAATAGATAACAATTACTCCAGCCATCCTATGTTACAATACCTTGATCATTTTATACACACAATAGACGGAACAAGCATAGCCAAGTAGATTCTGCATGTGCCCCCACCAAGTTCGAGAATAAGCAGCAGCTTCCTGCAAAATAACAAGTTTTTCTAATAAGCAGACATGAGAAAAAAAATACAAGTTTAACAATGCTCAGCCGCATGCAACATTCCATTAACTGGAGAATTGGATTTCTTCAAATATCCACGTCAAATAAATTAAACAATAACAACAAAAAAGCCTGATCCCACTAGGTGGGGTCAACTATATAGACCGCATAGCCCCATTGTGCTCTACCAAAAGCCAAATCTTTGTATAGATTGATGAAAACGGATGAGTTCAAGTCTACCTCCTAACCTAAAGGATAATAAAATCTAGGTCAAATCCAGTCAATCCCTTAAAGGATAAAAAGGACAAAAGAACGATAAATAAATAGACTTAATAATAAATGGATAAAAACATACTCCTATAATATAAATAAAATTGTTAGGACCCTCTCCTAAATAGAGCTGATAACAAATTGAAACAAGAAATAAACAACAGATACTGGCCGATAGCTTGAAAGTGATAATAGTACTGCCAAACTCAACCAGATTACAAGTAATAATTAACTTAATACAACACAACACTGAGTCACATAAACAACCATTAAAATAACGATTACAAACTGAAAATAACTTAACACAGATACACAATGACATACAGACACAACTCCCACAAAAATCTCACAGCAGGAACTACACTCTAACAAACACATAGGTTGCCAATCTTTTGAGAGGAATGGCACTCTGGTCAAGACCAATTTTGAATTCTTCTCTGCCCTTTCTCTGAATCAGTATGAGAATTTAAAAGCCCCAAAAGTAACTCACATAGCCCTCTTTTCATAGACTTAGACCATAGCAACCCTATAGCCACCCTACCTCTCTATTTCTTTCTCCTAAATAGCAAGTTAAAGTTCTGAACAACAAAAGTAACTTCCCCCTTTTCATGTATTTTATTAAGTTTCCATATGTGGTCCTAACAAAAATAAACAATAAATAATGAGTAAATGAGCTAGAAATACAACGCTGACTCCTTTTCTATTTGACACGCACCATTCAACAAAATTGACTGTATTGTCAAGAACCAATTCAACCTAATCCATAATGTGCAGGACCCAAAATGGTTTTGCTAACATTTCCAACAAGTTCATAGTTCTCAATGCTGCCTAGAACATTGCCACAGTACCTGAAGCCAATTTGCTGCATACCAACATTAAACTGCCACGTACATAATAAACATAATCCAAAATACAACCATACACAGATATAACAACTTTGTGTGTGTGTGAAAAATTCCACTCATAATAACTCCAAAAATCATCAAATAACAACAAAAACAAGCCTTATCCCACTATGTGGGGGCAGCTACATCAATCGCACAACGTTATTATGCTCTATCGACAACCGAATCCTTAGATAGGTTGTTAATCAAAATGTCCGATTCAATGACTTCATTAAGCGTTCTTTTCAGTTGTCGTCTACCCCTTTTCACAGGACATCATATTGTCTGAGCAGTGCCTCCAATGACCTTCTTTGTACATGTCTAAACCACCTCAAATGTTTTTCAACCATCTCTCTTCAATAGGCACCACAACTACTCTTCCTCAGATATGATCATTTCAAATTTAAAAATCATCAAATAAAAATGTATCAAATTTAAGGCATAACATCAACCACATAAATGGTTAACATGTCAAAGTTAAAGGATTTCAGATTCCAAATTCATATGATCTTGGAACTAACCAAACATACAATATAATTTGTTCTCTAACATGCTGAAGGCATGATTCCCATTACATAGGAGTTCTATACCCTTCAACAATGAGTTGTCACTCGTAAAGTTGTCAAGTTGAAGGTTTTCAGATTCCAAATTCATTTGATCTTGGAACTAACCAAACATACCATATAATTTGTTCTCTAACATGCTGAAGGCATGATTTCCATTACATAGGAGTTTTATACCCTTCAACAATGAGTTGTCACTTGTAAAGTCGTAATAACACCAATTATAACTACAAGAAAAACTTCAAACCAAGTGTTCCTATTACTAAGATCTTAATCATTAAGTGACAAGACATCTAAGTTTCAAGTAGGATTAGTTTTAAATTCATTCAGGAATGGGAATGAAATTGAAATTTGAGCTTGTTATATTAAATTAGCAATTAGTTCAGGATGGTTAAGATGACCAGTTAGTTAAGAAGCAAGATAATGATCAGCAAGAAGGAAGAACTGAGAAGAATACACAGATCTGCCTTAAAGAGGAGGAGGAAAACAATGTGATTAAGGAGGCAAAGAGTGAACATGATGATTGAGGAGAACGAGAGTGCAACAGAGACAGATGAGATCAAATATTGATTTGATAGCAAGGAATATTTTCCAATCATTCTGATTGTTGTATCTATTGCTTTTGAAGGAAGCTATGAGGTCAAAGCTGGTAACAAGGCCTACATGATTCTAACACTAGTGGAGAAGATAGAGATTATGTGATTGAAGGAGAACACAAGGAAGGGAAAGAAGACAAGATTCCTCAAGAGCTTGGAGCAATCACAGACAAGTTTAAAGATGATGAAGGAATTTTCAACCCAAAAGGCACCTAACAGAGGCCACAAGATTGCTTTATCCGCTGGCTCTAGGTTGTCATCACATCAACCCAAGCTTCAGTAACAACATTTGAAAGAGTGCTGTGTACAACGGGATAATGGATGATATGGGGAGTTAGAAAAATATTAGGAATAAATATTTATTGAGTTCTTTTAGATATTTTCTATTTTATTTAGGTTATTTTTCTGGTTTGTTGAGTGGTCCTCAAGTTTAGGAGGAGTGGGTTATGATACTTGCAGATTAAGTCAGTATTTTTTCTTTATTTATTTAGTTATTAGATAGTTATCCCCCATCATCTGAGTTGTGGATTAAAGGAAATATTTTAAGGTGTCTTTAATTATTTTTGTCTATAAATATTATGTGTCACATCTTGTAGAAATCATCTGGAAATTAATTCAATATTTGTAATTATCATTGGAGATTCTCCTTGAACGTTATTAGTTGGATGAGTTTAAGATCCTTGCTCATCTCCTACTAAGACTTTTCCTCATCTTTATTAACTTGTGAAAATCGATTCTGACTTCTTAATTTAATAAAGACTTTTCTTCCTTTTTTCTCTCTATCCAATCTGGGGTTCTATCTACATTCTTGAAGTTGCATCAACTAACAGTCACTCTTTTAGACAAAGAGGACAACATCCAGGGCTCATTGCTCTTCAATAGCTATCACACCACCAAGTAGCAGCGCTTACAGGCATTTCAGCTAAGACTAGTTCAACAACATGAATCCAAAACTTTCACAAGTCACCTCAAGGCCAGACCTTCACCGACAAAGCTTCAACTAAAGCAAGACAGACATCAATAGGAAGCCATCAAAGTTTCAAATCAGCGAACAGCAAAATATGGTGTTAGTTTTCCACCACTGCTGCTTCTTTGAGGGTCTTTTGAATTCTAGCAAGCCACCAAATTTTGAAGGGGGCGATGGGAGACCACCAAAAGCTTCAAGCCAGCAAGCCACTTCATACCATGCACAATGGGTACTTTCTAATCAAATCCAAGACAGTCATTGGAAGGACAAGCCAATCATCTAATTAAGTGGGTTATGAGCCTCAGTTTTCAGTTACAGAACTAGGTCAAGGAAGCCATTGCACGATTGGGCCCATACATGAGGCTAGCTACCTCAACTTCAAGCACCCCGGCGATGTAGAAATGAAGGACGCCCATTGCAGCTCTAAAGAAGTGACGCCTATTAGGAGGATTAGAACCCTAAGCTCTACCCACATCCCACCCACCCTCTTACCACCTGCCAGATGGGTCTAGTGGCACTTTTCCAATCAAGTGGGACCTGAACAGATTTACAAAAGTGGAAAAATGGAAATTAGAGAGGCCACCATGCAAAAAATTCATTTTGTAAGTCCACTACTGCTGCTTCTTCAAGGAGGTACTAAACTTTTCCCCTCATTTCTTGCCTTTTTCCTAATATCCATATGACCAGACTACGAACCATCACATAAGGCAACCTCAACGTAGCGTTGGGTTAGAGGAAAAGACAACTGGCTTAACAGGGGAAGCAAGGCATGAAGCCAATTATAACCAAAAGTATCGTCTAGGATGTTTATACTTGTAAAGGGTCAAACCATTGCTTTCCATTGTCTTGGACTCAACCTAGAAGATACTAAAGCCCATGTACAACAACAACATGGGCAGGGACAGGCAGATGGAACCAGCCTAGTACATTAGGCACCTCAGATTCAAGAAGGCAAAGAGGCCCTTTCTTATTCTAGTAGCTCACAAATATTAGAAGGCCCAATTTTTTTTACCAACGTAATGTGAAATTAGAGGATTAATGATGCAACCCGTTAGGTTCATCAAATGCCAAATAATAGAAAAACAAGAACTACAAGCATAACATTCAAACATAATTAACAAACAAGCTTTGAAAGTGCTTATTGAAAGTGAAAGAAGAAAAGCATAATACTGAAAGCAAACCTTGGCTTGGCGAAGCTCATAAATCTCCAAGAACAATTGCTTTGAAAGCTCCTCTAGAGCTTGTACCTCTGCTTCCATGCCTTTGATATCTTCACATGTAACAAAATTAAAAGAAATCATAGGGTAAAATATATACTAGCACACACACACACACACACACACACACAAACACATGTGTATATATGTTACTCAATGACAGCAAAATAGACCATAAAATTAGATATACCAATTCAAGGAAATTTCTCAACAAGAGTCAATTAAAAAAAGAGTAACCATCAAATATTCATAATTCAAAAATCTATCCTAAACAATTCCCACTTTTTCAAAGAAAGTGGAACTGAAGACCCTCTGCAGACCTATTCTAGAAGAGAGAAACATGTTTCAAGAGAGAGGCAAAAAGCATCAGCTGTGCCACTTCTTGACTCAGACCAAGAAACATTAGGAGCACGTCCTCAATCTGACCAGGGAGAGGGCTTCCTTAGTAGGAGAAGCTACAACAACGTGGCTGTCATGGAATATGGCTAAAAGCCACTAACAAATTAATGGAGTAGTGGGGAATTAGTCCTGCAAATTTAGCAAGCAGTGTTTCTTTTTCTCTCTTATAAATGACAGATTGAAAGGAAGACATGGTTGATTAAATATCTTTTAATGTAATTCATTATATTGCAGTATAAGTGTTTAAAATTCTTCCACACACATCTCTAGAAAACATTGTATCTCTCTTTTCTCAACATTAACTTTCAGGAACTCTTCCCCAAAAAATCATAAAGTATAGAAACAACAGTATGGCTAGATCAAGTTCCAGGGTGCAGACTCACCATTATTGCAGAAAAATGGCTTGATCAAGTTCAATAATAAAGGAATTAATCAAATGCTTGAAAATGCATAAGAAAAGGAAAAGATCAAAATGAACCCAAGAAACAGTAGCATAAAATATGCTTCGCAGATGGCAATGAAAATTCTACCCAATGATGACATTCAATGCCAAGCATTCAAACAAAGAAAGCTGGAGTTGTTAAAAACAGGATTCGATACAATATGCAAAGCCACTTGCTTGTCACGCCATAACTTTGCAAGTAATGAGGTTTTAAGACTAGCCTTACTTAAACAACTGATATATCCATAAAACTTCCCAAACGAAGTGTGTCATAGCCCTGTATTCCAATTCTACACTCGATTGGGAGACTCACTTTGCTGTAATGGTTTTTACTTCACCACAATACTAAGTTCCCAACCACAAACACAATACCATATAGTAGACCTTTTATCCAACCATAGATCCTGCCCAATCTACACCAGAAGGCATTCAATATCATTGTGCCTATGATTTCTGTCAGGAAATATGTTAGGAAATACTATGTATTTATTAGAATCACAAGAAATCAGGGATTAGATGATTAGGATCACTTATCATAATTAGCCCATTTAATTTTAAGGGCTCTCACTCATGTATAAATACCCTCTTGTGCATATGAATCAAACACACAATTCAGAATATTTACTCTCTCTCTTTCTCTTCCCTATTTCTCTACATGGTATCAGAGCCTTCTGGGTGCTGATTTTTTTATTTTCTAGCGAGTTTTTCTAGTGCTGCACAATGCTTGAGAGAGAGAGAGAGAGAGAGAGAGTTAGCCTTTTGTTCGGAGCTTCATCTTGGAACATGCGCCAACCCCCTATGCTCAAACCCTCCCGATCGGCGGAACCCAGCCGGCCGATCTTCGTTTCACCGGCGCGTGACAATGATTTCTGGGGAGTTTTTTCACCGCCGCTTGCTTCGTCGGAATCGCCTTAGTGTGGCCGTCCTATCCCTGCTAGTTTCGTGTTGTGGGTCCTCCATTTCTGCCCTCTAGTTGGTAATTTGTTCCTGGTGGTCACTATTCACTTCAGGATTTTTGGTGGTTTTCTGACTTGTGTGGCAATTTGGCACTTGCTTCTAATTTGTTTGGCCTTATTAGCACTGTTGGGGGGCTGTTTGGTAAGCTGGTCTGCTGTGTTTGGTTGTGCTAGCATACTTTGGAGAGTATTTGGTTGGTATTTCTACGTTGTTTGGCTTGGTTAGCACTTCTTTGGGTACTATAATTTTTCTGTTGGCTAGTTACTTCCTACCTTTGGGTTTATACATCAAGTTTGTTGGTTAAATTTATTATATGGCTGAGTCCAAGGCTAATATCACTGCTGAAATTGTTCCCGTGATGAACAAAATCACTGATCACAAGTTGAATTGGACCAGTTATATGGATTGGAGCAAGACTGTCCGTATGTATTTGCTTAGTATTAAGAAGGAAGGACATCTGACTGATGCTCCTCCCCGGGATGATCCTAAAATGGCATAGGTCAAAGCTGATGCTCGTTTATTCCTCCAACTCCAGAATTCTATCGATAGTGATATACTTCCCTCCATTAGCCACTGTAACACCGTCAAAGAGCTCATGGACTACCTAGAATTCCTCTACTCTGGGAAAGGCAATATTACCCGTATCCACGATGTCTGTAAGGGGTTTTATCGTGCTGAACAGCAAGGCTATTCTTTAAAGAATTTTTATATGGACTTTAAGAAAATGTACGAGTTGAAGATGTTGATGCCACCTACGACAGACCTTCAGGCACAGGTTAACAATATGGAAAAACAGGCCATTATCAGTTTCCTTACTGCTCTTGATCCGGCCTATGAGACGGTTCATTCCCAGATTCTGTCTAGTTCTGAACTTCCTTCGCTTCAGGATGTCTACTCTCGAGTCCTGCGTGCAGATAGTCTCTCCCACTGCTAGTGCATTAGCTAGCCGTGGTCCCACTAATAACCGGTCAAGCTTCTCGAAACCTGGGAATAGTACACCACCTTTTGTTGATACTAAGAACCAAAGTCTTCCAAGCCAGGGCATCAATCCTTCAAACCCCGGTCCTATTGCCTGCTTCTATTGCAAGAAACCAGGGCATACTAAACGTTACTGTCGCAAGTTGCAAAATAAGCTGCAACACAATGGTGCTGCTCATATGGCTCAAGCCTCTGATTCCTCTCATATGGCCCAATCCTCTAATGCTTCCCCAACACCTACTACACTTACTACAGGTAATTCTGATTCGTGCCTTGCCACCACTTCCTCTAAATGGATCATCGATTCAGATGCCACTGATCACATGACAGGTAACCATCATTTGTTTTCTACATATGCACCCTACGCCAACCTCACCTCGATAACAATCATCAATGGTTCCTCCTCTCGTGTCCTTGGATCTGGCACTGTTACCCCTACACCTTCTGTTTCCTTGTCATCCGTCCTTAATGTGCCTAATCTTGCATTTAATCTTCTGTCTCCTAGCAAACTTACTCGCCAATTAAAATGTTTCATCTCACTTTCCCTGACCACTGTTTAATTCAGGATCTTACGACGAAGCGGATTATTGGTAGGGGCTATGAAGCAGGCGGTCATTACTTTCTTGATGATCGGGTGCCGCGTTCTATTGCTTGTTCTGGTGGTTCCTCTCCATTTGATGTTCATTGTCGTCTTGGTCATATATCGTTGTCCTCTTTGAAGAAATTGTATCCTCAGTTTCATCATAAGTCGTCCTTAGAGTATGAGTCGTGTCAGTTTGCCAAACATCACCGTGTTCATCTGACACCTCGCGTCAATAAACGGGCTGCGTCCCCTTTTGATTTGGTCCATTTTAATGTTTGGGGTCCTTGTCCTGTCGTGTCCATGTCTGGTTTTAAGTACTTTGTTAAGTTTGTTGATGATTTTTCTCAAACTACCTGGCTATACTTAATGAAAAGTCATTCTAAGTTATTTTCTCACTTTTGCAACTTTTGTGCTAAGATCAAAAATCAGTTTGGTGTCTCTGTGAAAACCTTGCGGAGTGATAACGCTAAAGAGTATTTTTCCGCCCAGTTTCATGACTATCTGCTTACCTATGGCACGATTCATCAGTCCTCCTATGCTGATAACCCTGCCCAAAATGGTGTTGCCGAAAGAAAGAACCGACACTTACTAGAAGTTGTCTGGGCCTTAA
The DNA here is from genome assembly GCA_037074505.1 of Albizia julibrissin. Classification (NCBI taxonomy): domain Eukaryota; kingdom Viridiplantae; phylum Streptophyta; class Magnoliopsida; order Fabales; family Fabaceae; genus Albizia; species Albizia julibrissin. The sequence continues at coordinate 44,926,413 of CM073486.1, forward strand.
TGTTTCAAATGAACATTCCAAAATCCTTTTGGGCTAATGTTGTGTCCACTGCATGCTTTCTTATCAATCGTATGCCTACTCCTATCCTTCATGGTGACACTCCATACACCACTTTGTTTCCTTTCAAACCCTTGTTCCCTAGTGATGCCAAAATATTTGGTTGTGTCTGTTTTGTTCGTGATACTCGTCCTACAGTCACCAAACTTGATCCAAAATCTCTCAAGTATGTCTTCCTTGGCTACTCTAGAGTTGAAAAGGGTTATCGATGCTATTCTCCCAGTCTTCGGCGTTATCTTGTCTCTACAGATGTTACCTTCCATGAGTCCACTCCGTTCTTCCCTATGTCTAGTCCGCCCCCTTCCTTGGTTAACCCTACCGGTCTTGATGACGTATTGGTCTATGAGGTCTGTTTACCACCTGTGCAAGCAACTGGACCTGCTCCGGGAAAACCTCCTATCCATCATGTTTACCGGAAGCGTCCCAGGGAAAGTAATGCCGCCGCTCCTGTTCATGACCCACCAGTAGTACCCGCTTCGGCGTCTGATCCCGATTCAGTTCCTTCCACTCCTGCCTCTGAGCTAGATTTGCCCACAGTCCCTAAAACTTCTGAGAATGATTTGCCCATTTCTCTCCGTAAAGGTAAACGTACATGTGCCTATCATATTTCCTCTTTTGTTTCCTATAATCATCTTTCTCCTCCATCCTGCTCGTTCATAGCTTTTGTTGACTCCATCATTATCCCTACTACTCTCCACCAAGCCTTAGCCCATCCGAGGTGGCGTGCTGCTATGGAAGAAGAAATGTGGCCCTTGATAAAGCAGGTACCTGGAATCTTGTTGATCTACCTCCGGGCAAGAAGGCTATTAGTTGCAAGTGGGTTTTTGCCATCAAAACCAAGGCCAATAGCTCCTTGGAACGCTTGAAAGCACGACTTGTTGCCAAGAGCTATGCTCAGACTTGTGGTGTTGACTATTCTGAAACCTTCTCCCCTATGGCAAAATTGTCATTTGTTCGTCTATTTATTTCTCTGGCAGCAACTTATGGTTAGGCACTTCATCAGTTGGATGTCAAAAATGCCTTCTTGAATGGTAATCTACTTGAAGAGGTTTACATGGAGCAACCACCTGGCTTTGTTGCTCAGGGGGAGTGTGGGAAGGTATGTCACCTTAACAAATCGCTATATGGCTTGAAGCAAAGTCCTTGTGCATAGTTTGACAGATTTAGCACAGTGGTTAAGGACTTTGGTCTGAATCAGAGTAAGTGTGACCATTCTGTGTTTTATCAGCGTACGAAAGCTGGCTTGATCCTCTTAGTAGTATATGTTGACGATATTGTTATTACGGGGAGCAACACATCTGGAATCTCATCACTAAAAGTCTTCTCAGATTCTCATTTCCAAACGAAAGATTTAGGTCAGTTAAAATACTTTCTTGGGATTGAAGTTACGAGAAGCAAGAAAGGTATTCTTCTGACACAGCGGAAATATATTCTGGATCTGCTAAAGGAGACCGGAAAACTTAGGACAGCCCCGAGTAACTTTCCCATGATTCCCAATCCTTTTTTGGAAATTGATGATAGCATACCATTTGATGAACTGCCAGAAAATGTAAGAAACAAAGTTGACCCTGAGAAAATTAAGTCGTTTGCCTACCCTGAGAGATACCGGAGATTAATTGGGAAGTTGAACTATCTCACGGTGACTCGTCCTGATGTTACATTCCCAGTGAGTATGTTTAGTCGATTCATGACAGCACCGACTGTGGCTCAATAGGAAGCTCTGGAGCATGTCTTATATTACTTGAAGGGCTCACCTGGTCGTGGTATACTCTATACAGATCATGGTCACACTAAGATTGAATGTTTTTGTGATACGGATCATGCTGGGTCGAAGTCTACCAGGAGATCTACTACAGGATACTGTGTGCTTGTGGGTGGAAATCTAGTGTCCTGGAGAAGCAAGAAGCAGAATGTGGTTTCAAACTCTAGTGCAGAAGCTAAGTATAGAGTCATGGCTCAGTCGGTGCAAGAGATTGTGTGGATCCACCAGTTAATGAAGGAGGTTGGCCTTACCATATCATTACCTGCGACATTGTGGTATGATAACAAAGCTGCTTTGCATATAGCTTCCAATTCTGTGTTTCACGAACGAACGAAACACATTGAGATCGACTATCATTTCGTACGTGATAAAATCAAGGAGAACTTCATTTCTACGGGACATATGAGGTCTAGCGACCAATTGAGTGATTTTTTAACTAAGGCTCTAAATGTTACTCGGGTTGACTACCTTTGTAACAAGTTGGGCTTGATTGACATCTACACTCCAACTTGAGGGGGAGTGTTAGGAAATATGTTAGGAAATATTATGTATTTATTAGAATCACAAGAAATCAGGGATTAGATGATTAGGATCAATTATCATAATTAGCCCATTTAATTCTAAGGGCTCTCACTCATGTATAAATACCCTCTTGTACATATGAATCAAACACAATTCAGAATACTTTCTCTATTTCTCTACAATTTCCATACAATAACCTACAACCAAGAGTTCCTTACAGATAAAAAAGGATTTATTCTAAAGCTTCCCTGTGAGTGATTGTTAGAGAAGACATGAATAGACTAACCACCCTAACAGAGTATGCAATATCAGAATAAGTCGCAACAAGATAGTTCAATTTTCCTACTAATCTTCTACACTTCTCAAAATCCTTAATGGCTCACCATTATAACATTAGATGCACCATCATGTAATAAAGGATAGGGTACTATAAATGATTGCAAGTCTCTAAGACTTGAATAGAAACAACAGGTAATTATAAGATTTAAAAAGAAAGGTACTCATATGACTTTGAAAAAAAAAAAAACACACATACACACACGGGTTATAAAAACCATGACTTGGTCATAATATAATTCCAAGCTGTCAATCATAGTAAAATAGATTTAAAAGAGGAAAGCTTCAAAATGCCGTTTAAAGAGTAAGAAAACACTGACCTTGCTCCTTTTGGTCCTCCTGCACAGATCGAATGACTGTACCAACTATACGTTTTACAAAAGATCTGGCATTTAACTTCTGCAACAAACAAGTTGAAATTAGTTATGAAAAGTAGGATTAAAAATGTTAGGAAATATAATGTAAATAGTATTTATTAATATCACAAAAAATCAGGGATTAGGATCAATTATCATAATAGGCCCATTAATTCTAAGGCCTCTGACTTATGTATAAATAGACCCCTTGTGCATATGAATAAACATACAATTCATAATACATATTTTCTCTATTCAACTACATGGTACCAGAGAGTCCTAGTTGCTGATTTTTTTTCCGGCGTGCTGTTTCCGGCTAGAGCGAGAGAAAGAGAGTTTACCTACTGTTCAGGGCCTTTTCTTGGACCATGTGCCACCTCATTGTGTTCAGGAGGTCCCGATCGGCGGAACCCCACCGGCCGCTCTCCATTTTGCCAGCGCTTTATGCTTCACGCGCCACCCTGCCCTCCGCCGGCGCGTGACAGCGTTTTGCGGCAAGTTTTAAGTCACCGTTTGCTGCGTTAGGATTGACTCCCTGCCTGCGTCCTATCCCTAGTGGTCTCATGCCTTGGGTCTCCTCTGTTTGCTCTCTGGTTCCTGTTTTCCCTTTCGGTTACTGTTCATATTTGTGCCCATGGTTGCGTTTCTAACTGGTTTGGCAGATTGGCTATTGTGTTTGATTTAATTGGCTCTAATAGCACCTTTTGGGGGCTGTTTGGTTAGTATTCTACCTTGTTTGTATTTGCTAACATTTGTTTTTGGGGGCTGTTTGGCTACTTCTGCTTTGTTTGCCTACTTTTGGGGACTGTTGCACCTCTGGTTGGTTGGTTATTCACTTACTTGGGGTTCATATCTTTCTTTTTGGTGATCTTTATTTGCATTAATTATCTATGGCTGATTCCAAGGCTAGTATCACTGCTGAAATTGTTCCTGTGACTAACAAAATCATTGATCACAAGTTGAACTGGACAGATAATATGGATTAGAGTAAAACCGTCCGTATATACCTGCTTAGTATTAAGAAGGAAGGACATCTGACTTATGCTCCTCCCACGGATGATCCTAAGATGGCTTGTGCTAGGGCTAATGCCCGCTTATTCCTGCAAATCCAGAATTCTATCGAGAGTGATATCCTTCCCTCTGTGAGTCATTGTAATACTGTTAAAGAACTTATGCGCTACTTGGAATTCCTCTATTCTGGGAAAGGAAATATGACCTATATTCACGATGTCTGTAAGGGTTTTTATCATGCTGGACAGTAGGGCCGCCCTCTGAAGAATTTTTATATGGAATTTAAGAAAATGTAAGAAGAATTAAAGATGTCAATGCCGCCTACGGCTGACCTTCAGGCACAGGTTGACAACATGGAAAAACAGGCCATTATTAGTTTTCTTACTACCCTTGATCCAGCCTATGAGACAATTCGTTCCTAGATTCTGTCTAGTTCCGAACTTCCTTCGCTTCATGATGTGTACTCTCACGTGCTACGTGCAGAAAGTCTCTTCCACCCAGCTTCTAATCCTAACGCTAGTGTATTAGCTGGCTGTGGTCTCACTAATAATCAGACCCAGAGCTTCTCAAAACCCAGAAATAGTACACCGTCTTCAACCCTTGTTGATGCCAAGAACCAAAATCTCCCACGACAAGGCAACAATCCTTCGAATCCTAGTCCTATTGTCTTCTTCTATTGTAAGGAACCAGGTTATACCAAGCGTTACTGTCCTAAGATGCAAAATAAGCTGCAACGTAGTGGTGCTGCTTATATGGCTCAATCCTCTAATCCTTTTGATAATGCTTCCCCGACACCAATTGCACTTGCTACAGGTAATTGTGATTCGTGCCTTACTACTGCTTCCTTTAGATGGATCATCGATTCCGGTGCCACTAATCACATGACAGGTAACCATCATTTGTTCTCTACATATGCCCTTTATGCCAACCCCTATTCAATAACCATCACCAATGGCTCTTCCTCCCGTGTCCTTGGATCTGTCACTATTACCCCTACCTCCTCTGTTTCCTTGTCATCTGTTTTCACTGTGCCTGATCTTGCATTTAACATTTTGTCTCCTAGCAAACTTACTCGCCAGTTGAACTATTTTATCTCACTTTTCCCTGACCATCGTTTGATTCAGGATCTTACGACGAAGTGGATTATTGGTAAGGGATATAAAGCTGGCGGCCACTACTTTCTTGATGATCGGGTGCCTTGTTCTGTTGCTTGCTCTGGTGGTTCCTCTCCTTTTGACGTTCATTATTGCCTTGGTCATGTGTCGTTGTCATCTTTAAAGTTGCATCCTCAGTTTCGTCATGTGTCATCCTCAGAGTGAGTCGTGTCAATTTGCAAAACATCACCATGTTCACCTAGCACCTCGCGTCAATAAACGAGTTGCGTCCCCATTTGATTTGGTTCATTCTAATGTTTGGGATCCTTGTCATGTCATGTCCATGTCTAGTTTTAGGTACTTTGTTACTTTTATTGATGATTTCTCTCAAAACACCTGGCTTTACTTAATGAAAAGTCGTTCCGAGTTGTTTTCTTACTTTTACAATTTCTATGCTGAGATCAAAACTCAGTTTGGTGTCTCTATGAAAACATTACGGAGTGATAATGCTAAAGAGTATTTTTCTGCCCAATTTCATGACTATATGCTTACACATGGCATGATTCATCAATTCTCGTGTGTTGATACACCCGCTCAAAATGGTGTTGCTAAGAGAAAGAACAGGCACTTGTTAGAAGTAGCCCAAGCTCTGATGTTTCAAATGCACGTTCCTAAACCCTTCTGGGCTGATACTATGTCCACTGTCTGCTTGCTTATTAATCGTATGCCATCTCCTATCCTCTGTAGTGATATTCCATATACTACTTTATTTCCTTCCAAACCCTTGTTTCCTAGTAACCCGAAAATCTTTGGTTGTGTCTGTTTTGTTCGAGATATTCGTCTCACCGTTACCAAACTTAATCCAAAATCTCTCAAGTGTGTCTTCCTTGGCTATTCTAGAGTTCAGAAGGATTATCGATGCTATTCTCCCGTTCTTCAGCGTCACCTTGTGTCTATAGACATTACCTTCCATGAGTCAACTCCATTCTTCCGTGTCTCTACTCCGTCTTCATCCTCTGTCAACCCTAATGGTCTTGATGATGTATTGGTCTATGAGGTTTGTTTACCATTTGTGCAAGCAACTGTCTCGGCTCCAAGTAAACCATCTATCCATCATGTTTATCGAAAGCATCCCAGGGAAAGTAATGCAGCCGCTCCTGCTCATGACCTACCAATGGTGCCCGCTTGACGTCTGATCCGGACTTAGTTCCTCCTGCTCCTGCCTCTAAAACAGTGCCTGATACTTCTAATAATGACTTGCTCATTGCCCTCCGCAAAGGTAAACGTACTTATGCCTATCATATTTCCCCTTTTGTTTCCTATAACCATCTCTCTTCTCAATCATGTTCGTTCATAGCCTCTGTCGACTCCATCACCATCCCTACTACTCTCCACCAAGCCTTAGCCCATCCGGGTTGCCCTGCTGCTATGGAAGACGAAATGATGGCCCTTGATAAGGCAGGTACCTGGAATCTTATTACTTTACCTCCTGGCAAGAAGGCTATTGGGTGTAAGTGGGTATTCACAATCAAAACCAAGGCCGATGGCACCTTGGAACACTTGAAAGCTCGACTGGTTGCTAAGGGCTATGCTCAAACTTATGGCATTGACTATTCTGAAACTTTTTCCCCTGTGGCCAAATTGTCCTCTGTTCGTCTATTTATTTCTATGGCAGCTACTTATGGTTTGGTACTTCATCAGTTGGACGTTAAAAATGTCTTCTTGAATGGTGATCTGCTTAGAGAGGTTTACATGGAGCAACCATCTGGTTTTGTTGCTCAAGGGGAGTGTGGGAAGGTATGCCACAATAAAAAATCGTTATATGGTCTGAAGTAGAGTCCTCGTGCGTAGTTTGACAGGTTTAGCACAGTGGTTAGAGAATTTGGTCTGAATCAAAATAAGTGTGACCATTTTGTGTTTTATCAATGGATGGAAGCTGGCATGATCCTCTTTGTGGTATATGTTGATGATATTGTTATTACGGGGAGCAACGCTTCGGGAATCTCATCACTCAAGGCCTTCCCAAATTCTCATTTCCAAACGAAAGATTTGGGTCAGTTAAAATACTTTCTTGGGATTGAGGTTATGAGAAGCAAGAAAGGCATTCTTCTGACACAGCGGAAATATGTTCTAGATCTGCTAAAGGAGATCGGAAAACTTGGGGCAGCACCTAGTAGCATTCCCATGATTCCTAATCCTTTTTTGGAAATTGATGATAGCATACCGTTTGATGAGCTGCCGGAGGATGTAAGAAAAAAGGTTGATCATAAGAAGATCAAGCCGTTTGCCTACCCTGAGAGATACCGTAGGTTGATTGGGAAGTTGAACTATCTCACGGTGACTCACCCTAATATGACATTTCTAGTGAGTGTACTTAGTCGATTCATGACAACACCGATTGTGGCTCAGTGGGAAGCTTTGGAACATGTCTTATATTACCTGAAGGGCTCACCTGGTCGTGGTATACTCTATACTGACCATGGCCACACTGAGATTGAATGTTTTTGTGATGCGGATCATGCTTGGTCAAAGTCTACTAGGAGATCCACCACAAGATATTGTGTGCTTGTGGGTGGAAATCTAGTGTCCTGGAGAAGCAAGAAGCATGATGTGGTTTAATGATCTAGTGCAGAAGCCGAGTATAGAGCCATGGTTCAGTCAATATAGGAAATTGTGTGAATCCACCAGTTAATGAAGGAGGTTGGCCTTACCATATCATTACCTGTGAAATTGTGGTGTGATAACAAAGTTGCTCTGCACATAGCTTCCAACTCTGTGTTTCATGAACGAACAAAACACATTGAGATTGACTATCACTTTGTACGTGATAAAATCAAGGAAAACTTCATTTCTACGGGACATGTGAGGTCCAGCGACCAATTAAGCGATCTTTTGACTAAGGCTCTAAATGGGACTCGAGTTAAGTACCTTTGAAACAAGTTGGGCTTGGTTAACAACTACGCTCCAACTTGAGAGGAAGTGTTAGGAAATATAATATAAATAGGATTTATTAGTATCACAAGAAATCAGGGATTAGGAATTAAATCAGGGATTAGGATCAATTATCATAATAGGCCCATTAATTCTAAGGCCTATCACTTATGTATAAATAGACCCTTATGCATATGAATAAACATACAATTCAGAATACATATTTTCTCTATTCTCTTCTCTATTCAACTACAAAAAGAAACGGAATTAATAAAATTTTTCAAATAGAGATAAATAGTAAAACGCAGGAGAAAAAGAAACATTTAAAATTTCAATGGTTGACCAAAAAAGACGCATAATCAAAAAGAAGAATATAAACCTCCTCGGATCCTTGGCTGCTCTCCATCTCCATTTGACAAAGTATAATTTTCTTTTTCTTTGAAATAGAAGTCTCAATTGACTGCATCAGTTGTCTCTCCAAGCCTTTAATCTCTGCTTCCTCAATTTCTCTGATTAATAAAAATATGTAAAATCAATAAGCAAATGAACACATAGTAGTTAAGAATATCATAAAAACATCATGAATCTATGAATCTTACTAATTTTTTTTTTTTAATGGAGAGAACTTGTAATAGTTAAAGAGAGTACAGAATATCCTCTAAAACCTAATGTTAAGAATGATGATGATGATTGGGTCTAGAAGCCCTCCAAAAAACACAGAAAAATCAGAAATATACTTCTTTGAATATTCACAGGAGAAATATCACTGAATGAATTATGAACCCATAACCCAAAGCGAGAAATGCAGAAAACGATAGTAACAGGAAGGGATAGGTCTAAAACCAAAATATCTCAATACATTGGTACAATTTTACAATGAAGCTGATTTCATTTTTGTTAATAAAAGAAGAATTATTGGGTGGAAGTAAGGAAAAACAAATAAGTAAAATGAGACACTAAAGTAACTACCTGATGAAAAGTGATAAATAACTGTAGGGTAAGTTCACAGCACCAAAACCAGATAGAACAGCCATAACTGTAACACCAATCACCCCAATTCTACTGACCAGCTGAGGCATAGTGAAGAAACCTAACGATTAAAAACGATCAGCATCCAGCATAGACTCAAAATATCTTAATCAAAAATAGGAAATATCCAAAAACTCTAACCAAAAGACCAAACATTCCCCGTATATACATAATCTTAAAAGCCAAATTAAAGTCACAACATAAATCAATTCAGACAGCATAATTAATATTCTCAGAGCATGAGTATGTACATCTAATACAATATTTCAAAGTTTTTATGAAGTTGCAACAAGGAATAAGAGAGTGAGAGGCAACGCAGAGACATAATCCTGATAGAGTAAATCAGTACCTTTATCAGGTGATGGCATTGGAAAGTGAATGCCCATGCGCCAAAAGGCATACAGAAATGCCAGCAAGAATAATATAGCTCCAAGAGCTGCCCGTTCCTTCCTTACACCTGAAAAGAAAATGCCTCTTAAAGACTTTATAAACAGCATTCCATTGCGTAAATGCTACAGCTTACAAACCAAAAGTACCCGTGCCTACACAATTTACTCCACTTTTATTTTGCAAATAAAAGAAAGAAGAAACCATCAAAACAAACAGGAAGAGGTACAGATCCCAGCCCTGGGGGCGATATTTTATTACAAATAACATGGGGAAAAAGGCACAAGCCACAAGTATCATAACTAAAGCACATAATAAGTAAATCCCTGCCATCTCTGTTGTGTGATTTCCTTGAAATCCTTGACAGCAGAGCATCTTAAGGATGCCAAATGATTACAACAAAGGGAAATCAAATAAGACGTGCTTCAATTCAGCCCTCCTAGACATCAAAATGGAAATGCCATAAGAAGTTTGTCTCAACTCCACAATGTTCCACCTTCTTATAGTGTTTAGCAGTGAAGACCAAATAAATCTATCAAAATGTTGGAACAGTCAATAGCATAACTACTTCATGCATACTGATTGAAAAAAGAGGGGAAAAAAAGTTTTGAACCACTTGGTTATACAGAAAGGATCTTTCATTTAATTGGGTGGCGTTAAGATTATTATTAAAATATAGAAAGAGAAATATCCAAGAAAATCCAAGGACTGAAATAAACAAGTCAAATGTACAAAAAAATCGAAACTATCCTATCTTGTTAGAAAGTGAAAAGAATTCAATAGTTCCAATAGAAACGCATCAGAAATGCCACTATTACTGGGTTCTTAAGAAAATGAAGATTCCAAGAGAGATAGGAGCCTGGCTGAATAAAAATGTTAGGGATGGAACATGATGAATGGAAGAAAGCCAGTATCAATAAGGATTAAAACACCAAAAGTCGATCACTTGCCCAAGCAAGCAATGTCCTAGAAGTGTAAAGTTCATACAAAACCAATCGAAGGAAAGAAATAGCCAAATAATAGACAAGCAATTGCAAAAAGCTTGTGTCACTAGTAATTGAGCATGGAAAAACAAGAAAAAGCTACATGCATGTTAGTAAAGAAAGTGAAGATTGGCTTACCACTGTTGCAGAGCATCAAATAACAATGATAATAGGGCAGCATGAAGATCAGTAATAAGATCAAACAAAATAAGTCCACCTTCCAGTTCACAACTCTAGCCCTACATTCATAAAGAAATTAAATTTCCATTAGATCATGGAAATTGTATGGTCATGTATCATTTTCAATAAATCAAGCCTATACAGCAAGGCCAATATGAGCAGCAAATGAATGCTAACTAATTATGCAGACGAGCAAAAAATGTGGAATAAAGGATAAACATATTACAAGATTCAAAAGAACAACCGATTTGAGGAAAATGTGAATCCAATTGGAAACAATAGGGATTCTAACCGCTTTAGTATTCTCTATAGTTATCTAATTATACGAGGCCTAAAAGAAAATTAGCGCACTAACCCACGCTCACATGTGCATCCAATATCGTTTCTTTAGCCGAAGTCATTTCCAAGGAAACTTAACATACATTTGATCCGATGAAAGTAACGCTAAAGATGAATAAAAAGCATAAGTCTCAGAATTCATGAAATGGGCAGATTCTAAAAGGGAACAAAAAGTGGAATTTGAGAAGCTTACTCTTTGGAAAGGATGGGAATGATCTCGAAGAGGACGAGCTGGAGGAGATTGCAGGAGAAGGCGAAGACAACACTGAAAATTATCTGCACCAGCGCGCGTTTCTCTTCGTACTCTTTGTAGAGACGACGATTCAAGAACCAGAGACCAGCCCAACCGAGTAAACAAAGAGATCCCAGCACCACACCTCCTTCATACATTGCCCTTCCCCAACCCATCTTTGGTATTTTTTGCGTCTCTGTTGCGTCTCTGTGCGGTTTGGATTCAGCAACAACTCTTTAAGTCTAATCAAAAGCAACTGTCACAGGAGTAAACTGTTGGAGTTTCAAAGCCGAAACACAGGGATTTCGATTTGGGAGGTATCCAAGAAGAATAATTCAATCATTGTCCCAGGACCTCGGGGAGAACTGGAAAAGAGGCAAAACAACTTGCAAGAAAGTGGCGATCGAGCATGTTTGTATTAGCATTAGCGGTAACTGATTTTTTAAGGTAATTTACGATATACATAGGATATAGGATATAGGATATAGGATACAGGAAGGAAGAGTTAAGAGGATGTATGGTGTAGTTTATACTTATAAATTTATAAACGTCATTGACGTAAATGGAGATAAAATTATTCTACATATTTATTTTGTATACTGTAACAGCTACATCGTAGATTGTAAAAACTACCTCGTATATTGTAAATCACTATTGAAAAGCACTTTTGAAGGTTTTAATCGTTATTCTAAACACCCACAGTGTGTTTGGTTGGATTTATGGGAGGCCCATAAGTGCTTATACATATAAGTCGAGACAACACCTATTTCACATACTTACCTTGTATACTGTAAATCACAATTAAAAAGCGGCTTTTAAAAACTCAATCGTTAATCAAAACAAGTTTAAGGAATTTTGTCTCGATTTACGTGAACGCACTTCTCTAAGACCATTTTCTCAAACAGCCCTAAAATTGTTGCTAGTTTATGTATAGGTTAGACTTGACCATAAACAAAATAATTTGCCTAAAGCTGTGGTACATTTTTTTTTTTTTTGCATTTTAAGGTCTTTTTTTTTTTTTATTTGCACTTAACACTTTTGGCCACATTGAGGGTCTATTTGGAAACACGGTGAAGGAAAAAAAAGCTCAGTTGGAAATGAAAAGCCTAGTTAATGAACCATTTGGGAACGCTTTATTATTGCTTTAAAGAAAAAAGCAGCTTCTACAATAAGTTGCCCCCAACTGCTTCTTTATTGCTTCTGTCGTCTGACTTTCGACTGTTAGGCATTTATTGGCTTTTAAATTCCTCTCAGCTACCACACAATAATACTCTATATAGACCTAAAGCTCACCATCTGCTCCAATCTGCTCCTCCCAAAACCGTTAGCCTCTCACCAGAGTTGCTTCTTCATTCTTCATCCTTGGAAGTTTGCCAACGTTGAGTGGTCGTTGGAGGTGCCAAGTAAAGGTCGCCGTCAGTGGGTAGGTCCAAAGTTGAGAGGTTGTGCTTTGCTGACTGGTCCTTTCTTCTTCCCTACATGCAAGCACCGCATGAGCGTCGTTAAGTGTCGACTTCGTCGGAGGTAGGAAGAACTCTACCAGCTGTCGATGGGTCCCCCTGTTTTTGGTCGTTGGTGTGCATCCCTTGTGCAGCAGAGTGTCTAGTGTTGGTCCAAGGGATTGTCCTTCCAGTTGGTTGGCCAGATTTGTTGGTCGAAGGTGGACGTAATGTGGCCAGAGCTGGTGTGGTGGCCAAATCTCTCTGCTCTCGTTTGCTCTGCTCTTTGGCATCCGTTCATAGGTGTGTGCTTTGCTCTGGTCTACTCTTTGGTCTTATGAATTCTAATCCTTCTCACTCTGTGGTTGAATCTGTTTTCTTTTGGCTTGCTCTTTGGTGTGTGATCGGCCATTTTTTTTCGCGTTCATAGGCTGATCTGGGACTTTTTCATGATGGTGTGTTTTGGTTTTTTGAAACTTTGGTTGAGCAAAATGCATAGGTCTTGATCTATGTCAGTTTGATGCTCTGTGTCTGCTTGGAATTTTTTGCTCATGTCGATTTGATAATTTGTGTTTGCTTGGAATAATGAGGTGCTGGTGGTTTTTTGGCATGCTGATTGTTTTTTGGATTGGTAGTGACACTATGAGAATAGAACTGGAAATCAATAAACTTAATAACAGCTCTAATACTATTAGATCAGCATAAAACATTAATTACCGGTTTTTTTTATTCATTCATTCAATAACTAGAAAATATCTGGAAGTGCAAGGCAATAAGTCCTACCTTTCATCAACCAAGATTCAAGAAGATCGTATGACTAAAATCATATATAATCTGGTTAAAATCTAAAGTCCAAAAAAACATGAACAAAACAAAACGAAATCCTACATGATAAAACGAATCATCCATAAGGTTACAAACTAAAATAAGACAAACGAAATCTCAAATATTATCTAAATGATTTGCAACAGACTGACTTGCAAAAATGATAAAAATAATTTATACAAATAAAAATACTTAAGAATTAATCAGCAAATTTAAGGCTACCAAAACAGAAAAAGAAAATGCATAGTTGACACGTAAAAACAATAAGCCCACAAAAAACCAGATACGTCTAGTTTCAATTCCAGGATGAAATCTTCATCTTCCTATTATTCATATGTTTTAAAAGGGTGGGAGGGTACAACCTCAAATTCTAACATACCATAGATATAGATTGTCGTAAATTAATTTTGCTTCTTCTACTTCACCTCAGATGTCTTTTCAAACAAGTTTTTCATATGACCTTTCTTCTTATGTAAGCATGCCCTCAATTATTCAACCATATTCTACAGAATAAAGAGTCCTTAGAATATCAAAGTAAATATGTGATATGCATATATAACACAATTGAAAAGAAAAACAAGCAAAAAGAAAACGATGTGGAGCTTCAAATATCCGGCATGGTAGAACCTTTTATAAGGTCAAATGTTTCATTTGGAATCCATACATCAGCACTCAATTGGTGTAATGACAATATAGCAATGCTAACTCACGGACATCATAAAGCTAACCTAATCTGGGTTGTGAAAAAGGTATACAATTGAGATTTAAACTTTTAGGATGCCACTACTTCAAATTTATAGAATAGTCTGTTTGGATTGAAATGCATGGTGAATACTTGTTGTTCTTGCATTTTTTTCCCATTTTCAGATGATATTTTACCTCCCTTGCTACGATTTTCCTTTCTCCTTCTATTCTCATGGTGGATTTCCAGTTTGATGCTCCATGTCTACTTGTAATTTTTTGCTCATAAGTTAGTTGGAAAAAATTATTATTCATTAGTTATAGAAAAATGAAAATGTTGCCCTAAAAATTGGATTAAATTATATAAGATGGTTTATTCTAAAATTTAATACAAATATATTGGTCTACTATAGTTATATTGTAATTTAGTAATCATTTCATTAACATCAAATGATCTATTTTTATCTACATATATTGTAGTTTTAACTGAGTTTGAGCTTTTGTTTTTTACTCATACTCCACTTCATCGTTATCACATGAGACAACCTTTTTTATTGAAATTTTATTTCAATGAAACCAACACTAGGACATGATGAATTTTAGTGTTATATATCTCCTTCTAGTGGTTTGTATCATGTTTAAATTTATGATAAATTTCACTTGTGTAAGACCTCGCTTCATTATTGATAATACTCAGAGTAGAACTTGTGTAGCTTAGTGGGCACATAGAAATAACATGAATATACTGATATTATTGAAATAATATTGCTTGTTTACATACATAATTCCCTACAGAGGTATAAAGAATAATTACAGACCTTAAACAAATAGAAAAGTCATCATATAACTAACGCCTCCTCTTGTACTAGCCCAGAACCTTCATTTGCTAGAAATTACCGTTCTGCCCTTTGAGCCGCTGCTTGCTGCTGGAAACTTTATACATTTATGGAAAGAGTAAGATTCGGAGAATCTCAGTAGTAACATACTTTCAAATATATAGAATGAGAAAAATAGATATACTATGTCATGTCATGTAAGATTATCGAAACTATGTGTACACTTGCCCAATGCCAAACTACATGTTTGCACCTTGGTCTACTCGCCACCCATGTTGCGTCCTTGACCACAACATAGCAAATTGGTGTGTCCAAGACACTAGCTCATGTTATAGTGAATGACATATACAAATATAATAGGAATCATATAGTATATGTAAGAAGAAGTTACTACCTCGAACGTGCCCTTTCATTGCCTGTCAATCGGTCCAGCTCTTTCTTCGGCTCGGGCTATCGGTATATCCTAAAATTAAAAATTTAGGTTAAATGAGTTATTATTTATTCATAACTCATGCTAAACTCAATGTGTTGGTTATCATGACTCAAAAATATAAAAGTACCAAAATACCCCTAGAGACTCGATCTGCGCCCCTTTGTACTCGGTCAAATTGTACTATTCCAAAAATCATGACCCAGGCTAATCCTACACAATTTTGTGCGTAGAACTCATTTTGACCTCATATTAGTCAAATTCCAACCCAAATTACAAATTTACCCTTGACAACCCCTAACTTAGGGTTTTAAGGGTAGTTTGGTCATTTCACATTTTAGGGCTTTTCTCACTTCGCAGTCTATATGAACCCTACACAATTTTCCCTTCTAAACTCAATGAAACCATAAAATTTATGAAATTACAACCCAAAAAGGACGAAAATGTCCTTATACCAAATCTAAAAAATTAAGCGAAAATGTTGTTTCTTGATTTTAAATCCACAATCCACCTCCTTTTTACCTCTAATCACATGTTTAATCACTTAAACAACTTCCCCCCATGATTATTAGAAAATTGGGTGGCATAACCCCTTAGGGTTTAAGCTTCCCAAAATCACAAATCAAGGCAAAACAACCACAACAACAATAATAACAACCAAGAACCATCAATAATCAACAAAAGAAGATAGGTTCTTGAGTTTACCTTGGATTCCTTGGCTTTATCTCTCTAAAAATTCACTATTCACTCTCTCTTCCCTCTTGATTTTACTTTCTAAACATGGATTTCATGGAGGAGAAGAGATTAGAAGAGGTTTCCTAGTAATTTAGAAGGCATAAGCACTTAAAATCACACCTCTTACCTTTGATTCTTGCTTCTTGAACCCTAGCTCTTCTCTTTGTGCCTTTAAGCTTCTTGAACTCTTCTCTCTTTCTATTTGTTTGCTGCTGATCGTAAATGAAGAGGAAGGAAGAGGTAATGAAATGTTATCATAATACCTCCCTCTTGCTTTTTACTTTAGTACATGTGCTTATCTTTAATTGGCTCTTGTTTTTCCCCCTTCTTGAATCAATATTAGCCAAGTAATCATATATATTATTCCTCTTCGAATTCCCTTGCTTTGACCGAAATTCAATGGAGAAAAAGAGAATATTTGATTGCTTTACTACTCATCTCAAGCAATTAATTGAAGTCATATTGCATTTTTGCTTTAACACATGTTTTCTTGTGATTGGTCAAGAATTGTCTTCTTGAATTAAATATGGACCAAGCAAATTAATTTCTCTTTCTTGCTCCCTACTTTAGCCATAATTCATCCCAATTAAATGGAAAAAATAAATGGCTGCTTGTTTTATTGGTCAAATGACCATTTTTACATTTTTTTTTCATTTTCGCATTAGCTGAAAAACTGAGTAGAATTTTTATCAAACTTTGAAAATTCATATCTAATTTTATAGATATCCAATTGGGGTGGTTCTAAAGGATATATAACCCTTATTAAGTATAGTTTTAAGGAAAAATATATTCTTTAGCCAATTGGAAGCTCAACATTCCCAGAATTATTGGTTTTTGACGCTACCACTGAAAATCAACGGTTTCGTTGGGTTAACTTTAAAAATACATATCTCTTTATGTACAGCTCCAAATGGCTTAGATGACCTATCAAATTAAATATTGATAAGTATACTTTCATTATAGAAAGTTTCATAATTTTTGGACATCATTTTCCCATTGAAAAATGTCACACAACATGACTGCCATACAAGGAAACTCACCGACAGCAAATCTCATTTGTTATAATTTGTGCTTCCACATAATTGTGTTGTGTGTTACCTCTAATTGCCTTGTTTTATCACTTCCTATGCTCTCTAATTTTCCATTCAATTCCCTTTAATTTTAGGGAATAAAATTATTCCTTACTGGGACACTTGCTAAACTGGAGCTTAGCAATCTACTTGAGTCAGGCTTATTCTCAATCCTCTTATCCCAAATTTTGGGGTGTTACAACCTGGGCCATATGTTTATGTTTACTGGTAAAACATCGTGGAATGTAATTTCCACTGTGATTTTCATTTACCTTTGCATTAAGCAAATATACAAGAAAGAACGTCTAAGATCTGCATTCATGAAGGATGGGTGGAAGAACATTTTGTTGACATTTAATGAAAAAACAGGAAATTTGTATGACAAGAAACAATTGAAAAATCAGTTAGATAGCTTGAAGAAAGAATGGAAGGCGTGGGACAAGTTGTTCTAAAAATAGACTAGTATATTGTTTAACTCTGCAAGGAATGTGGTGATTGCAGAAAATGAGTAGTGGGAAAGGAAAATAAAGGTAAAAAATTGTTGTTGTTGTTGTTGTTATTATTATTATTATTATTATTATATGTGATATTATTACTATTACTATTATTAGTATTATCATTATTGTTGTTGTTGTTGTTATTGTTGTTATTATTATAGATAAGTCGTTAATTTTTGTAACTTGTATGCATTCAGGAGAATTCGGACTACATGAAATATAGATACAAAGGACTCATATTCGTGAAAGAATTAGACATCTTATTTAAGGATGTAATAGCATCGGGAGAAAAAATGTTCACACTGTCTTTTACACTGCAGTGCCCCTGGGTGATGACGAAGACAATGTCTACTGACCTACTATAGACTTAGAAGAAGGTTCAAGAGATAGTAAGGAAGATCTTATACCTCATAGTACTGGAGCTAGTGTGGGAGTGACAGTTGATTTAGAAGGAATTACCTTGACAACTAACACTCCACCTAGTTCGTCTAATGCTTCGGGAAGCAGTGGGAAGAGAAAGAGGGCTGATAGGGGCAAATCAAAAAAGTAAAAAAAAAACCTGTAACCTCAAAAGTAATAGTAGATGTGATTAGTAGGATAGCTGACGCATCTAAGAATAGAGCGGATGCCCTAAAAAAGATCTTAACGAATGATCTACAAGTGAGCGACGTTGTATCTGAACTACTGACCATTCCAGAAGTTGCTAATGACATGGACTTTCACCGTCAATGTTGTAATATGATGATGCACCAAATTACTTGTGACATGTATGTTGGGCTAAAAGGAGATAAAAAGGCCTTGCTAGACTGGTTGCGCAAACATGTTTACAACAACCCACATCTTTAGAAAAGCCCCGAATCGCTGAACTCTAATTTATTTCACTTTTTAAAGCTTGGTTATGTATAATTGTATTCAAATGTTACTAACCTCTATGAATGTTACTACCCTTTTTAAAACTCGAATCGCGTGAACATGCTAGTTGTGAATGTTACCAACCTCTGCTATATGATGTTAATTTACTTGCACATTGTTATAATTGTAATTGATTTCATACAATCTTGGCAATTACACAAGTTACATTGTCCATGGCAAGTTCCAGTGGTGAGGATATTTCAGAAGAAACAGATGAAGTAGGATCGTCTCATGCACATAGAAGGTCCCAACTCATATCCCTTATAAATCAAGAGATGACAGAGTATGACCAGGTGGCTACCTTGATGCTCAATATGTTGCGCCTTATGTTTGCAAAGAACCACACAGAACTAGTAAGCAAACAGGTTCAAAGTGGGTGCAAAAGGTACTAGAAGGCCATGATAGAGTTTACCCTAAGAATTTCTGAGTGGAGAAACATATCTTCTATCTCTTGTGCTCTAAATTGGTAAAACATAGGTTAAGGAGGACTAGGTACATTGAAATAGACCAAATGGTTGCCATGTTCCTATATACAATTGGACATGCACAAGGAAATAAAATCCTACAAGAACGATTTCAATATTCAGGGGAAACTATCAGTAGGATCTTCCACATGGTCTTAGATGCTTGTATGAAGCTATCGACATAAATTATCAAACTGCTTGATCCCGAGTTTCATCTTTGTCACTTAAAAAATCTGCAACGATCGGTGATATTACTCATATTTCAAGGATGCAATAGGAGAAATTAATGGAACTCACATTAGGTGTATGTCAATCAGTCTAAGCAAGAGAAATATATCAAATGAAAGGGATATCCAACACAGAATTTCATGGTTGTATGTGATTGGGACATGTGCTTCACTTTTGTGATTGAGATATGTGCTTCCAAACTGTTATCTCTACTCTATCTTTGAATTTCCCCCATCCACTTCAGAGTATCTCTTCAATACCTGCACCTACATTGTGTGTTTGTTTTTTTTGTCACATTCGCTATAATTTTACAGTGTTAAAATTTTTTTGTATTTATCAAGAAAATATTATTTGGTCGATGCTGGCTACCTAACACCAGTCGGATATCTTGGTCCATTTAGACATGAGCGTTATCACATTCCAGACTTTAGGCGACAATAGGGATTTGCAAATCCCAACGAGATGTTCAATTATTATCATTCAAGCTTGATGACCACTATTGAAAGGACGTTTGGAGTATGGAAGAATATGTTTCAAATCTTGTTGGAAATGAAGTCATATAGCTTTAAAACATAAGTCCACATAGCTTATGCAACAATGGCTATACATAATCTTATTCGGAGAAATTCCCAAACAGATGTGAATTTTCAAGAAGCTGAACGAGGAAATATACGTGGTGAAGGTAATAATGATCCCGTTAATGTAGCATCCATATTAACTATCCGTAGATTATCTTCAACACAAATGAATTATGTTCGTGACACAATGAGAGACCAACTTGTTAGTAGTAGATGATCCAGTAATAATCCACTCATCTATGCATTATAATTTAAATATAAATTTATCCATTTTTAATTAAGTACTTTAGTGCATTTTTCTTTTTTACAATAATAATTGAAATTTTTTTAATTATATCAAATTTTATTTACATTTTTTCACTCAAATTATCACAATATATACAAATAATATCTATATGTAGTATTCAATAAGATTCATGCCCTTTTAAGTCATTTTCCATCTAAACAGACTTTTCAAACGCTAATTCAAACAAGTTCAAGGTTAGAAAAAAAAAGTCACTTATGTCACCGCCAATCCAAACACAAATTACATTTACAATATGACTTTTTTTCAACCTAACTTTTGTAAAAGTCATATTTAAAAAAAAACTATTTCTCCACCGCTAATCTAAATAGGCATTGAAATAGTGCGTGTGTGGACTTGCGGAAAAATGGCTCCTGAACCACGATTTGGTTATTTTCTAAATAGACACTTTAGATTAATAAATGTTACTCCCTCCTTAGATAATTTTTTTTCTAATTGCGTAAAATGAACTAGTGGTTAAGATTAGTTAAATAAATAAATATGTAAAAACTATCATTTTTTTCAAATATGCTCATATTTATAAAAAGAGTATAGAATAAATAAAAAGTAAAAAATATAAAAGAGAATGAATATAAAATATGAGAGAGAATGATAATAAATGATTGAATAAAAGAGAATTAGTGGTTCGTTAATATAAAAATATGTATTTAATATGGTAGAAAATGAAAAACTAATTTAAATTTTGAGACACAAAAGAAAATTTGTTTATATTAAGGACCAGCTCCAAGAGAGGGAAAGTTGTTTATAAATAAGACTGTAGTGAGTGATATTAATGTTGATCACTAGTAAAGTATTCCCTCCAGTCCACAATATAAGGCACCTCAAGAATAAAGGTATAGCCTAAAATATAAGTCACTTGCAGTTTAATTAATGCTCTTTTTCCTCTTTTGCCTCTATGATTAATACTCACTTTCTAATTTTGCCCACTAGTTATATCCCTCCTTCTTAAAATAACATTTTCAGTGCAATTATAATAATAAATGGTGGGTTGGCTCTTCTCTCTCACCGTAACCATCATTTCCCATGAAAATGGTTTTATGAAATGACTTTCTCTCTCATTTGATTAAAAAAACAAAAAAGCGACCCCCTTCATAAACACCTTCTACTTAAAAAAGTACGAGAGATAATTTTTGTTCTTTCATTAATGGATTGCCTTAAAGATTGGTGCCTATTTATTTTAATTTCTTAGAAGTGCTTTTATGATTTACAAAAAGTATGTAAGATGAGTTTTGTCTCGGTTTAGGGAAAAGTGCTTTAAAATGTACTTTTTGGGTTTCCCAACAAAAATTACCATTTTTTAAACAAATCATCAATATATGAATATGGATCCACTAAGCCACTTCCTTGGAGCCAGCTCACATGTGGCTTTTCTCACAAAAACACTATTTATAGCACAATATTGGCTTAAACAATTTAAAATAAAAATCCTTTGGCTCCTCAGCAAGCTCTTTACAACCTTAATGTGGTCACATGGCTCCATGTTCTAGTCAAAACAGAGTCCCTTTTGAAATCAAATATGTCTGCCTCCCGCCTTGTCAAATGTTTTCAAGCAAAACATTGACAATTTCACATTTCACTAACCAAAAGCGATGCCCATTTATCTTCTCCCACCATTCATCCTCTGTGATCTCCTGAAAAGCTTATGGTCTGCAGTCATGTTGAAACACATCTGATCAATCATGGCATCACGTGGCCCAATAAAGACGAAGAGGTAGTTATAATGCTTTGTTTGAAAGTTCTCTTATTTCATTGATGTCTTCCTTAGTCATTTTTCCTTGGTTACTGTTATCCCCTCATTGTGCTTGAATATTGTTCTTCTTACAGCCACCCCTGCACATGCTTTCATATTGTGATTGAAGAGGGGTTAAGCAACCGAAGACAAGGCAAGTGTTTGTGCTTTCCTTATTCTTTCCTTCCATTTCTTTGCCTCTATGTTTGACTTAACTGTTTCCAAATCTTTAGCTATAGATGGACATTTATTCTCGATACAAAATCTCAAAGACTTGGCCACTATTAGACAATGGGAACGCCATATATGTCTTCATTCGTTCAAGCCGGATATCTACATCAGGATGCTAAAGCAAGATATAAGAATTTTGGGTGTACCTGTAATCTAACTGACCCGTTGAAGTATCTACATAAAACCAGAGCACCAATACAGACCTCGATCATATTACACATCAAATACACCAAAGAGAGGAAGAAAAGAGAACATTCTTATGAGAGAATCTTTTAGAGGAAGAAGAGCAATATTATGTGTGTGTTATTCAGATCATATACTCCATCAATCTCACATCATATATATAGTGTACGTATAGTCACATAGGAATAGATGTAACTCTTAAGCGAATAGGTATATGATAGTAGACATAACTATTAAACCTAAAGGGATATTTCTCTTTATGAACTTGTGCCTCTCCATGATAACCACTCTTGAATCGAGCTTGGGCCCTAATCCACCAAGGGTAGACTAATATATTCCAACATCTCCCACTCACACTTGGTAGATTAGATGTTATAGGCCAAGTCTCTTTCTCTTACTTCTTTCATACTAGGCGTTTTGCCATGACTGTGTGGGCATGAGGTCTCCATTTGGGCGCTTTGTACTATAAATCCCTTTTTACAGAGATTAGTACAAGACAAACCTATAGTGCAGCTCGATATGGATCTAATACCCAAATGTCCTAGATTTACTAATATACACTTCTCTCATGACTAATCTAATCCCTTTTGAATTAGTATAAAACTCATATTGCCTCTCTTATATGCACAGTATCCACACTTATGAAATTACAAAATCATATCATAAGGGACCGGTCTCAGACACCAACATAGGTGTGTATACTTCAGGTAATAATCTTCCTCTAGCCTATATATTACTTTGATATGCATTAACCACTTTTCTAACATAATACCTTTATATCACATCAATCATGATCATAGGACAAAATGCTAAAGTAGCATATGTTGAAACATATTTCCATGATAATGTCAAAGTCAAAGGACATCATTGAAGGGTTAACCTTTCTAGGACTTACACAGCAATGAAGCAGGCATCCATCTGCATGCTTCCCATTTACGGTTCTTTAGCACATGCAGTATGAATCACATGTTATGGTATTACTCTTATACTTTAAGAGCATATGTCATTTTGATTTTATCATCAACACTATACAGACTTTAGTCTAGATACTCCTAGTATCTAAGCCCAAATTCTTCACCTCTACTTACAGGACGTCAATTTTAAAGAATTTGTTGTCTGACAACAGATGTCATAGACGTGGGTTTTCATGACTCGATCCATATTTACGATCAAGGATCTCATCTTGACTTACTGCACTATAAGTCGAGGCAACATAGTTTGTATTTCTTCTCTACCATATCGAAATTCTTATTGCTTTGCTGGTAAACACAATTGTCTCATCTTTATATACTCCTCCTAAATGTCAAAGTCGGTTACTCGTGTGAGAAAGCTGACCTCACCAACTTGTACGACATACTAGACATTGCATACTTACACACACATTAAAAGCCAAAATGAAGTATCATTACTTCATACCGTATGTATGCTAAAGGACTTAACATGTTTCTCATACACGTCCTTAGTCATTAGGCTTAGTTATGAGACTTTGCATATGAATACGTTGTTCAATAGCAACTTTATGCACTATAACATCTATCATGTAGTTATACATTTGCATTTAGTCTATCCATTATACTTAGGGTCTTTTGTTTAGGTAATGGTTACATGTACTCATAATACTTTGACACTATATTTGAATTCTCACTTTCAAATCTCACATGTTCTATGAACATTACCAGCCATATAGCATCTTGTACTACCACAACACATACTTTGAACGTGCATAATCAATATACTCAACAAGTATCTCAAGACCCTTTTATGAAACCATAATATGTCTTTCACAATGGTTAGACTAGTACCGAATTACAAGTCTTACTATGAGCATATATATGATCTTGTATACATTATTGCATATATCACACTGCTAACAGTATCTATATGGACATTCTTTTCCATTATCTTCTTGGTTGGTTTAGTCTAAGAAATGGGCAATGGAGCTAAAATACCATCAGGCACCATGTTAATTTTTTTTGGTTCAAAATTACCTATATACATTACAAAGTGGTCCTTAAATACCATAATTGTTAGAATGCCCCACGTTGAATGTTTTTTTAAATTTTAATTGTAGGAGATGACATGGAGTGAGTTAGTAAAATATATCAAGACACACGTGGATGCTGGAAATGTTAGAAAAATAAGAAACACAACTAAGGCAAAAAACAGAAACTGGAACAAGACAACGCAAAACGAAAAAATATGGAAGCTGAACACTGAACCATGTACGAAGAGGATGAGTTAGGGCAGAGGCGAAGTGGGAAAAATGTGGAAGTCGATGCTAGTAGGATAGACAAAAGCCGAACCATGTGCACAAGTCTGGGATTGTAGTCCTGCAAGGCTGAAAATTGTGAAAGTTGGACTGAGATTCTTGTCGGAAACGTAAGTCGTGAAAGGCTGAAATTTCAAACTCGTAGAAAGAGATTTTGGTACGGGGAAAAGAAGGGAGAAGATGAAATTTCTTTAATCTTAAATCACAGGTAAGCATCGAATGGGTCCCAAAGTCTATTGTCGTTTAGTTTGTATAGTGAAATGGCGTCGAAACCCTTGATTAATTTATCCTTTATTTTATCGCAGAGCTCATTGTGTTTAATGGCGACGGGAATGTTGATGGGAAAGATGAAATGGTTGAACAGAAGAAAGTGAGGGAAATATCGTAGGTAAATCAAATTTCTATACCCACTAATGAGAGCTGGAAAAATGCGAATACATGGTTGGAAGGAGATCACAACTTTATCCGAGAGAGAGGGCAAAATGAAAAGGTTCAAAATCTGTTAAGAGAGGAACAAGTGGTAATAGATGACATAGAAGTTCTTGATGGGTTGGATGACATTTATATAGATGATGAAATAGGTACCGAATCTAAAAACCCCTTGGCTGATTGTTTTAATGAGGATGGAATATTAGAAAACATAGTGGATAATGGGGAGTATGGTTTAGAGATATCTAATAGTGATGATGAGAGTTACCTAGCTGATACTACAGACTGTGATACTGAGGAAAGTGTTGATTCAGAATTTCAAGTACAAGGTAGTGGGGAGAGTGAGGAGGATGATGACGATTCGGGCCCACAATATTATGATGGGCCTTTAGAAGAAGTAAGAGGGGGAGGTGACTTTGAGGACTCGAGTAGGAAGCCCTTCTTCAGTGTAGGCATGACTTTTGTGGACAAACAAGAACTTAAAAGGGCCTTAGATAAGTATGCCATAAGTAAGGGAGTTAAACTCAAAATAGCAAAGAATGATAAAAGGTTGATTAAAGTAGTTTGCTAAATGGGCTGTCCCTTTGTCTTGTATGCATCAGTGGATGGGCAACAAGTGGGCTTTATGATAAAGACCTTAAATTTAAAGCATAGATGTACAAGAGTGTACAAGAACCCAAGGGCATCTGTAAGGTGGCTGGCTGAACATTTTAAGGAGAAGATTCAAGAAAAGCCTCAATATAAGGTAAAAGAGATGAAATTAGAGGTGCAACGTGAGTTGAAGGTTAATGTGAGCATATATAAGTGTAAGAGGACAAAGAAGAGGATAATGCAAGATATGGAAGGGAGCTATAAAGATGAATTTGCAAAGTTGGAGGCGTATTGCAATGAATTACGTATTTCAAATCCTGGATCACATGTGAGCATGGAGCTAAGTCCTGAGGTGCTAGAGCATGGTAGAAGAGTATTTAGAAGAATGTATATTTGTTTTAATGCTTCTAAGGTATGATAAGATTTTAAGCATTATTCTTGTACAACTAAACAATGCAATTTTCTTATTTCTGTGGCTGCTGGAATTTTCTAATCAGGAATAGCAGGGTCTGGTGGTCTGCTATATTTTGTATGTTTAGTGCAGTTGTGGTTTGCTGGGTACTTTTCTTTTCGGTTTCCTTTTGATGAACTTCTGATGAAGCCTGATAAAAGCTACTTTCCTTTATATTTAAAGATTGATTGTTGCTTTAATGGTTGCTGCTTTATGTTGCTTTTTTGGTTTGCTTTATTCATTAAAACTTCCAATTGGGTGTACTTAACAACTTTAATGGTTGACCGCGTATGATTGCTTTTGTAATAGTAAAGAAAGGAAAAGTTAAGAGTTAATGCTTGGCTAGGTACTTTTGTTTTTGCTTCTTTATGTTGTTAATATATTTTTGTTTAAAGATTGTGGACCTTTGTTTCAGTTCCCTTTTTTGGTGTCCTTTATTCTTGCTAAAATTTTGGTGACCTTTGTTTCAGTTCCCTGTTTCGGTGTTTCCCTTTTTTCCTTGAACTAAATTGTTGTTTATTTGCTCTTGGGTCATACCTTAGGTTGGTTGGAAAGAAGGATGTAGGCCATTGATTGGAGTTGATGGAACCTTCCTTAAAGGCAAGATAAAAGGCATTTTGCTTACTGTTGTGGGTATGGATGCCAATGATTCCTTATATCCATTGGCATTTGCATTGGTAGAAAAGGAAACTGGCCTTCATTGGGGCTAGTTTCTTGAAATGCTTGGCCTTTCTTTGGACCTACATGATGGCTCTACCATCACTTTGATGTCAGATATGCAGAAGGTAAAGTAAATGATAATTGTTTTCACTGCAAATAGTATGATAATTATTGTATTGTTACCCAAATATTGATTCAAGACTTGAACTATTACTAGGGATTAGCACAAGCCGTGAAAGATGTGTTCCCTGCAGCCGAGCACTGACTTTGTGCAAGGCATATATATGCAAACTGGGGTAAAAAATAGAGGGGCAATGAACTTAAGAAAATTTTTTTTGCATGTTCTTGGAGTTCATTCGAGGAAGAGTTTCATGACAACCTAAAGTGTCTTGAGGCAATTAGTAAAGACACAGCTTCAGCAGCTTGAGTTACAATCCAATAGCATGGGTAAGAGCATACTTCACTGGTAGGTGTAAGTCCTGGGTAGTAGATAACAACATTAGTGAGAGTTTTAATTCTTGGATTGATGAGTATAGATACTTGCCGATAATAAGGATGATTGATGGCATTAGGATGAAGATGATGACTAAATGGGCTAACATTGTTAATTTTGTTACTAACTGGATGCATGAGTATAGCCCAAAGTGCATGGACTTGTTTGAAGCAAATAATTACCTGGCAGCTAATTGCTGAGTGCTTTTTAACGGGGATATGGGTTATGAAGTTAGTGAGGGTCAAAATCGTCACATTGTACATATTAGCGGGGCGAGGTGCACTTGTAGGGCATGGGACTTAATTGTCATCCCATTCCAACATGCCATATGTGTAATGTATGATGCACAAATAGAACTTATTACCCGTATCTCTCACTACTACCATAAAGACACTTACTTAGGTAGCTATATGATGAAGCTCCAACCCGTAAGGGGAAGGCAGTTTTGGGACATAGATAAGTTTCTTCCAATGCAACCTCCACCTGTGCCTACCTTACCTGGGAGACCACCACCACCAAGTAAGAGAAAAAGGACTGAAGAAGCTGAAAGAAGGAAGAAAAGGAGAGTATCTATACAAATTAATGAAAGAAGTGATACCTATGTTCAATCACAACAATAGCTCCATCAACCTGAGAAATTAAGTAAGAGAGGCCGCATGCAGAGGTATTCCTATTGCAGAAAGGATGGTCACTATAGGTCTACATGTAAAGAGGTTGGTTAGTTGTATTATTTTCATAATTTGTACTTTATATAATATAGTTTACTAATACTTTCATTTTTTAGGCACCACCTTCGGACAACCCTCCAAGGAAGAAGAGAGCTCAACAACTTGATCCACCATCTTCAAGTAGCCCACTTCGACCACAAATATCCCAAGTTTCCCAAACATCTCAGCTCGTCATTTCATGTCATTCCTAACTACCCAATGCCTCCCTACCATCGTCACGTCCATCTCTTCCTAAAAAGAAAGGGAAACCAAGCAAAAGGCAGTTTCATGGAATGGGCATACAGGTTAACGAAGAGACTGGGAGAACTATATTTAATGTAAGTATTATTACTCATTTCGATTTCATGTCTCTGTTTGTAATTTCATTGATCTGGGCATTTTATTTCCTGCAGCTTGGATTGAGGTCACAGGTTATGATTATGAAGGGGACTGCATAAGAATATGTGCAACATTATTCTGACCCACAAATAAAGTTCCCAATCCCTAATGAGAAAGAAATGCGTAACTCAAGAGGTTCAAGTTCATCTGCTGCTGAGGGATCACGAAGGATCCAATTCACATCCCAAGTGCCTCAACCTGGTCCACTTCCAATTATACTCCTAGATCTGCAGTGGGGAGGCAACCTGAGCATTACAAGTTCACAACTCCTCGCACAACGAGAAAAGTTGATTAGCAAGATCAAGTCCACTTCAAACTAAACTAATATATAGCTATCATGGCTATTGGCCACTTTTTGTTATTGCTTTTAGTTACAAAGTCACATTATATATCTACTGGCCATATTTTGTTGTTGTTTTCAGTTAGAAACTCACATTATATGTGATCAATATGCTGTCCAATTATTATAAGGAACATGGCTATGTTGCCACTTTTTGTTGATCAGTTCCTTTTTCTTGTACCTTTACTTTTATAAGTCATATTATATGTGATCAATATGTTGTGATATAGTCAAGAACATGGCTATGTAACCAAGTCACACTTCTTTCCTGCCTTTTAATGTATCATTCAGTCTAAGGAGATCATTCCCATCTTGGAAACTCATATTTTATATAAGGAAAATGTGTTCATAGGTTTGCAAGTGTACCAATTTTACATTCAATTACATTAACTGCTTTTTTTTACTTACAGTTTACTACATATTTTTTGAGCTATTTTCTAAGCTTAGCCATCTATGTTTATTACAAACCAGAGACCTAGTCCTTATTACAAGCAGACAAAAGCTACTTTAAAGTTTAAACACCACACATACAACCAGGTAAAAAAAAACACTGCAAGTACAAAATTTTGCTTTCCATTTCAAACAAGTTCACAGCATTCTGTACCTGAAACTCAACTATCGCATTCTTCAAAGAAGTTCACAGCATTTACAAAGGCCTCCCCAGTTCTTTGAAATGTAGTATATTATATTACACCTGCATATATTACATACGTTCACATCATTTTCCCCCTGCATCCCCTACTAACTTGTCATATACAAAAAAACAAGCAGATCCATGTCATGATCAGTATAGCCACCGTACATTTAAATTTCCTTTACCAATTTCTTGCTTCACTTTTCCTTATCTCATACTTGTTTTTCAACTTCCTGACCTCATCATAAATGGAATCAATCTCTTCAAATAATCCCATGCCATCGTTACCTCCTCGGAGTCGAGTGTTCTCATCATATAACTTATCAATGTCGTCAAGTAGTTGCTTTATCACAATGTTGGCCCTCTCACCAAAGTCACAATCATGCCACGTAAAGAAGCCATAACCACCATCCTACCAAAATTCAACACCAACATTCAATCAACCTTATAACATGAATATCTTTAAATCATTAACGTTCTTACTCGGTAGTAGTTTCGACATCCATAAAACCTTCTTCCTGGGTTCCCATTTGTACATGCCGTCCACCGGGGAGCCACAAATCTATGATGGCAGTACACCTTCGGCCCTTCTAAATGTCCTCGCCGCTGGGTTTCCTTATTAGAACCACCCTCCTTCTGCTTCTTCCGGAAGATGAAACCGAAGACGACTCTGTTTCCTTCCTTCCATCAACTATCTTCTCTGCCATCCGGTTAACCCCCTTCTCCTATCGGCCATTCTCTACTTTTGTTGCCGATAAATTGCCTCAGAGTTAGGACAACCTTTAATGGAAGAAGAGAATCGGTACGAACGTTTATAGAATAACACCACCGTCAGTCAAGCTAATAGAGGATTCAAGACCTTCGTCGCTGTTGACAACTACCACGGTCAAAGAGAATATGAACGAGATTTTCCAGATCTGTTCGATCTTTCAATCGAAGACCAACTTTTAATAATATCCCCACCTGCACATTTATGCCACGTCCTCCTCTTACTCAGCAATGATGGTAGAATTTAATGAATAAATATGGATCCTACGTGTTCAAACTTAAACAGACGTTGGGCATTCTAACGGTTATGGTATTTAAGGATCACTTTGTAATGTATATAGGTAATTTTGAACCAAAAAAATTAACATAGTGCATAATGCTCTATTTTGAAATTATCATGGGTACTTTAGCTCCATTGCCCCTAAGAAATTTATCAAGACTCAAACTCACTCCTAAAGTCACTAGGGTATCTATGAGATTGCATTCACTTATTTTGAACCGCTTAAAAATCTTCTTAATGTAAATATATTATCAAAGAGAGGAGTCTTGTTAAGCTATCTCTTTGGATCTCAAATTCAACTGCTTTACCCATGAACTTCTTTTTCAAAATTTATTAGCACCATTACTTAATAGGCACTACCAAATTCAAACTTTGTATGACTAATAGTATATCATCCACTTAAAGGAATAACATCACAAATCATTTATCAATGGTTCTCTTCAACCATTTGAAAACCACTCTTTCGAAGCATTAAACATCACTATTTGGATGATTGCATCAATCCATAAAATGACTTTTGCAAAACATATGAAGTTGCCACTATGTGAAACTTGAAATACTACTTTTAGTGAAATCTAATAGTCACTGCATATATATTTATTCATCCAGATCATCACTCAAATTGTAGGTTTTACATCCACATGATGTAAATTTAAATTCAAATGGATAATTATTGCCATATTAAAATTAATTTAAATGCATAACAAGCGAGAACAATGCCTTTTTGTTATGCATACCCTTCTGTAACTACGAGTCTTATGTATGCTAATTGATCCGTCTACTTTTCTCTTAAACTTAGAGAGCTTACTGGATCCTAATAATCCTTTTAACTTGGTGGTAGATCAACTGATTCTCAACTTGATTCTTTCTCAAAGAACCCATTTCCCTTCCCATTGCTTTCTTCCATTCTTTCTTGACATGATCTCTTGGATAGAAAACTACTCATCATTCTTCTCAGGAATAACCATGAACATTTTTTGTAATTATTCCTTTTTACTAGAGCTTCTTACCTTTCTTCTTTATTTTGTTTAGGTTTCTTTATTGAACATTTTAAGCTCCCACTCATATAAACCATTAAGGCTTGTTGGCATGTTCTATACTTCCTTGTCTTTATGTCTAGCAAAGATATGCAATGTAATTAGTTTCTCCCTTATTTGAAAAATAATCCACAACAAATGTGGTAGCTTTCAATTCTTTTTGGTCACAAACTTACTACCATTATGGGAATTTGTAAATTACACTCATGGTCTATGAAAAAACTCATATATAACTTTTACTTAGTCCAACATTTATAGAGTGTAAAAGTGACCATTTTAGAGGGCACATGATTAAATTCAAATCCACATACACCTGATGAAACCAAGGATGTGTGCATGTGTACTAATCCATCAAAGATGCACTAGATAATACTTTATCACTCACATTTGGTGGGTTAGGATGAATCATAATATGTTTAACCATGTCTAATAGCATTCTATTATGCCTTTATAAACTCCTTTTGGTAATGGAATGCCAGGGATAATTAATTATTTAATTATCTCCTTTTCACAAAGCTCATTGAAACTGATTAGATAGACACTTACAACCTTGATCAGTATGTAGGGCCTTTAAAATTCCTATCCAATTGATTCTTAACATTCATTCACATATTGTCTAAAACACTCTAGCTTTAGACTTGTGTGAAATCTAGTAATAACCATAATCATGAGAAATTAACAAAGGTAATAATATACCACACTTTGTGTCTTACCCTCATACTTACAGGACTACAATAATTGCAAGTTATACTCAATTCTAGTTCTCTTACTCAAAATCTTTCATTATGTCATTTCTAGAATCAATTTATGCATCCTTACTAGGAAGACATATATTTAAGTCAATACTTAAATTAGAAGAAATGACAATGCAATCATGCACAAAGAATTTATCAACCAAAGAAATTTATTGAAAGAAAGATTGAATCACAACTATACAATTTTATAGGGCAATTCATACTATTTTGTTTCTCTTATCAAGTCATATAGGTCTTGTAATCTTTTATATACTAAGCTGATATCTCAACGTCAGTAATACTATAACCATTTGTCAATGGCTTGACAACAAATTATTTTTATAAATACCAGATATTTTAATTGTCCCCATTAAATTTATAAATTATGTTCTTAGTAGATTTTGTTGGCTTAGCCACTCAAATTATCCCACACATAGGGTTATTTATAATTTATTTAATTTGAAAACTTATCAATAATATAACACATTAAAGTATACAACGTCATGTACTTATATTATTCTTGACTAGAAAAATAACAACACCATTGGGTTTATGATCAGGAGAATACATTTATACCTCCCATCACACAAATTCCAATTATGTCATTATCATCTATCAAGAAATTCATACAAGTACTTTTATTACATTATATTCATAATGTCTTATTAATCTCTTATTTTGGAGTCAAGAAAACTTAATAGTTTATCCAAGTTCTCTATTCAACACAATTTTTCAACCAAAACAAATTCTCTAAAGGGTTAAGTCTTCATGCTTCTCAAACATAATCTGATAGGTTCTCAACAACTATTGTTTTTCTAAAAATTGCAATAATTTTTATATCTTCTATCATTTCAACAATCTCCTAGAGTTTCTCTATATTTTCTTGAAGAAATATTCCAAACTTCTTATTTAAATTATATTTGTTTTCTAACAGAAATGTTTAGTATCTCTTCTTAAATCTCTTATAGTTTCAAGTATCAGGGATTTGGACTAGGCTTAGAACTTTATTCTTCACTAAAGATGGGCCTTCATGTTTTACCCAAGGAGTGGTATTTTCCTAAACTCCACCATGATCCAGAGTTTGGATATTAGGAAATCTCTCAATTTGATATTTTCTTTCACTTTGATCAGACACCGCTTCTTAAGTATATGATCCTTCACTTTTACCTCCGTGAAGTTCCTCTGGATTCTAATAATCATATTGGCTTTCTTAAGATTCAAAAAATTCAAGTTTCTCCTAAGAGTTATCTTCAGAGTTCTTTTCTGGTTGCTCCTCTTATTCCATTTCAGGATAAATTATAACCTTACTTTGGATTCTTTTAATCTTGATCTTATATCAAGATATTCTCCTTCTAGGGCAGCACTCATAGTTTCATATTCAAATGGGAAAATCCCTATCTTATTCATTGCTTAGAGGCTTACATTCCTCCAAATAATATATGTTTGGACCAACATTTAGTAGCTTCAATTGAAAAAAAATGAAAACTGTTTTTTAAGCTACTTAAAAAAAATCATACTTAGGTATAAACTTTTCAACAAAATTTTTTTTTTCAATAAATAAAATGTTTGATTTCAATACTTTTAAAATTCTCTTGACTTATACTTATCAAAAATAAAATAAATTATTAAAAAATATATTCAGAATTTTTTTAAACACACAAAAAATACTATAATAGCACTGAAAAAATTCAACATATTTTTAAAATAGAAAAATTATATGTCTCAATCGGAGTCCAAATGAACGCACCTCATGAAAGAAGAAGAAAACAGAAAACTAGGAAAAAATCAAAAAAATTCCTTTTTTAGGGCCCAAAATGAAAATAG
This sequence comes from Albizia julibrissin, assembly GCA_037074505.1. NCBI lineage: Eukaryota > Viridiplantae > Streptophyta > Magnoliopsida > Fabales > Fabaceae > Albizia > Albizia julibrissin. Next base: position 44,960,390 of record CM073486.1, read on the forward strand.
CCCAGATTGCACATAAAAAAAAGCACAGATCCTTCCATCAATTTCATTTTTTTTGGTATAGGAGAGTTTCCTACTTTTTGTTAATGATTTATGGATTTAAAGTTTCATATTACAACAATCGCGGGTTGGCACAAGTGGTATAGGGCTTATGTTCCTTTAAGCGTTCTAATCTCGGGTTCGATTTTTGGAGCGGCGTGTATGGAGAAAATTCGTTTGAGAGGATCGCCCTCATTTTGAACCGGACAGTACCTGAGGAATTAATAATCGAGCTCACTCCAGTAGATACCCTACATAGCAAAAAAAAATTTTATATTACAAATCCTTTCTATCATTTAAATATTATACTTCATGTAAAGCATGTGAAAAAAAAAGAGGCATCTCAATTTCCAGATTCATTCGTATAAGATAGGAAACAAAAACTCAACTAGGTAGAATTATTTGAAGCCACATAAGGCCAAGCGAAGCTCATAAAAAAAATATTAACATATCCATAAACCATTATATATAGCAAATGCAGCCATGCTTCTGGAAAAACAAGATTATGAACAGTATACGTACAACACATTTTAGCCGGAAAAATAGAAGCAATATGTGTGTGTGTGGACCTCAAGAAAACATATATTATTGGAGGCATATATACTCATGAACCAAAACATGTTTCAAATAATTATGTATATGCCCATGTATATACTCGTGGAAGAAAATAAATTAAGAAATTAAGGCTTTGGCCTTAAGATTACCTAATTCTCTAAGAAAATAATATGATAAAGGCCTCAAGAAAACAACTTTGATATCATATAAGAATTTTGGGTGTTCCTGAAATCTAATTGACTTGCTGAAGTACCCACACGAACCCGGAGCACTAATGTGGATCCTAATCATGTTATACAGCAAATACACTAAAGAGATTAAGAGAAGAGAAAATTCTTATAAGAAAACCTTTTAGAGAGAGAAGAGCAATATTTTGTGTATGTTATTCAGATCATCTACTCCCTCAATCTCACATCCTATATATAGTATACGTATAATCACATAGAAATAGATATAACTCTTAAGCGAACGGGTACATGATAATAGGTATAACTCTTAAACTGTAAAGGAATATTTCTCTTTATGAACATGTGTCTCTCCATGATAGCCACTCTTAAATTAAGCTTGTGCTCTAATTCACTAAAGTTGGACTAATATATTCCAACATAAGAACACATATGTTATGTTAAGGGGACGCTAATCCATACATATTAAAGGGTCATTTGATCAATTTCTACTATTTATATATGAACACCAATCCATACTCCCCGCCACTTCTTCTTTCGTCTTTCGTCTTTCTAAGTCCATAGTAAGCCCGAACTCATCTTTTTGGTGTATCAGCTTTCAACCATGGAAGGCTCAAGGTGATTTGTAAGCTTTTTTTTGTTTAAGCTTTATTCCTAATCATTTGTACTGATGGAAACAAAAAATGGTAACCTACTTGGGAGACATTATAATTTGGGTCAAAACCAAAGAACGTTTTTCTTAATGTCAATGATATTTGTAATCGTGATGGAAACTGAATCACTCTAAACAGAAGGAGGCCCAAAAATATGCACTTTCCATAACAAAACATGTAAACCAATAATTAATACCAGAATTTCCTTTTTCTGGGCCATTATTTTTTCTCCTCACAATAGATTAATAAGTTAAACATTTTAAGTAATCATATCTAGCCCATTCTTAGTATTAGTTACCCATATATAGCCTATTTATTGTGTGGCCCACTTCACTGCTTAAAACAATAATGGGTATTAATGGAAAATAACGTTGGATTAATCTAGAGTCATTACCTAAGTCTGATTTTATGCATACCCCGATGCTATTGTTAGCTGGAGGAAATTCCCAAAACATGATAGTTTCCATACTACACTTTTTGAATGCATTCATTGTCCTCCTTCTTTTATGAATCCCTCGGTCCTGCTGTTTTTCAATTGTTTTTTTAAATTTAATCTTTTCCTCTATTTTCATGTATGCAAGCATCTAAATTATTGTTACTTTTCTTTGTTTTCCATGGCTAACAGGTTATGTTTCCTTAAATGTTGTTTCATCTTTCCTCAAAAGTGATTCATTCTAAAACAATTGTAAACAATTGCTTATTTTTAAAAACATTATACTCAAACAATTATAATCTATTTACACATACTCATCTCTTATAACCTATATAGATTATATTATGTTGTTCTATTGACTCTTCATATCAATTGAGTGAGTCATATTTTATTTCTCCTTTTTTATTCAATTAATTGTTTTCTCTCATAATTATATTGAATATAATATATTCAACTAAATTTAGTGTGTGATGGATTCACTTTAATGAAATAATAAGTTTTTTTCTTGATAACATTCTACCTGCACATTAGTGCTCATTCTCAATAAGGGTAGAACTATAAAAAAAATTATATTTTCGGACATATTAAATAACTTAAATGTTATTTCTTTATGGATTGGAGGGAGTAATAATCATATCATCGTACTTCAAACCTCTTGGTCACGACTTTTAGGCCGCTTAGGACAAGTTTTACGACTGCCCAATTATTTTAATATCATTTTGCTAACAATTCTACCTACTCTTATAGCAACATCTATTTATTTAATTTGGAGAGATTAAATTTTTTTTTAAAATTATATAAATATATTATAGGTGACATGACATCTTTAAAATCTTTCTAGATAACATTAAATTATATATCAGTTTATAAATTAGGTAAATTAGTTTGAAAAAAAATATAATATAAAAAAAATGAAAAAATGTTCTACATTTATGACGTGAGAAGTAGTAAATATACAAATTCACTTGTAAATGTAAATCTAAGAAGTTGAAAGCATTAATATTTTAATAAAAAAATTAAAAAATTATGTTTTTTATTGGTTGATCCATGCCGCCGACATTTGATCAACAAACATTGCCGGGTCAACGACTGTTTAAATGTTTGGTCCAAAAATTTGTTAAATGAAACGGCTGAAAGCAAAGAAGTGACTGAAGGAAGAGGAGATTACAGTGAAGAATAGAGAAAGGAAGAGGAAGAGAAAGAGAGAGGAAGGAATAATCTGTGTATCTTGAATTACTGCATTACAACTGTTCAACGACTTATATACACGTGGGTTACTTACCACATCAGGCAAAATAAATAACTAATGAAACGAAGCTAACTAAATGTTGTAACCAACTAACCAGAGTTTAACTAACTAAATGCTACCTATTATCTTTATTTTGTTTATTACACTCTATCAGCCCCCCGCAAGCTGGAGCATGAATATCAATCATGCCCAGCTTGGACAAAAGAAAACGAAATGGGGTAGGATCCAGTGGTTTAGTGAAAAAGTCAGCTAGTTGATCAGCAGAACGAATTGGAAGCAAAAGAAGAACACCATCTTTGACTTTGTCACGAACAAGATGACAATCCAACTCAATATGCTTAGTACGAGCATGAAAGGTTGGATTGGAAGCAAGTTGAATAGCAGACTGATTGTCACAAAACACAATGGTAGCTCTGGAACGAGAAACATGAAGATCATCAAGTAAATATAAGAGCCAATGAATCTCATAGGTTGTCATAGCCAAAGCACGATATTCAACTTCACAAGAGGAAGTAGATACAGTAGTTTGCTTCTTAGATTTCTATGAAATAAGAGCTTGATCAAGAAAAATACAGTATCTTGTAACAGATCGATGAGAATCAAGACAAGCAGCCTAATCACTATCACTAAAGCCCTTCAAATGAATATCAGACTTAGAAGGGAATAAAAGACCCCTGGTTGGAGCATATTTAAGATATCGAAGGACTCTATGTGTAGCTTGTAAGTGCAAATCAGTAGAAGAAGCCATAAATTGACTAAGTTGCTGAATGTCAAAAGATATATCTGGTCTAGTAGTAACAAGGTATAAAAGACGACCTACCAACTTACGATAAGAGGACAGATCTGATAAAGGAGTACCACCTTCAAGAGTCAACTTGGTGTTATGGGCCATTGGAGTTGGGGCAGGTTGACAATCAAGGTAACCTATCTTAGTAAGCAAATCAAGTACAAATTTACGTTGACAAACAGAAATGCCAATTGTACTATGAGCAACCTCAAGGCTAAGGAAATATCTAACAGACCTGAGATCCTTGATCTTAAAATTGGCATCTAAATTATGCTTCACATACTCAATCTCAGATAAATCATTTACAGTGAGAAGAATATCATCCACATAAACCAAAAGAGCAGTAAAACTCATACCAGAGGCTTTAATAAACAGACAATAATCAGCCTTGGATTCAATATAACAATAAGACAAAAACACAGAAGAAAGTTTCTGAAACCACTGCCTACTAGCCTGCTTAAGGCCATAAAGGGATTTCTGAAGTTTGCATACAATACTGGAACCAGAAACATGGAAACCAGGAGGTAAAAGCATATAAACTTCCTCATGTAAATCACCATGAATGAAGGCATTATTAACATCTAATTGTTGAAGATGCCAATTGTTAGCTGAAGCTAAAGCAAAGAGTAAACGAATTGTAGTCATTTTAGCAACAGGAGAGAAGGTATCAAAGTAATCAACTCCTTCAGTTTGAGTAAAACCCTTAGCAACCAACCGAGCTTTATATCGATCAAGAGAACCATCAGACTTATATTTCTTAGTAAAAACCCATTTGCAACCAATAGGAGATTTCCCACTAGGTAAAGGAGTAAGGATCTAGGTCTTATTCTGTTCTAGAGCATGAATTTTAGCATCCATAGCATCTCTCCAACACTTGTGCTTATATGCTTGGCGATAAGTAGTGGGTATATCATCAGCAAAAATGGTGAGACAAAATTATTTATAAGAAGGAGAAAGGGAATGAAAAGCAAGGATAGAAGAAATAGGATACCTATTACCAGGAGAGAATGAAGTAGCTGAAGTAATAAAGGAGGAATAATAATAATCCTGTAAATAAGTAGGTGGTTTATGTGGTCGGAAAGAAATACGGAAAGGAATAGAAGGTGCAGAAGCAGAAACAGAAAGGTCTGGAGGAGGAGAAACAGAAAGTGCAAAAGGGTCAGAGGAAACAGAAATAGGGTTAGGAAAATCAAGGATAGGAGAATAGTTAAGGAGAGGTAAATCAACAGGGAAGGGTAAAGAACAAGCATGAGAATCATGTGATGCAGCAACATGGAAAGGAAAAACATATTCATAAAAAATAACATCTCTTGAAATGAAAATATTGTTAGAATGAAGATTAAGAAGGATATATCCTTTAGTAGTAACAAAAAAACCCAAGGAAAATGCATTTAGAGGCTCGAGAATCAAATTTAGATCTATGAGCAGAAAGAGTTAAAGCATAACATAATGAACTAAAGACTCGTAAATCAGAATAGGAAGGATCCTTGTTAAACAAAAAATGAAAGGGAGTCGAATCATGAAGAATGGGAGAAGGCAACCGATTAATCAAAAAAACTGCATGAGTGATAGCAAAGCACCAATATAATTTTGGAAGATGAGCTTGAAATAAAAGAGCACGAGCAACATTCAAAACATGCTGATGTTTTCGTTCAATAAGGCCATTTTGCTGAGGAGTTTCAATACAAGAGGTTTGATGCATAATGCCCTTAGAGTTATAAAAGGATGCCATAGAAAATTCAAGACCATTATCGAATCTAATGATTTGAATCTTGGTATTATGATGTGTTTCAACAAAAAGAACAAAAGATTAAATATGAATTCAAACCTCAGATTTGGATTTCATAGGATAAATCCATGTATAACGACTATAATAATCTACAATAGTTAGAAAATATCAAAAGCCACGAATAGAAGTAACAGCAAAAGGACCCCAAATATCTGTGTGAATTAAGGGAAAAATTTTATTGCTAGTTGAAGTGCTTACATGAAAAGATAATTGTTTTTGCTTTGCCATATGGCATACACCACATGGATCATGTTTAGTATTAAAATGGATAAAGGGAAATTATTGATGTAAAACTTTTATAGTATAAGGGGAAGAGTGACCTAGGTGATAGTGCCACAAATCAAAAGAAGGTGATTTGAGCAATGGTGTAAGAGGCTGATCTAAAGCTGAAGCAGAGACAGCCACAGTATAGGACTTGTTTGCAGGATTAAGAAAGTATAGTCCTTCGAAAACCTCAGCTGTACCAATCGTCTTCCAGGGATAGAGATCCTAAATATAGCAAATGGATTATAAGAAAATGAAACAACAAAGAAAGGAAGAGGTAAGTTTGGTGATCGAAAGAATGTTAAAGGCAAAATCAGGAATATAAAAGACATCATGAAGAATTAAGGAATCAGAAAGATATATAGTCCCTGAGATCGAAGCAGTAATGGAACTATGATTTGGAAGTTTGATAGGAATTTGAGAAATCTGTTTATAATCAGCAAAGCAGGTAAGGGTATGACAAACATGATCAGTAGCACCTGTATCAATGATCTAGGAAGTCTGATGAGAAAATAAGGCAAAAGAAGAGGAATTACCTTGAGGAGCAGAAGATGAAAGAGAATGTATGTTATGAACAGAAGAAACAGAAGGAGATTGAGAAACAGAGCTGGAAGAGGAATTAGGCTAAATAAGTGCCTAGAGCTTCTGATATTGCTCTGGAGTGAACTGAGATGATGGAGTTGGTAAGATACCAGTAAAACTTCCTTTCCGCTCTGTCACAGAAGAAGAAACCGGATCCTTAGATTGAAATTGATAAGCTGATGCTTGAGGTTAAGTACGAAACTTAAAACCTGGCCATGTTTATGGTAACATGTGTCTACGGTATGCTGAGGATGATTACAATAGGTACAGAACTTTGTGTTTCCAGATCCATTAACAGCAAAATTATTAGAACCAAATCCAGAATTAGAGCTAGAAGAGCGTGATATTCCTTTATTAAGAAAAATCATAGATTCAGTAACAGAATGCATCTCATGCTCTTGTTGTAAAATCATAGAGAAAACCTTATTAACCGAAGGCAGAGGATCAATTAGCATAATCTGAGATTTGACTGAATCAAATCTATCATTAAGACCCTTCAAAACCCAAGAGTATAATCTTGCTCACGATAACAAACACAAGAACAAGTAAAATTGCAAGTACATCGAGTAATAGGCCGGAGAATCAAATACTCATCCCAAAAAATTTTCAGTTTAGTAAAATACTCACTGACCGAGAGATCACCTTGCTTGAATCCAAAAATCTCATCCTGGAGCTTAGCAACATGAAACACATCACTCTGAGCAAATCGATCCTTCAGATCGGACCAGATGTCGTATGCCTTATCTAACCACAATATGCTCTGCGCAATAGTAGGTGAAAGAGACCTTGTAATCCAGGTACAAACCATGGTATTGCAACGCAACCAAGTGGAATAAATCGAATCGGAACTTGACGGTGAAAGAATTGAACCATCAACAAATGCGAGCTTATTCTTAGATTGAAGAGCCATTTTCATAGCTCGGGACCAGGTGTGATAATTTGGCCCTGTTAGCGCTGGAGTTACAAGTATGAGAGCAGGGTTTTCATTGCGATGAAGATAATAGGGGATCAAAAGGTTCTGAGAAGGATCAAGTGATTTTTCGATAATGGTGGTACCGATAATTGTGGATGAATTAGTCATGGTGGAATTGGGAACTCTTTGATACCATGAAACAGCTGAAAGCAAAGAAGTGATTGAAGGAAGAGGAGATTGCAGTGAAGAATCGAGAAAGGAAGAGGAAGAGAAAGAGAAAGAGAGAGGAAGGAATTGTAACATCCCAAAAATTTAATGTAAGGATTAAATTATGGAAATTAGATAGTAAGCTAATTTATGGAACCTACAAAATTTAAGGAAACTTAAATTTGACAAAGGAAAAAATTAGGACCTAGTGTGTGTAATTAATAGGATAAAAATATACCTATACATATATATATATAAATTTGTTGACACACACTAAATACTAAACACTCATCCTTCTTTTCGTTTGGCACACTTGGAGATTTCATGGACGCACACATATATTTCACTAAACAACATTCACCTACATATGAGACAAATATACATAAGCAGGTGGCATTTCTTCTTTGGATGCATGCAACGTGTTCCACATATACATTATCAAACTGCCTACTCCTTCTCTTCCCATTTGACCAAGCTTACAGCACACACGTACAGCACATAAATCACTCTCTCTTCCCTCTCTATTCAACATTCATGCAGCAACTGAAACATAAGAGAAGAAACAGAAACATAAACACAAAACAGAAAAAAAAAACAGAGAGAGAGATGTGAGTGAGAGAGTTGATCGGTGGAAGAATGAAGAAGTTTCAAAACTCACATGCAGCACCATAAGCTAACATAGGTGAGTTTCATATATCCTTATCTTCCTTTCCCAGTAGATTTGAGGCTGTTTTCAGTAGCTTTTTGGGGTTGTTCTTCTGCTGGAATTCAGAAAATTCGTCGGAAAGTTGCTGTCACCGAAACCAGTGATTTTGTGACGATTTTGGGTGATATTTGTGATGTTTTTGATTCTGAAATCACGTCCCTAAACCCCAGGAACATGTTTAGGAGTATGTAGAGTCAAAATATTTGAGATTTGAGTCCAAAAGCATGGCTACATATCAGTTTTATCAACTCTGTTTTGGTTGCCGGAAAACAGAGTTTTTATTGGAAACTTTCAAAAGCTGAAACGGAGGCTACAGATGGATTTTTCATCTGGTTCTTTTTGATATGGAAATTTTAGGATGTGTAGTATGAAATAGAATCAAGAAGAGCCCAATTTGGTGTCAAAACGAATAAGTTATCAATTTTTGAAGTTAGACTATCCAAAACTGATGTTCATCAGAGTCAGTCCATTTTGTGTGGCTTTATGACCAACCAAATCACATCCATTATTTACAAAACTTTACAGGGATATAGTAGACATAACATAATTTAAAATTAGTGGTAGAATACATCATTTGGATATCTGTAGAGAGAGTTATGATTTTTGAAAGATGGGTTTAGAAACAAGTGCAATCCTGAACGTCCAGAATTTAGTGGTTTATTTCGTGGTGTTTTTGAATTATGTAATCTTTTCCAATGGCCATGAAAATTTCCAGAATTGAAGTTCATAGTCTTAGATTTAATTTGGTATATATTTTGTGTTAATTGGATTAGTATACTAAGAGATATGAATTTTTGAATTCAGTTGCTCTCAAACTGTGTTTCTGGAAAACAGTTTGTTTGTATCGAACGTTTGGAAAATCAAACCTTTCCAAAAAATTATGAAACTTTTCAGATTTAAAGTAGACATCCATAGCTTTAATATGACGGGTAGAACATAATTTTTGGACAAGTATATTAGGAGATATAGATTTGCAAAGGCATGCTATGTTTCTGGAGACTAATCTAGAATAGGGGTATTTCGGGAAATTCTGGGAGTAATATGGTAAATCTGATTAGATTTTGATATTTTTCCATGAAAATATATTTCAATAGCTTCATGTAGGCTTTAGACCCAGTCAATTTCTATTTTTCTAGAATTAGTTATGATTTTTCAAAGTTAATTGAAAAATCTGCCAATTTGCTGAAGAATAGAAAAATTGCACTATGCAAAATTATATAATGTATAAGCCACTGAAACTGAGATAATCAGCAGAATGTTATTAAAGGCAGTAGTAATACAAGTAATAACTATTACTTGTTAATTTTAATTTATAGGATTTGTAATAGCCCGAGCCGGAGAAAAAGTTTTGGATAAACAGTTGGACCGAAAAGGGACCCAGGTAGTAATTCTTTCTTTCATGCACTATGTGATTATTTATATGTTGCGTATTCTATTTTTTGTAACATGACAGTGCCTGTGGCACAACACGCGAATAAGCCAGGGTCTAAACATATCGTTTGACCATGGACACGAGTTTAGCCGGGGTTGCAAACAGTTGTTTGGCCTTGGACAGTATGCATACAACATGAGTTAGCATTTTGCATATCATGGTGCATTGCATATTTATTTATCGCATTTTATATGACTGATTGTATATTACTACTGAGATTCATTCGAATCTCACCCTTTTTCAACATCTAAAAATATTCCAGCAAAGGACAGCGGCTCTAAGGGTAAAACCGTAATTACTGGCAGAGGAAGGTCCAGTCATAGTCGGGAATTACATCTGATTATCTTTAGTTGTAGAATTTATTTCTTTTGTACTCTGTATGTATTTTTCAACCTAGATGAGGATTTTCTGTATTATCAGAAGTACTTATTATCAGTATAGTTTCACTATTTCTGTTTGTCATCTGAACGACACATTTATTATATAGCGAATATCAGAATATTAAGGGGTTTGACAGGAATAATCTATGTATCTTGAATTACTGCATTACAGTTGTTCAACCACTTATATACACGTGGGTTACTTACCACATCAAGCAAAATAAATAACTAATGAAACAAAGCTAACTAAATGTTGTAACCAACTAACCAGAGTCTAACTAACTAAATGCTACCCATTATTTTTATTTTGTTTATTATACTCTGTCATAGCACATATTGATCTTTTTGTATATGTAAAAAAAATAACATTCATAAACTTTTAAATTTCACCATATTTTAGAAAATCTGCAGAATAACTTTTTCCTAATTTTCTCTTTTCTTTTATAATAAGGTAAAATGGTATTAATAAAACATGAACATTACAAAGTACATGTTGTTATATTAGGGGGAGAAAAAGAAAAATTAACTAAATTATAGAATAATAGAGGGAGGGAGGGGGCCATCATTAAGGAGACCAGAGAAAAAATTTTGAAAAGGGAATACCCATCATTCTAAACTACATCTTTGATAGAAAGAAGAGAGAGGTTGATTATTATTTTAGTGATATAAAGAATTTTTAATGAGTCATTCTCAAAAATCAATAGATCACTCTTATTAAACAATCAATAGATTTCCCAAAAACAGGGAAGAACAAAGGAGGTTGAGCTATAGGTGAGTCCAACAAAAATGCTTAAATAGAATACCATTGTGACAAAGCAAAATATGACAAAAGGTGACTTTGCTCCGACAAACTTATGTTAAACCAGTGTTTTTCATTACTTGATGATATAAACACTAGTACTAACTTTGTAGGACATATGAGACATACTTGGGGTGACAAGTGGGAGATGAGGAAAAGATGACGGATGAGAAGTTGATTAGGCATGGATTTCCTTGATTACTCTTTTAATTGCCATAGATTGATCATATGTGATTTCCTTGAATTCTCTTTTCTTTGAATAAGATTGAGTGTTTTGAATCCTAGAGATAAAAAATTATATTACCCGGTCGCTAATATAAGGCCTAATAAACTAATTTGAGGACCAAAGAAATTAAATAAGTTACTTTAAAATATTTAGGAAAAATTATATTAAGGTCCCAAACAAAAAAGAAAATGAATAAATGGTCCCTCGAAATCACAAAATAAAAAATTGATCCCAAGGAGTTGTTAATCGAGCCCTTCAAGTTGTCAATTGACAATTTAAGGGGCTCCATTAACAACTTGAGGGACCGTTTCTTCATATTTTTAGTTGTTTGGGACTACAGTGTAATTTTCCCAAATATTTATGTTTGTTATATTTTCTCCAAACTAATTTACTTGACCTATAAACTTATATTTAATCCAATGATAAGTATAAGTATTTTAGAGAGATCGGATAACATATGCTATAATTAAATGCTTCATTAAGAACCAAAGAGAGTAATTTATTTAGCTCCATTAATCTTTCTAGATTAATCAATTAGATTTTATATTAAGTATTAGACATAATATTAAAAAATACCTCCCAATAAAACTCTGCAATACACACCTACCAAATATCATATAAATACAATACGGAGTTGTCCAAGGAAGACCCATCCCTGACCCTGACATGGGGAGCAAAATTTTTAGAATAAATATTTTAAATAACTAATAATTTAAATAATTTTGCTTAACAAAATGTGAAGTCTTGATGTAGAACTGTTCCCCCCTGAACGACCAACATGGCACATGTAGAACTGATTGGCATCGAGTGAAATAATGTAAGAGGGATAAATGTTATGTATAGCTGAAAGACTATTTACTCTTTTCATCATTTATCAAAGCCCAACCTATTTAAAATTACAATTCAAATAATTTTTCTTGCCAACAAATTAGGGTAACTTCATTATATTAAAAATGAAGTATAAACACTAAATCAAGCCCAGAAAGACCAAAGATTGAACAAAAGTCAACAGGACAAAAAGCTAATGATATGAAAATCAAAAGTCAAGGCCAAAAAAGACAACTAAAACCTAACATTATAAGTTAAAGGGAAGTATAATCTTGCTCTAATTTATGAACCATATTGGCTGTTTAATACAAATCCCTTAATTTATGACTTTCCAAGACACATATCTTTAGTTTAAAATGTTCTAATATATTAGAGAGACTCTTTCTTTAACACACATTTACACAACATTTACAACAGTCCCCTACATGTGTTAAATAAATTATACCCCTGGTTGAGTTACACACATGGATATAACCATTGTATGTGGTGGTTTTTTGGACTATAAATCAGACCTAGACCAAGAACACTTGATACACAGAGATGTCAATGGAGTCTGCTTCTATGAACCAACAACTTTTTAGTATATACTAGAGGCAGTAAGGGTCATATTATACCCTCACATTCCCGTTGTTGATGGTAGTTTTGTGTGTTAAGACAGCCCTGGTACATAATGAATGCTTTAGAGATTTCGCCATGATCTCATAGGAATGACCCCACTCCACATTTGTAGAGGCCATTTCATGTAAGTGTACATGTAATGAACACACCATCATGTATGATTATGAAATTATTAAGAGCTTTGCACAACCTTCCAAAGCATTCTAGCACATTGTCATTGCCATAGGAAGGGTCTAGTAGTGTATTTTCATGCTAATCAGAATTGATGAACAAATTGTTTTTACCCATTAAAACTTTCTTCATAGGATTACCTATCATAAAGGTTGGGTTGTCATCACTGTCAATTACAAGTTGGCTTTAGTCACATTCCCCTCGATAAATTTATTTCATCCCAGGGGCTTAATTAATAGATCCAATAGGTTTGTTATTATTCTTACCAAATCAATTAAGATAACTTCACTACAATTTTAAAGCGCTTTATCACATCATATCTTAAACAATTTTCACTTACATCATTGTTCTTTCTACAATGGCTAATTCCATTTGGCAATCACAGATCATCGACGCTAAGTGTTGATTTCTTACCAAAATATTTGCTAAGATTGAATTTCAATTAATATCCATATATATCAATACAACGGGAATTTATTATACATGATGTCAACATTCATGACATCTATTAACTATTTCTTTCTCCTTATAAGAGTTTATATATGTTCAATCTCCACACATCATTTGCTATGTCATGACATTTATCAGTGCTACAAATTCTTAGCCATTTATACATACATTGATTGAGCTTTTAAGATATCTCAAGCAACATAATAGCAACATAAGGAATATTCATATAATAGTTATCAGAAACATTTCTCAATTGTATATATCATCACTATTCCTTTATGATCTTAACATAAAATCACATTTGATTCACTCATGCTTTCAAATCAAATTTAAAGCCATATTACATTATTTATGTCCACGTATGTCATTCACAAATCAATAAAACACATTTATCTTTATACTATATAGATGATTAAATTTCCATGTCACTATCATATATTTCCAGCCACACAAAGTATTTGATAATTCATTAAGTTTGCTCTTGGTAGCAGCAAGTAACAAAGCATCCATTTAATTAATTTTAGTCACAGCATATACACAACTTGACATTTATAAAATGAGGCTAGCAAGTACATAATTTTGAAATTCATAAATTTTGCTAGGTGCCTTACACTTTTGAATATTTCAATTTTATTTCAAAACTTCTTAATAATAATTATAATTAGAATCTCAACATACATATAATTCCCCTCCATTCTAATTAATTAAATTAGAATATATTCATATAATATTTTTCATTTTAATTAAATATAACAACATCCTAAAAATCAAGACTTTATGTAATTAATAAAGCTCATTATTTAACTCATAAATATATCTAATTTATAATCACAACGAATAATCTGGACATATAAAGTGCATATTTATTTGGTCCCTCACCAATTTAATTTAATATATTCACCGGTCAAAACCAACTATACCTTAATACATCAATAGAAGATAAAAACTATTAGAACCAAATTATTAATAAATTTCCAGCATTATAACTATTTATATTTTCATTGATAATAAAGCCTCCGCGGCCTATGGAAATAAAATTCACAAAAATTAAAGATTAATATAAACAATCTTTTGATTTTAACCGACACACCCAATTGAAGGCTATAACATCATGATAAATCTTCTATATATGCCTACCAATATCAATGTTAAGATTTAAATCGGACACATACCTAGGGAAAGACATGGCACAATAATAAAGGAGCGTTAAAATGGTAACTCCAACATGTGGTCATCTTCTTCCCGTAAAATTGCGTTGCCTCCCTTAAAACCTGGGATACTATTACAGAAAAGGTCTTTTATAATAGTTATTATTAACTTAAATCACATTTCTAAACCGTTATATATGTAGACGTTATAAATACTCAACGCAAATACATTACGGTTCCAAACCGTTATTTATTCTATACCTATTATAATAGTTTTAATATAATACCCTTTATAGGTTGAGGCTAGTGAGGCCATGATATGTCCATTGCTATAATAATAGTTAACGAGAACACGTAAATAACCCTCATAATATATGATAATTCTTGCATGATAATAACAGTCTCATTTTGACAACCGTTATTTATTTAGTAACATAAATAACAGTTTTTATGTAAGAATCGTGATTTTCAATAAAAGTAAATAACGATCTCATGTAGACAACCTTTATGTATTTAGTACATAAATAACAGTTTATAAATAAGAATTGTGAACTTTTATAATATATTGTGGTTTTTATATAATAATCATGATATATGGATGTAAGACTCTACAAGTAAGAGTTTCTGAGCTAGTTGAACTCGTCTGTATATAATAGAATAGTACCTCCCACATTGAGTGGCTATGCAATTTGGGATGGATCAAGACATTCCAGGCTTTGTGGGAAGAATCATTGGCAATTGTTGACGTATATACGTGATAATGTAACTGTTGACCTATAATTATGTCTCTTCACAAGAATTAACTCTGGAAAGCAAAGATTGAAGGGAAAAAACAAATATTTGTATAGGAAAGGGCACAAGGGGTATGAAAGTAGCTCAAGGATTTTCATGCCCCTTGTGCCTTTTCTTATATAGATATTCATTTTTTTCACTTAACCATCGCTTTACAAGCTTAATTGCTGAAGAGACATAAGGTATAGGTGAACACTTACATTATTAAATATATAGGTCAAGAGTGTGATTGATTTTAGCCACGAAGTCTAAAAAATCTTGATCCGTCTCAAATTACATTGCTACTTATGTGGGAAGTATTACTCTATTAGATAGAGTCAAGACCAAGTAACTCAGAAACTCTCACATTGAAAAGTCTAGGACTGATCATAATGTATAAATTTTAGAGCTTTTAACTTGGTGCCACCTGCTTAATACAAAAATTGGAGAGAAACCTTCAATCGAAGCAATAATAGGTTTTCCAAAAAAAAACTTCACAAAAGCAATTTAAAATGTCACCTTGAATGCTTTATCGTGTTGTGACTTCACAAATGCTGTAGGTATTCGCTTGTCCATGTATGACTCTCGATACAACTGAACTAGTTTATCAATCACATCTATATTAATCTTTAGAAGTAACTTCTGGAGATATGGATACTTTCAAAAAAGGAGATGTATTTTCTTAGGGATCCATATCTCCATAAATAACCTAAAAAACTTCAGATAAAGCAATGGTTGACAACTTCCTGTAATAGGAGAGGAACCT
The DNA here is from genome assembly GCA_037074505.1 of Albizia julibrissin. Lineage (NCBI taxonomy): Eukaryota > Viridiplantae > Streptophyta > Magnoliopsida > Fabales > Fabaceae > Albizia > Albizia julibrissin. Next base: position 44,976,338 of record CM073486.1, read on the forward strand.
TTGATCAGAGTAATAATGAGTTTTTTAAGCAAATCATAATTTCATAAAAGCAATTTTTTTATATGTTCACAAAAGCAATTGAATATCATCTTGAATGTTGTATCATATTTCAGTATAACTAAACTAGTTTATTCATTACATCCGTATTGATCTTACGAAAGTAACTTCTGCATATATGAATACTTCCAAAAAAGGAAAGGTTTTCTCTTAGGGATCGATATCTTTAGAAGTTACTTCCAAAAGAACAATGGGGTAGGAACCATGAATCAAAGAAATAGGTTGGCAACTTCTTGTAACATGAAAGGAACCTTCGATCAGAGAAATACTAGATTTTTCAAAAAAATATAACTTTAAAAAAGCAATTTAATGTCACCTTGGATGCTTTATCAAGTTGTGAGTTCACAAAGGCAGCCCAATCAGTTGGGTTGGACATTGTAATCAATCGAAAAGGAACCTTCAAAGTGAATATAGGAAGGATAATGCGAAATAGATGAGGGGAATAAAAAATATACCTAGCTAGGGCTAACGAATGAAAAACGCAAGTTAGGGCAAGCAAAGCAACTCACTCAGAAGTCGTTGAGACAAGGGTCAAGTGTATTCACTAGCGTGGTTATTGCTGAAAATTTGAATGAAGGCTTTTATGGTGTGGTTCAACTGAAAATGACTCTCGACGTCCGGAAAAGACAACATGAGTTGTAGGGTTATGATGTTGTTGGGTTTCATCGTTTGAGTAAACTAAGTGTCAAGTGTATTTTATTTTAGATATTTAAATAGAGAATGAATGGTAAGTGTTTTGGGTATCGTGCCTAAGACTTTACGTCACAGTTCATTCGTATAAACCGTTATTTATTGGTTTATACTTATTACGGTTCTTTGTTAATATACGTGAGGTGCGTCATTTTTTTAAAAAAAATTAGGCTAATAATGCATAAATAATTACATTTTTATATTTTATAAAAATAAAACAAAAAAATATCACCCTCTAATAGATGATTTGAGGTTTGCTGTGAATTTTGGAACTTTTGTTTCCTTCAATTTGAATGAATAAAAAGTTCTTAAAAATTCGCAGCATACCTCACATCATCACGCTACCCGTCACTAGAGGAGTGGCTTGAATTATGTGGGAATATGTCAGGATCATGGCAATCAATCCCATACTCATCAAGAATGATATTGGTCTTCTTGTTCATACTTGACAAAAATCCAGCTAGCCTCCTCATAGTATTGCCTCCACTTGAAGGAGTAGAGGATGTGATGTGGAGGTGGTAGAGGTTATAGAGGAGGAGCAGAAGGAGGTGGAGGAGGAGGATGATGCCGAGGATTTTCTAGCAAGTCTACAACATGACATTTTATTTTAAGAGGAAATAGGAGGATAATGAAGAAATAGTATGAAAAATATAAGGAAATGTGGAGTTTAAATAGATTGGAAGTGATGGGTTCAAACCATCATTGCACATGTTGGAAGTTGAAAAAGAGCAGTCATGCGTAGTGGTGGGTAATGAATAGGTACTTGGTTCTCGTGCCTAATCATTGGAGAACAAAGAAGCAAGTATAGAGTATTATAATCAGCGTAGGGAAAAAGAAATGTTTCAAACCATCATGACATTTGTTGTTTCGTGATAGTTTTGCGCAATAACCATTATTCTTGTGACACAAAATATGATAGTTACTAATTACAACTATTATTTATTTGCATGGTATTCTAATAAGTTATGGGTTTTACGTAATAACTATTATATATTTCACTTTTTCAAAAAAAATTTGGCGGTTGATTATGTAACCACCATTTTACAAAAAAAATGACAATGTATATAAACAAACTAAAAATAAAAAGTTATAGAGATATTTTAAGAATTTGATACATCATTAGATTCTTCCTTTTCTAGTAACTTGTTCATCTTCTCGTTCAAAGAGAGAATAAGAGTGGTAAATTCCTTCAAGAATTGGTCCAAGCTTCCTTGCTCTCACTGGTAAATTTAAACCATGCGATGGAGCTCGTAGGTCGCTTGAACGAGCCCTTCAAGGATGTTTGGTAGAGGGAAATAATCTTTTAGTTTGTTCCTAGATGATAAAGCAAAAGTTTTCTTGTGTTTGTCCATAATTTTGGTGAAGAAGAACAAAAGCTTGCAATTGTCTATGAGAAGTTGAAATAAAAGTGGAGAAGTGTAATTCAATTTTTGGACGTTTATATAGAGAGGGTTTTATGGATTATCGAGCCGTTATATCCTTTAGTTTTATGGATCATTATATTTTATAAATATTGACGGTTGTTTTTTAATAACTGTTAGAAATTTGAAGTGGTATTTTAATAAGTGACGAGTTTTTATTACGAACCATTATTTATTTGACATTTTTTTTATTTTAATGTGCGCATAGTTGCATATATCAACTACCATATTACAAAAAAAGTTTAAAATAGTTGAATTTAATTAGAGATTTATAAAAAGGTATTTTAAATAAGAGTAGTTGGGAAAGACAGATCGTTTGAAAGTGTTACATGTGGTTGTTCTTTTTCCCGCACCATGAGTTATATGATGGTTGTTTCAAGAGAACTATTATTTATCTTTGAATTCATGATGATTGTTTCAAAAGAACAATTTAAGAATCGTTATTTATTTTATTTCATGATGATTTTTCTGTAAGAACCATTGGATATGTTCTTTACAATATATTTAAAATAAAAAAAATGATAAAATGAAAAAAAAGGACTTTGGTAAGTAGCTTGATTAAGTAATGAGATCATTAAGCTACCCATCACTATAAGAGTAGTCAAGATCATTGTTAGGATCATAGCTAATCATATACTTGTCAAGTATGAGATTGGCTTCTTGTTTATACTCGAGGGTATCCAAAAAGCCTCTTTATGGCATGGTCAGTGTATTCTGCATGCCACAATATTTCCTCCAGTTGAGGAAGCATAAGATGTGGAGACAGAGGAGGTGGTGGCAAAGGTGGAGGTAGAGGTAGTCATAGCGAAGGTGAATGTTGGGGAGGAGGAGAAGGAAGAGGTGGAGGATGATGCCAAGAGTTTTCTGGCAAGTCTTATGCACAACGTTTCATCTTGGTGATTGAGAGAACGAAGAGGATGATGATGAAAAAAACATAGGAAAAATAAATAAAAATGGGGAGTTGAAATATACATCTAGATGGGACCAAAAAAGCCATCATTGAACACATTTGAAGTTGAACAAGACGTAATGAAAGGGTAATTGATTCTCCTAACGATTATTTGATAATAAGGAGGCATCTAGAGTCAATACGGGGAAAAGGAAAGGTTTTGAAAACTTTAATTAATGTTTATTAAGTTAGAACCATTAAGTATATTGGTGTTATCATTACAAGAATACTTAATAATCGTAAATTATTAAGTAGTTTTTTTAGTTAACTTATTTTTTTAATATTTAAAAAAACAATAGCAGTGTTCAATCATTACCACCACTGCCGTCCTCATCCTCCTCCTCATTTTTATTATCGAAGGAAGGAGATGAAGGGTCTAGGTGCAAGTCATACTAAACCTTATTGTGATGAAGTATGAGGTTTAACTTCATGTTCAACTTGTTAGATTATGCCACAAGACGCCTTGTGTGGCAGTCAAGGCTTGCCAACATTTGCATCAGAGCCTCCATTTTAGGAGGAGGAGGAGGAGGTGGTGGTGGTGGTGGTAGAGGGTGTGATAGTGGCAAACGAGCTCCCCAGGATTAAACAAATCCTTCCTGCAAAAACAGGCTGAGTAGAATTACGGAAAATAATAGAACTTAGCAAGGAAAAACAACAGAGGAGGAAAGAAAAGTTGCTCGAAGGCTAGAGTAGATCCCCAGACCTTCAATCTCATACTCCTTCTATAGGCCACAAATCATCATAACATTGGGCACTCTTAAACACATTTAAAGATAATTAACTCTTCAATTAATGCACATAAGTACAATTAAATGGGCAGTTACATGTCATTAACACACTTAATGATGATTAAAAATGTTGTTTACAAACACTAAAGACTCATAATGGTTACTAGAGTGATAGATTAACTAGACATATATTTCCTATAAAGAGTGCCTAGTACTGCATTTAACTCACACACAATGAGGGGGAAATTGCCAGATTTCAACTACGTTTTCGGTGGCCCGTTGTCGTGTGAGTAAGCATATTCCTTCTCTTGGCCCATTTACTAGATCAAGATCACTTGTTATTACTTGAACCCCAAAATCCACATGCAAAGTGAGACTCTTCTTTTAACATACTCATACACGTTATTTACAATAGATTTCCCTTCGAATAAATCAAACCAATTGTAGAACGCTCATCATGATGCACTCCTAACATAAATAGTGCAGGAAATAACTCTAAAGATTGTTGGAGAAATCTACAAAGAGACAACAATAAAATTTGGTTCGAGTCGTATCCGAAGATAATGTGCTTAAGAGTTATTCTGCAACCCCCTCAATAGATAGGAAGCGGTACTCCCCAAGATTGAATAAACCCTTCCTATAAAGATACAGGGTAACAAAATTGGCAGAAGATAAAGAATTCAACAAGAGATTACCAAGGCATCTTATTTTCTTCTACAAACGGTGTCATGATTGGGGTGTTTATAGATAATTAATTGATACATTGAAGTAATGCCTCTTGAAGCATTATACCTCTTCAATTAAAAGGTTATAGCTATCTGTTAAATTCATAAACCATGTTAATTAATGAATCAACACAAATCCCTTAATTTATGACTTTTCAAAACACATCTCTTCATTTTAAAACATTTCGATATATTGAAGAGACTTTGTCTTTGACACACCTTTACACAATATTTACAACATGCCAAACCTGTGAAACCAAACATAACTCTAAATACTTCTCATGTGATAGAGAGTTGAATACACATCAGGAGTTTGAGAACAAACTCTATAGAAACAGTAATCTTAGTATAATTAAGCTAGTATCCATTACAAACAAAAATAAACCTGGGTTCAAAAACCATAAGACTCCCACATAAGGAAAATAATCATCAAGGCACAAAGCATAATCCTAACAATTAACAGGGGCAACCAAGACTCCAAATGCACAAACACAAGTCCCCTAACCTTGGAAGGAAGAAGATGAAATAGAGAGAGAAAGTTGGGGTTTTGACTAAAAAGGGGAAATGAAGGGTTGTAGGGAAGACTGAAGTGAGTTGGCTAGACCTTGTTGACGTGAATGATGATATGGCCTGTATTTTTTTTTTTTGAAAAAGAACAAGATAATATATTTAATATTGTTAAGTATCACAAAGAAGCAAAAGAAACAAAGCTAAAAAGTAAGAGATTAATCCTTGCTTAAAAATTTAAATTAGCAATACACATTTTAAGAGATTAATCCTTACTTAAAAATGTAAAACTGATGTTACAAGTTGTTATATTCATAGTAATTATGTTCAGTGCACTCAAATGCAATGAATGATAATGCAAATGTTATGTGTTAGTATAGTTAACAACATGTGACAGAGTTAAATTTTGTCCGTAGCAACGCACGGGAAGTAAAGGCTCGTTTTAAAAGAAAAGGAAGTCTTTAGGCAGCTTTTAAATATACAACATCACCATTGATATGATCTAATTGAATGGTAGCCAAGTTAATGATGGATTTGTCAATACACCCAATTTGCAACCTATTCCTAGCCTTGAAAGGATGGATTGCACAACGTCTGATCCACAAAAGAGAATCTCTTACACATTGATAGTAGAAAAGGGAATCTACCAATACAGCTTGCCTCCAATTAAATTGGTGACTTATTGACCCTTCGACACATATTAGCACTTGACACCATTTGTATCCTTTCCTTCCTTTAAGCTTTTGAAGGATGATGATCCAATCCTTGGTATGAAAATCTCTTATAGGTGGCATGTATTAAATGCCATGTGTACATGTTAGTCATACTTAACAGTTGAAATTAAATTTTTTAATGGCATGACGAAATTGCCCTATTTTTTAAACTTTTGAAGTCATATTGTTTCCTAAGAAACTTCCATACACTCAATGCTTCAAGGTAGAAACTTTCAAGACATTTTTGCTTTTAACCCATGGTTACAAAAGGCGCAACCGTTGCCCCCAAAAAAGAGGCAAAATTTGTTAATTAAAATTCAAATCTAGCTTTATACACACATATATGTATATGTATCATATTTTGCACAGAAGGTGTAAATCTTTGTAATAGAAAACATTTTACATCGATACATAGTCACTTTTCTCCTATCCTTTCTCTCGTTACACATGCAAAGATAATATATGAAAGTAGATGAAACTACGTAAGTTTTGTGATGGTGGAATTAAGTAACGAGAATTAAATACTCACATATAAGAGATATTTAGTCAGATTAAACCCTTTTTTATAACAAAATTATGACCTCTTAATCATTAAAAAAAAGACTAAAACATTATATTTGAATTCATATTATAATTTTCAAATAAAATATTTTTGTAATGAGTTCTATTTGAAAGCCTCATGACACAATAACTAAATACATAATATCTATTATTATGCATGATATATATTTTATTGACTTTGTTTAAGTTGAATAAGAGAAATGTGAATTTTTTTTCCAAATTTTATGAATAAAAAATCATATTAATAGAGTTATACTCAATTAAATTTGATAATATTTAAATATAACTCAATCGTGCTCATGTTAATATTTAATAATAATTAAATTTATTTTTCACTTAAATATTTAAAATCTATTTCATCTCTATAAAATAATTTTTTATTTTCATTCTTTTTCAACTTTTTTTTTTGGTGATACATTCTTTTTCAACTTTTATCAACGAACAACCTTAGGTATTTGCAATATGGTTTGAGGGAAACTAGAGAAATGGGTACATGAAATAGTTGCAATTTTTTTAATACGGTTGGACATGCGATAGGGAGTAACCGGCATCAAGAAAGGTTTTAGTGCTCGGGAGAGTCATAAGCATCTTCATAATGTCTTAGAGGCATGTTGTGGGCTTGCAATGTCAAATATCAAACTGCAAGATTTAAAATTTGAGAATATTCACTCAAAGATACACGGCATTAATCGATATTGGCCTTTTTTCAGAAATGCTATTAGAGTAATTGATGGCACACACATTTCATGCGTTGTGAAAATTAACTAAAAAAACAAAATATATTGGAAGAAAAGGAATAACAACACAAAATGTAATGCTGATTTGTGATTGAGACACATACTTTACTTTTGTATTGGCTTAATGAGAAGGTAGTATACATGATGGTTGCATATTTGATCATCCCTCACAACTCATTTCCATAAACTTTCCCCATCCACATGTGTTTGGGTAACATAGAAAAAGCACTTTTTGACCTTTAAACCATGGTTTTGCCAAAAGGCACCTAAGCATCCTAAATTCTTACCGAAGCACTTTTTTACCTGAAAACATATGATGTGGTTTGAAGAGTTAAAACCATGATTTTTGAGAAGCCAAATTTTTTCCCCTTCCAGAAGTTATTCTCCAAAATCACTTTTTTCACTTTTTTTTCCAAAAGTTATTCTTCAAACTAATAGATTTTGTGAAAAAAGTGATTTTGATATGAGTGTTTGTGGATGGTTTCAAATCTAAAACAAGTGGAAAAAAATAGTTTTTATGAAACCACGATTTCAAAGAGCCAAACCATAGTTTTAAATTAGAAAGCACTTTTCCAAATTTTTTTTGCTTGCTTAGCTACCCTAAACCCAAACTAGGGTTGATCATGAACCAAACCAAACCAGGTTTGGCCTCAACCTGAGGTCTGGATTTGGATAATACCTTGGGCTGGACAAGTCAGCCCGAGGTCTGATTTGGTCCAGGACTAGTCGAGCTTGGGCTCGATCAGATTGGTCCAATGAACTGCCTGGACCTAGTCCAGGGCCCTTTAGATTTGTTTTTCTTCTAATTCTTGCCTTCTTTGAGATATCCTGAGTTAGAGGAAGGAAGAACAAAAAAATTAGTTTGCAGAATAATTATGATTACCAAAGATACATGGACAACAATAGCATGCCTTACAAAGTAAACTGAATAAGACAAAAGCTAACATATAGAACAAAGCTATATCAATTCTGCAAATCATCTTTGTTTGCCAAATCCATAAAGCATACTCATCAGTTATAGCTGACAAAACATGAACAATGCCCATTTATAAACTGAATAAGACAAAAGCTAAAAGACAGAAACTTATAAAGAATTAGGAAAACCCTATATTTAGTCCATGATAGATGCAATGCTAAGCAAAGAGCAGAGTTAAGCAATGATGACGGACCTCGACTGAAACGCCTAGAAGACGGAAAACTAGCGGAGATGGAGACTGACAGCAGAGAGCCAGACGGAGAGGTGATAACCAGAGGAGAGGCTCCTGGAAGACAGAAAACCAGATCTGAGAAGCGCGACGGAGAACCAGACCGGAGACGCGAGCGACGAGAGTGATTCACCTCACCTACTATAAGACGACGACACCTAGGGTTCCACCACTCCAGTCTTCCACACTCATCCAGTTCCAGAGGCTTCTCACTTTTGCAATTCTGCGAGCTTTCTTTCTTTCTTTTTTTTGATATCGAGTTCTGCAAGCTTTCTGATAGAGGGGAAGAATGGATTGGGTTGGAACTTGGAAGAGTGAGTGAACGCTGATTCTCTAAACGGATAGTAGGCTTTGGGCTGGGGCTCAATGAATAGTGTGAGTGAGGGCTTGAGGGAGTGAGACATGAGGGAGGGGTGTCCGATTGTGGTGTATTAAAAAAAATACACACTTCTCGGCCAGACTAGACTAGTCAAAAGGGTTTGACGCCTTGGTCTGAGATCCAGTCCAGCCTGAGAAGACCAGTCTGGTCTGGTTTGTCAAAAGCTGCTTCTGACCATTTTTTTTTTCTCCTGGTCGGGTTGGGTTAGATCGGATTGGACCGAGTTATCTGGACCATCAGATTTTTTTCTCATCCTTAACCCATATCTTGGTTTTCGGGAAAATGTTTTTTTTCAGTATTTCTATTGGTAAACAAGGGCTTATTTGGATTCGTAATCGTAACGTTATCACTTATGCCCCGGGATCCTAGTTATCAGTTATTTCGTTTTTTCCCCATGGATCCTCGTTGTATTTGGCTTGGTAAGCTCGGGCCCTTATGCCCCGGGAAGTCCTCGTTTCTGCTGCTCCTTGTTTTCTAACTCATAAAACGCGGAGCTTGGCTATCCTTCCATTTGATGTAGAATGGGAGCTGTTAGCTTTGAAATTAGTAGAAATTCAGCTTTTGCTTTGCATTGTTATGGAAATTCGTTTTCTTCCGGGGTTACTGTATTTTGGAGACCCTTTCTTGGTACATCTTTGAACACGAGAAATGCAAGTAAAGGTCAAGTTTTTCATGCCCAAAAGCTCAATTACGAACCATTTTGTGCTTCGTTGAAGAGTGGCTTCGAAGCTGGGTTGATAAATGATGGTCTGCTTTCAAATAAATTAGAGTTTAAGCCATCATTCGATGATTATTTGAAGGAAATGGAGTCTGCCAGAACTGTCAAGGAAATGGAGTCCTTCAGAAATGTTAGGGTAAAGAAGCATACTACCAGTACTGAAAAACAGAAGAGGGAAAAGGTTATGTCGAGGAAACCAAGGTTGGAAGGAGTTGAAAGAAGTACAAAATCTGGAAAGCTTGCAGGGCGCGTTGATAAAGCAAATGAATTGGGAATTGCTGAAACAGTCATGGGCAAAGAAAGCTCGTCCGTACGTCATATTAATCTTAGAGCACGAGGAGCTAAAAGATTTGACCTTGAGTGTGATGGGGAAGAAAGCAAGCTTGATATTACTATGAAGGAGAAAAAGGAGGCTGAGGTAGTGGAAGACAAGTACCGGATTGATAGATCAAAACCTGATTCTGACAGAAATTTGATTAAAAGGGAACGTAGAAAGACAGGCAACAGCAAGGCCTCACTAAATTGGAATAGTAACTGTGGCAACACCGTAGAGGGGGAAGTCGGCCATAAAGTACATACACTAAAGACGGCAGGAGGAAAGGATGTTACAACCAGTCAAATATACTGCAACTCAAAAGGGAAAATGCCTATCATAAACAAAACTGTTGTTAGCAACAATATCGTGAAAATTGGACTTGAGAACAGCTACACAAAAAATGAGAACGCGGGAAAAGAAAATGGACCGGAAAATCTCAACTTGATTGGAAGCAGCAGATGTTATGATTATGACAACTTGGAGGTGGAAAGAACGGCATTTAAGACTTTTGAAGAGTACAATGGTGTTGTCAACAAGCCACAAGTTTCACACAAGGAAATGGAGGATAGAATCCAAAGGCTGGCAAATTTGTATGGAGTCATTTCCTTCTTCTTTGCTTATGGAATGCGTAAAAATAGAAAATATTTACTCAGAAGTTTAATGTATTATTGATTTTTATTGCATTATTACTTTCATTCATTAACTAGGAAATTGAAGCAGTGTGGATTAGGAATCAATAGAAGTCATAAACTGCAGAAAGGAAGGAAAAATGGATAAAAATATGATACAAATAGAATTGAAGATCATTAGTTGGATGTCTTAATAGCCACTGAAGTATTCTTGGCTTAAAGATTAAATTAATAGTAAAGCTCATCTCTCAAAGATGAACTTCTGCGATTTTAAATTTATTTTTTCCTTCTTACATTTCGGGAGTGGACATTCACTTGCTTCCGTCACTGTAACTGATAACTTGAGAATAAATTTTGTTTTCATGTGATGTATTCATCTTTTCCTTTCATTTTGTGCTCTTCCATACTTGATAAATGTATGATTCTAGGGTTTTTTTAGTTATTTCAATCACATACTAAATTGTGTCTTTTTGTATCCCCTTGATCATATTCCCAAACAGGCTGAATGGTGCTGATATAAATATTCCTGAATGGATCTTTTCTAAGATGATGAGAAGTGCAAAGATAAAATTTAATGATTATTCTATTGTGAGGGTTATCCAAAGATTGGGAAAACTAGGAAACTGGCAGCGGGTGATACAGGTCATTGAATGGCTTCAAAGACGTGAGCGTTTCAAATCCCATAAACTAAGGTACTTGTATCCTTCTCTGAATCAACAGGTCTTGTGCTTGACATTGTAGTTAACATTGTGTGATGTATTATCTTGGGCATGTAGCTCAGTATGTATGATAAACTTATTTTAATTTGTATTAGTAGCAAGTGAAAAGCTTTGTTACTGTTGGCTCTTTTGAAAGGGCCTGTCATACTTTCAGGCTAAATTGGAATCTTTATGTCATTGCACTTTGTTCTTATGTGTTCCCTTTTTCTTTTCTTCTTGTTACTAGAGGTTCATGTTTTCATCCTTCATGTATTTGACTTTTTTTTTTGTTTGGCAATAAAATTTGTTTTCTGCATGTATGTACAGGGAACTTGAAAGTTTAGACGATTTTTTTTGGCTAGTCCTTGGCTTTGTTTTCTTTGAGTATCTTTTAATGTGTGGATCTTCAACATCAGGCATATATACACTGCCGCTCTTGATGCACTTGGAAAGGCAAGGAGACCCATAGAGGCACTAAATGTATTTCATGCCATGCTGGTAATGCATGCGATTCATGCATCATGCTCTTTTGTTGGGAAATGTGTTTTTATTGATATTGAGGTTAGAATATGGAGTTTGCATTACTTTCCTAACTGATTTTCCTTTTCTTCCAGCAACAAATGTCCACATATCCTGATTTGGTAGCTTACCATAGTATTGCTGTCACTCTTGGACAAGCAGGGTGCATGAAGGAACTCTTTGATGTGATTGATATTATGCAGTTGCCACCTAAGAAGAAGTTCAAAGTAGGAGCACTTGGGAACTGGGACCCTAGGCTGGAACCGGATGTCATAGTTTATAATGCTGTAAGTTGTAGTTAGTGAATAATTTGTGCAAGAGATGGCAGTTTTACTTCTTGCAATTCTTTGAAGGTTTATCTTAGATTGAATTGAATGGACTTTAGTCCAAATTCTTAATTTCTTGAGATTAGAAGTTGAAGCTTTGATGGAAACTTGGATATACTTGTTTATATAGGAAGAATCACACCTCTTCAATGGGACATAGAAGAGGAAAATTAATAACATAAGCAATGCCCTCCTATTACAGCAGCCAATCACTCTTGAAAACTAGAGAAATTGTGAGAAACTAGAATGAACCATGCGTTGACTGGAATGAAATATTTGAGATGGACAAATGTTGTACGATTTAACTTCAAATAATTCAAATTTAGATGTCTCAATCACTTATAAACACAGACAGCTAAATCATGCAGTCCAAGAAACATTATTCACATGTCAAGGCATACCATTTGGCTTCCTATAGAATTTATATATTAGTAGATAAAAGCAGAGAGATAGAGCAAGCAAATCAAATGACAGAGCTCCCTTGACTTTCAAGAGGTCAGTTATCTCTCAACAACACTAAAATTCTTGCTTGCCTCACCTCTGCAAAACTACAGCCTGTAAACGCGTAGACACACTCCCACTCCCACTCCCACAACCAAACAAAATACAGATGCACCAGCTTAGTGACCACTTTTGGGACCACTCCCTGTCCCCTCCTAGCTCCTCTCTCTGAGTCCGAGCATAGTCATTTCCCCACCTCATAACAGATGGGTCTCTGGTCTATACTCTTATGTAGACTTGGCCCGATAGACTATTAGGGTTTCCTTCAAGTCTCACCTTGTCCTCAAGGAGAAATTCAGGAAATTGATTTGCTATAACTTCAGTATTCTGTCAAGTGCTATCCCAATCAGGAAGATTCTTCCATTTTGTGAGAGCTTGAGTTCTGCTATCCGCCATCTTCACACTCTTTAGATGCTCTCTGGCTGAACTTGCAGTTCCAGCTCCTCAGGTAGGAGTGCAGGGAGTTCTTGGGCTATAATTGAGGGAAAAAAAGATTTTCTTTTTAGAGATGGGACACATGAAAAGTGGGGTGAATTTAAGCTCCTGCTGGTAACTCCAGCTTGCATGTTACCTTTCCCACACTCTTCCAGCACTCTGAAAGTTCTGTAAAAGAACCACCTAGATGGTGTATGGATTCTTGAGTTGGGCAGGGCAAGTGTGATTTACCTGCACCATATAATTTGCTGGGTTTCATCTGTAGTAATAATAATAATAAAAAAGGTCAATAAAATTGAGAGAAAATCTTCTCATTTACCTTTTTAGCCGATGTCTCTAGTTTGGAAGGCTTAAGTTTGAGATAAACTATGTCTCCCACTTTAAACTCATCCTCCCTCCCCTTCTCATCAGCTTGCTCTTTCATACGCTACTGTGTTTTCTCCAAATGGGCTTGAGTTGATCTAAGATCTGTTTCTTTTCTTTAATCTGTTAATTCACCTCTTCAATCAGTTGGATAGAAGATAGTGTAGCTTTTATATATATTTGTTTATATAGGAAGAATTACACCTCATTAATGATAATGGAAGAGGAAAATCAGTGTATCACAAGCAAATTCTCACTATAACAGCAGCTAAACTCACTGGAAAGCTATAGAAATTATGAGAAAATAAAAGAGAAGAGATAGAGCAATGCAAATGAGAAAACTAAGTTTTGAGAGGTCAGGGTCTCTCCCAACAATACCAAAATGCTAAAACACCCACCCTAATCCATTCAAACACCCATACCACAAACAGATAAAAGTTAGATGTGCTACCTTAATGACCATTTTTCATGCACTGTTTCAAAGGTATTTTTTGTAATGCAGTACTTTAGGGTTAATTAAGAAGGTGCTCAAATAAAATGCTGAACTGAAATAGTTTTTTGACTTTATCCTGCATGAGTTAGCATCTAGTTTGCTGAGTCACTCTGGCTTCTTTTGTACTTTGTGTTGCATTTTGAAAAATAGATGGCTTCTTTAAATGAATGCTCATGGCAAAATGCATCATGCTTGCATTTCCATACATCATGTTTGAATGCCTTTTTCTTTTGTAGGCTGTTTGATTGTGTCTTGATTATACTAGTTGGAGTGGATTTATTTATACTAGTAGTTATTTTGTTTCTATGATTTAGTGTTTAATTCACATCCCTTGGTAAGTAATGCTATGTCGTGGAAATTTGATTTTTGTTTTATTAATTTGGAGTTGATTTAGTATTTCCATATGTCAATTGAGCTTGCAGGTCCTCAATGGTTGTGTTCAGCAGAAACAGTGGGAAGGGGCTTTCTGGGTTTTAGAGCAATTAAAGAAGCAACGTCAACAACCTTCTGCTACAACTTTTGGCCTTGTCATGGAGGTAATTGTAGCCTCTACTTTCTTTATGTTCCATATTATTGCACAATCGTCCCTTGTCTTAGTAATCAATTTGTAAATAGAAATTTGGAAATCAATTTTGTGGTAGATAAAGAAGATTTTTTAGAGAGAGAACCCAAGCAGGGTGTATAAAGTATTCTCTAAGGTTAGCAGAAGATGTAGCAGGAGGAAAAATGATAAAAAACAGGGGAAAACCATATCAGCAAAGAACAAAAGTCTAACCGAAGGGAATAGCTGGAAGTATCATTTAAAACATCTTGCATTATGCTTTTTTAAATAGCTATACTATTTCTCAACTCCTCACACATTTCTTTATCGTTGCCTATAAATTGATAGTGACTTGTAATGAAGTCCTCAATGTAGTTGGGCAGACCCAAAAGTCAAGACAGAGAAGAGCTTGTTCCAAAGCTGCTAAGCCACTTCTCAAAGTAAAAAAGCGGCTGTTAAATTCTCGACTTTCAAAATAGGTCACAAATGCATTAGTTATATTTCTTTTGCATTAATATCATATTAAGGCTACGCTGATGGTAAAGCAAAAGGAATGGGACGGCGTTGTGCAATGTCTATTATATCCTTATATTTATTTGTAGAGAGGAGTTGAAAATGTTCTCGTGTATTTCACTGATTCTGAACAAAGGGATATATATAGCAGAGGCTAATCATCAATCTTGGCCAAAAAATAGGGATACTGAGAGATGGAAGGAATAAAAATAAAATCTCTAATAAATTTAATGTTTGCTTATTAAATGTTGGATTTCCACACTTCTCATAAAGTTGGATCATAGATGTTATCATGCTCGACTTGCCAACAAAATTCTCAAATTTGTCTCAAGCTAGCCCTTTGGTGAGAATATGTGCAGTTTGCTTTCTAGTAGGAATGCAAGTTAGGCGGATAATACTGCCAGCTGTCTTCTCTTTGATGAAGTGTCTATCTATCTAAAATTGCTTGGATTTGTCTTGCTGCACTGGGTTATATGGCTGCCGTACTGTCTGAAGAGAGTGTAATTGGAAAATCTGCGCTCTCCTGGAACCCATTTGAACCATAAGCCTTCTCAAATTCCAAGTGCAAATACTCTAAACTCTGCTTCAGCCCTACTTCTTGCAACTACACTTTGCTTTTTGTTCCTCCAAGTACCAAAATTGCCCCAAACAAACATGCAATAGCTGGGTGTAGATTTTCTATCATATGGTCACCTGCCCCGTTCACATCTGTTGAATCTCCATAGTTTTTCTATTACTCCATCCGGCCCTTAATACAAGACATATCTACCTAATTTGACAAGATTAAGGAAGTTAGTTAAGTTAGTTAATATGACATTTTTTAAAGCACTCTAGTCATCTTTCTTAATTCTCTCATTCCTTCTCTTTCTTGATTATTGTTGAGGAAGAATCAATAAGGGTAAATTCGGAAAAAATAGACAAATGTGAAAACTATGTCTTACATTTAGAACCAAGATCAAATCACCAAATTTTCCTTATATTAAGGATTAGAGGAGTAGTTTTATTAGTTTGCTGATGAAGAGTCTACAATTTTGGGCTCTTACATAAGAGAATTTATGTTCTCTTAAGGCTTTGATACCATGAAGCCAACCATGGAAATTTAGAGACCCCTTTTTCTGATAAGTTTCATTATTGAAGAAAAAAGTGTGACATCTATAAGTTAAAAATGTAGACCAAGAGAGTTTTGACCTCCCTAATCCTATAATTACTAGAAATTTAAATAAATCAACTTATTCTATTCTAACCCAAATTAGATGAAAACTATAACTAGAAGAAGTAAAATACATAAAACAAAACTTATTATAACAGAAGTAATGGCATCATGTGGAAAGAAAAACTTGACACCCTAAGCAGTCGAGAAACATTATTCGACAGCGCATGATCTATCTGAAGATCTAGTTTTTGATAAAACACAAAGGCGTTGTGCAATCCATGTGGTTGACCCCACTTAGTGAGATAAGGCTTTGTTGTTGTTGTTGTTGTTGTTGCTGCATGACCCACTGATTCCTGACAAAAGCTAAAATTAGAACCTTCCAAACATGAAATGAAAGTAAAGGACAGAAGTGACATTATACATGAGAGCTATTTTTAATGGGCTAGCATCATTGGTCCTAATGTTATCATCATGTCCAGCATGACAAATACCATGTCTAACGTTAGGCAAGGAATTTGATGGAACTGCCAATAACACTTTGCCACTGGCTCAGGACCTTTCTTAGGTTACCTCACATTTCCCAACTGTTAAAATTTTTGGTGAAAACAGACTCATGGTCATATTGTTAGAAAATTAAAAAAATCATATAAACCTGTAGCTAATGCTATATTTTTACTAGCAACCAATGCGATTGCATGTGTTAATGTTGGCTTGGCTGTCTTTGATAATAAATTTTTAGTCTTGAAAATTTGTGTATGCATGAGCAGGTGATGTTTACATGTGGCAAGTACAATCTAGTTCATGAATTTTTCATGAAAGTTCAGAAGTTTTCTATTCCCAATTCGTTGACATATAGAGGTACGGTCATGCATTATCCATATAAATATGAAATCATGTAATTTTGAGATGATTTTGATCTTGACCATGATGTTTCATCCAGTTCTTGTGAATACACTATGGAAAGAGGGCAAAACTGATGAGGCTATATTGGCTGTGCAAGATATGGAAAGACGTGAAATTGTAGGCTCTGCTTCTCTTTACTATGACCTTGCTCGATGTCTTTGTGCAGCTGGAAGATGTAGTGAGGCACTGACGCAGGTAGATTTGATACAATCTAATTTCTCAGTTACAGTTTTAGTTTTTTTTTCAATTTTGGGGATCTGGTAGTTGGGAGGGGCTGAAGGTTTTTATGTTTCCTTGAAGATAGGTTTTTGTGTTTCTTTGGAAATAATGAGTGCATTGAAGGGGCATGATGTATACAAATACTCGCACCACCTGGGCAGAAAAAGACTTCTATGTGTTGAAATCTGAGGAAAAACTGAAAGCTGTGTGTGTGTGTGTGTGTGTTTTTTTTTTTTTTTTTTGGGGGGGGAGGAGTGGGTGGGGGTGGGGGTTTGGTTAACAGGGGGAAGTCAGGATTTTTTTGGCTAAGGACAATAGTCAGGTTCAGGATGTTGAAATTTTGGCCCCTAAACTTCTTCTCGATGAGGGCCAAAATAGAGGGGGGAAAACTCAATATCTTAGTTCTTATCGCTCAGTTAACCTCAATCATGAATGATGCAATATTGATAAATATTCTGCAACTTTTACAAACCAATTTCTTTCTCTTCTCAACCACTTTTCCAAATGTTAATTGAATTATGGAATTTAACGAGTTCTTGTAAGCAATAATATATATAGACTACAAGGCTTGATCACAGAAAGTGTTGCTCATCCTGTGACAGATAGAGAAGATATGTAAGGTTGCAAACAAGCCGCTTGTAGTGACATACACTGGCTTAATTCAAGCATGTCTGGAATCTGGAAACATCCAAGATGGGGCATACATTTTTGGGAAAATGAAGGATATTTGCTCCCCAAATCTTGTTACCTGTAACATGATGCTTAAAGCTTACCTGGAACATGGGATGTTTGAGCAAGGAAAAGAATTGTTTGAGAAGATGTCAGAAAACACAAATCATGTGAAGAGAAATTCTGATTACAAAATTGTTGTGATACCGGATATTTACACATTCAACACCATGTTAGATGCATGTATAGTAGAGAAGAGATGGAATTACTTCAACTACGTCTACCAAAAGATGCTAGACCATGGATACCACTTCAATCCAAAACGTCATCTTCGAATAATACTGGAGGCATCAAGAGCTGGAAAGGTGATTTTTCTTTTGACTGCTTTGTGTGCGCCTGTGTGATTCATTTATGATTCTTGTAGAAGTGAATATGTGCGCTAGGTCATGTGGGTAGTTGAGGGTGTATAGTTAATTGAAAATAGAAAAGGTATATTCAGCAGGCCTACTTAGAAAGCCAACAAAGAGGAGCAGCACTACGTGTTTCAGAATGTATCCGTGTTCTTTTGTGGTGATGAGCTCTTTTTGGCAGAATAGGTCCTGTGTAACATATTTGATGCTTCTAAACTTTCATTATTTAATTACTTGTGCTACTAACAAAGAGGAACTCTGGCCAACTTAAAAATATTTTGTGTCACAATATTAACAAGAAATATTTGATTTTAAATTTTAGTTGATCAAATAAATAAAATGCTTATTATCATGTTCGCCATGTTACTTTCACCTTTTTTTTTCTCCCGTTCATCTCTCTTTAGTTAGATAGAAGCTGCAAACGGGGGGAAACCCGTTAGACATTCCGTCGACTCACGAGAACTTTGAATGTTTGCCAGGAAGAGCCTATTGAAACGACGTGGAAGCACTTGATCCAAACAGATCGTATTATTCCAGCTACTCTGATAAAGGAAAGATTCTGTATGAAGCTTGAAAAGGATGACCATGTTGAAGCTCTTGAATGTATCACCAATGATCTCTCCAAAGAGTTGCAGGCATTTTCTAAGCTGTCTTGGTTGAATCTACTGAAAGAAAATGCTCAACGCTTTCAGAGGGATACACTAGTTAGGCTAATGGATGATGTAAACACCCTAGTTTCCAAAAGTAGCTTGCCACTTCCAGCACTTGAAGCACTTGAAAAGCTGATGCTATCTTTGGAAGAATTTTGTTCCCCTGACCTTAGGATGACTGACATCAAACACTGACATCAAACAGTTGGTTAACTCTAGATGAACTTGTGTGTAAAGAGCACTGTAATTGTAATGGTATATGCCAAGTTCTTAACACCACGGGCTAAAATTTAGATGCCAATGAGCACTGTCATTTTTATTTTTTTTCTGTTTTTGTGTGTTGGGGGGGGGGTTGCATCATCTCGTGTTCAGGCCAGTCCCTTTTGTAGAGTAATAAAAACAGCATGAAGCAAGGCATTTATTTATCGGAAAAAAAACAAAGGGTTCTATTATTCATCATAAGATTGAAATTTGTAAGACAAGCTCATGTAAGTTGTAAAAAAAAAAATGTTTGAAGCTGCTTATTATAAAACTCTTCTACCTGGAACTCGAACTCGAACTCGAACTCAAATGAGCCCTAATACTAGGAGATAATCATAATTACATTAGATTGTGTGTGGGCTAAAAAGTGAGTTGAGCCCGTGGTGGCCCAATAAGGGAAGTAAGGGACACGGTCCAGGCAAGGGAAGAATCAGGCCGCGGAGGGCCACGAACGATTACAGGAAGCCGCAATCGAGAGGACGGAGTGGAGCAACGTGGCAGGTTTGAGCTCAATTTCAAGGGATATGTGACGTGGCGGCATCCACCTATGCCTATGACTAGCGTCTTTTCGCTTCTTTTGTACAGCTAGCTGCTCCCAGTCCCAGACCCTTCTTACTTATGGTTATGGTTTGTATGAGATCATTTTTTTATTTTTAAAAGTATTTATTTATGTAAGTTGAAATTAAATTATTATCATATATTTATCTTATATATCGTAAATCATATATTATTATCATATATTATCATATATTGATAAGAGACAAAGTCAAAGTGAAGTGGAAGTTAAATTGGGTGGGCAAGTCATCCCGCAAGTGACAAAATTTAGATATTTGGGATCAATTATACAACAAGATGGTGAGGTGGATGGAGACGTCAATCACAGAATTCAAGCCGGATGGTATAAATGGAGAAAAGCTACGGGAGTTATTTGTGATCGTAAGGTACCTAATAAGGTAAAAGGAAAATTCTACCGCACTGCTATAAGACCAGCAATGCTATATGGTAGTGAATGTTGGGCTTTAAAGGGATATTATGAACATAAAATGGGGGTAGCTGAGATGAGGATGCTAAGATGGATGTGTGGCCATACAAGAAAGGACAAGATTCGTAACACTCATATACGTGATCATGTTGGAGTGGCCCCTATTGACGAAAAAATGGTAGAAAATCGTTTGAGATGGTTTGGACATGTTCAGCGAAGGCCATTGAGTGCTCCGGTGAGAAGGGTTGATCAAACAGAATGGAGTCCTGTCAAACGAGGTCGAGGAAGACTGAAACGAACGCTTAATGAGGTCATTGAGAGAAACCTTTTAATTAATAATATATTGAAATCTATGGTCTTTGATAGAGCACAATGGTGTCGTGCGATCCATGTAGCCAACCCCACCTAGCGGGATAAAGGCTTTGTTGTTGTTGTTGTTGTATCGTAAATCATATTAAAAAAAATTTTTGAAGGCTCCAATTATTATTATAAATAAATATTTAGTAAGAACACAACTTCAAGCACAAACTGACCTTCCACCGTTGCTACATTCAAACCATTTACAATTTTACATAGTACAAATAGACACAACAATTTCTTTCCTTATCTCAAATACTGCTTCACCATGCATTAACAGGAGCTAATATTCATCCCCATTAACAAAAAAAAAAAAAATCATAATTTTATCTTGGTTCATATCGGGACACCTACCCCCAAAAAAAAACTAAAAAAAAAAAACGTTGCGCCTCTATATAAGGAACACCTCATGACTTCATTTGATTAGGAGTCAGGATTATACTCTTGAGACTTGTGTCCTTGTTTTTTGTTTTTTGCAACAGGTTATAAAATAAAAAAGCATAATCAGATAATTGCAAAACGTGTGGAAGCATGGAGAACGCGTGTATGCATCGGTCCCTTGCATGCAGAGTGCGAATGTCTTTTCTTCTTCCCCCAGGTAAGGCAAGGAAACTCTCCAAACTGTTTGAAACCATGGTTTATATAAATCGAGATAAAACTCCTCTCACAAATTTATTTCGTAAGTCGTAAAAGCTATTCTCAAAAGCTAATCAAAACACACTAATTTTGGGTCGAGACGAGATAATTAAATATTTAAAAAAATTCAATTTCTAAGGATTTTTTTTAAAAATAAAGTTATTAATTTAATATCTGAAATTTTATTTATTTATCCATCTTAAAAGAATTCGTGGTTTTTAGTTTACAAAAATTATTAATAAAGTCCTTCAGATATCATAAAAAAATAAATTGAAACAGAATTATTATTGAGATGGTTAAATACATAGCAACAAAGTTTTATCCAAAGGGCGTTTAGCATAAATAAATTTTAAAAAGGGGAAAAAATAAAAATAAATAATTAAAAATAATGCAAATTTAACAAAACCGTTAAATTCGATATAACGTTGTTAGGAGTTTTCTTCTCTTATAATTTAAAGCCATTAAATCAAATTTAACGGTTTTATTAAATTTGCACATTTTTTAATTGTTCATTGTTATTTTTACCCATTCCAAAATTTATTTGTGTCAGACGTCTTTTAAAAAAAATTTTAGTTGTTACCCTTTTAACTATTATAACTTCTTCCAAAAATCAATGTGAAAATTTGATTTCTTGAAATTTATTGAATCAAGATATGAAAATATTAAATTAATATATGTCATATTAAATTAAATGTAAATTTGGCAAAAAAAATTAATCTGCTAACTCTTCTACTCTAGTAATAATATTCTGATGTGAGTGTTCAAATGTAAAAGAATATTAAATGATTACTTGGGAAAAACGGAGGCGCCATATCAACGGGTATCCTATTATTGCCATTGGATTTGGAGGCTGTTTAGAGCGGATCATCTTCATCCCGCTTTTTTCAGTAATTATTATATGTTCCGCGTTTTTTCATATATAAATATAAATAGATAGATCCACACTCTCCCCCTCTTCACCTAAATCCTCGCTCCAACGCTCATGCCCTCTGCTTTTCGTTCTTTGGTTCCGCTTCTCTATGCATTTGATTGCATTCTCCATCACGCTTCTGGTTTGAACTTAACACACTTCGTTTACCTCGCCATTTCCACCAATTTCTTAAATCCTCGATTCGCCCCATGAGTTCAAGTAATGGAAAAGCCGTGGATCAGAAGCCCTTCAGGATCTTCGTGGGTTATGATCCTCGCGAAGAAGATGCCTACCAGGTCTGTCGCCACTCAATCCTCAAGAGGTCCTCCATTCCCGTGGAGATCGTACCAATCAGGCAGTCCGATCTGAGGAGCAAGGGCTTGTATTGGCGCGAAAGAGGAGAGCTCGAGAGCACCGAGTTCTCCTTTTCCAGATTCTTGACCCCGTGCTTGGCCGGTTATGAGGGCTCGGCAATGTTTGTGGACTGCGATTTCCTGTACTCGGCAGATATTAAGGAACTAAGGGACCTGGTCGATGATAAGTATGCTGTGATGTGTGTTCAACATGACTATGCTCCCAAGGAGACCACAAAAATGGACGGGGCAGTTCAGACCGTGTATCCCAGGAAGAATTGGTCTTCCATGGTGCCGTACAATTGTGGGCATCCCAAGAACCGTGTTCTCACTCCTGATGCCGTGAACACACAGTCGGGTGCTTTCCTTCATAGGTTTCAATGGCTAGAGGACTCTGAGATTGGGTCCGTCCCATTTGTGTGGAATTTTCTTGAGGGTCATAACAAGGTTGCAGAGAAAGATCCAAACACATCCCCTAAGGCCATCCACTATACTCGCGGAGGCCCGTGGTTTGAAGCTTGGAAGAATTGCGAATTTGCTGATCTCTGGCTCAAAGAAAGGGAAGATTACCTTTTGCAACCAAAGCCGAACACAAATTAGACTGAAATTGAATTGTTGGTACGTTTTCCCCTTATTACGAGCTTGATACTTTTCTCAGCCTTTTGGCTAAGATCAAGTGTAGCATCTGTGGTCATTAGATTATTGATCAACCAATACAACCATACCTAAGGAGTAGAATGTTCTGAGACCGTTGGTCCCAATTTTATTTTTACCATAGTGGATTGCAATAAAAGTGAAGGTTTTGAAAGTCTGGACCGCTATGGGTATGACGAATAAGCACCACGTATTTAACTATTTATAGTTTGCAATGGTACAAGTTTAAACTTTTTAACTAATAACTTTTAAATAAAGTTATATTTTTTTTTAAAAAAAGAAAATATTGAAGAGATTATTTTTATTTTAAATTTATACCAATTAAAATTTTATTTAAGATATCTATTTCTGTTTTTTTACTTTTTCTTTCAACAGTTAAAAAAGAACAATAGAAAGTAGGATTGGAGGAGGAAGATGTAGAGAAAAACGAAGGAATAAAATGACAGGAAAAATTTTCTTTAGGTTTTTTTCTAGTTTGTTCCCCCTTTTTCTTACATCATTACAGGTTACTGTGAAATTTTTAATTTTAATTATTTTGATATAATAAATTTATTATTGCGGCATTGACCTAGATTTTACTTTATTTCATTTTGTCCCATTAAGGTTCATATTTCGCCGTCATCCTTACCAACACTACTCCCCCACCGATGTTCAGAAAGCAACGTGAGAGTAAAGTCTTATTTAATGCAAACCCCACAAAAAAGAAAAACGATTATTTTTTTAGGCAAAATGACACATAAAGAACCTGAAAATTGCTAAATGTGAGAAAGGGTATCAAAAATATCTTTAATCCGTAAACCGTAAACCCTATGAAGTGGGACTTTCCTAAATGAGATTTTTGGAATTTAAGAAAAAAGACACAAATATTCCTGTATTTTTCGTGGAAAAAAGTCGAGACCCCCCTCGCCTGCAGGTAGGCAACCAAGCCGGAGTGATGATCTTATTTTGGTAAAGTGGTGAAGGTGGGATTTGATCCCACCACCACTTGGATGACAAAATTAAAGGCGACCATTGAGCCAACAATACATTGAAATTATTTTTCACAAAATTATATCACTTAGCTTTTCAGTTTGACTGCAACTCATCGACAACTTTTACATAGCTATTCACTATATTTTATTATTGATTAATAATTTTTGTTTAGCAAGTAATAATATCATTTTTTTAAAAATTATTCACAACTTTTGTTTAGCTATTTGGTACATTTTATTAATTAGCTATCAATAACTTTCAATTTAGCAAGTAACAAGACAACTCTATCATGTGATTTACAACTTCGGTTTAAATATTCATTAAGGATGCTAATCAAGTTACTTAATCATATTGTATAAAGTATATAATTAAATAATATATCGATTTATAAATATAAAGCTAATAAAATATACTTTTGGTCTTTTAAGTTTTACATGAGGTTAAGTTTTAATCTCTTAAGTTTATAAAGTGTATTTTTAATTCTTAAAACATAACCATGTTAATGATGCTAACGGAAAATGCTGACCAAACAAAATTTAATCCTAACTGGCAAATCAATTCAGTATCTAGAGAAAAACTTAAAAGAAAAAAATAACTTCTAAAATTGAAAAAAAAAACACGAGAAAATCTGGACAAAACCATAAAGTCATAAGCCCTAACCCCTCTCAAGCAACTCCCAATAGCCAGCAACCATAGAAAAGGAAACTCTAGAATTTTGAGATTGCAATGACAAGTGTAAAATTCATTGGTGATGGGATATAGTGTAATATCCCGAATTTTGGGCCTAGAGACTTGAGGATACGCCTATATCAGGTAAACTACTAAGCCCAGTTTGGGAAAGGTCCTAAGAATGATGAGAGATAGAAAGACTTTCGGGGACTATGTAATCCAGCCCTACCAAGCAGAGGGCTAGGTATGCGTAGACAATAGGATCAAAGTGTCGGTGTAGATGTGCACAGAACACATATACAATGCCATTAGGTTGGTAGAAAGACGCCACCCAACTATGCCATGAGGCAAGGGACTGATTAGTCAAATAAAATATGTCGGTGTAGGTGTGCATATAGCATTTTTAGGGCAGATATGTGGACCCTACGTTTTTAGAGTGGACGCCGATATGTGACACCATGCAGGGCCCACATATACACCCTGACCTGGTTTTACTTGACGGGTCTCGATATGCGTGTCACAGTCCCGACTAAGACCCGAATTAGAGGAGAGCAAGAAACCCAAAACCCATCAGCCTGCCCGCAACCCGATTTAATTAGGCTACTGTTAGCCCGCCCAAAACAAACCCGTAATGGCTTGGGCTTCAGCCCGCTTATTTAAAATTTAAATGGGCGGGTTATGGGCATACCTTAGGGCTGCCCATACCCGCCCATTTAATGTATACTATTATTTTTCCTTCATATGTAATCCCCTTTCCTATGAGCCAGTTGTTCACCACACGTCCACACCACTCAATCACTCCACTAATTGTGTTTTGTTGTGATGTTGTCTGCCACTCTCTTTCTAATCACTAATCACTCTTTCGGTCTGTCCATGAGTCCATCATCACATCACACTCTCACTTTCACTCTCACTATCACCCTCTCACGACTCACACTAGGACACTCTAGTTGTGCACTATCCTCTAAATCGTAAATTCTCTGTCGTGCCTCTGCCCTCTGCTATGCCTTTGCCCTCTGCCGACTGCCATGTCAAGACTGAGAGCGGATTAGCCTTTATGCTTTGTGTTTTCCCCTCTGTCGACTGCCGACTGCTGTGTCAATTCTGTCGACTACGATCGTAGACGCCGAGACAGTCACGGACTCATCTATTTCATTCCAAGTAAGCCCATTGCCCGATCGCCATAGTTGCTAGCCTCAATTTATTCCAAGTAAGCCCATCTATTTCATTAAGATTAATTCCAAAAAGTGGCAGGTTTAAGCCCGATCGATAGTGCTGTGTGTTATGTGTGTGTTCTAAAATGTCTGAGATTTTTAGTCGCTTGCCTCTATGTGTTGCGTGTGTGGTTTGGTTTTAGACTTTCAGTTAAAAAATATCGTTCGGTTTTAAATGTATACTTTCACAATTTATAGTGATTCGATCCGGGACGGAAGAGGATTCTGTGCCATTAATTGTTATCATCTAATGTGTGGTTTGACTAGTTTGTCACAATGCTGCTGCTTCTTGGTTTTCTCTGTCTTTGATGAATCGAATCGTTAATGATCTGTTACAGTCTGTAATCGTCAATAATCTGTTGCTATTTTGGGACTCTGGTTTTGGGAAATTTCCACGCCTTTGTTTCTTTTAGCTTTAGCTTCCTCTTTTTGTGAATTGTTGTTTTGTGAATTGCTAAGAATTTTGTCTTAATCCTTTGCTTGTGAGTTGTTAATTGAAGCTTGAGTAGTTGTTCTTGCATGATGAAAGCTACCTTATGTTAAAAATGTTTATAGTACTATAGTTTCATCTATTAATTTCATGCTAGTATATATGTTAATTTCACAGTATGTTAATTTCACAAAGTATATAATTTAATTTCATGCTAGTATTATAGTATGATATGCTTTTATTATAGTTTGATCTGCTTTTACACACTACTCTTCTAGTTCATTCATCTTCTTAAATTCAATCTGTATATAGTTCATTATTCCTAAATTAAGATAATGCTTCGATGGAAATGAAATTGCTTAGTCTTGTTAATTGCCTAAACTTTCTAATTGTTTATGTCTTCTTGGTTTGAGTAGGAAAATGAGCATAGTACAATCTCAACAAGAAGATGCACAAGCGATCACTATTGTAGGGGCTACTAAAAATATAACTACAGCCACCTCATTACCACCTGCTCATGATGGAAATCGAAAACAAAATGAAGGAGAGGGACAAGCAGCTAAGAGAAAAAGGAGGACAACATCTGATGCCTGGAAGCATTTCAAAAGGTTTCCACTGACATATACAAAAGGTAAACATCGGGTACATTGTAATCATTGTGGCAGAGATTTTGCAAGTCATCCTACAGATTGTGGTACTACACAATTGTTGCGGCATTTGGCAAAGTGTCCAAAGAATTCCAACAAAGCTAGCAACTCAGAGTTTGTTATCGATTTCTTCAGGTAAAACTTTGACTCATCACTTATTTAGCCAGGAGAAATGCAGAAAGGCTATTGCAAAATTCCTTATAAAAAATGAGTTGCCTTTTCGGACTGTGGAAGGGGAGGGTTTCAAAGAATTATTGCAAGAGGTTGAACCTAGATTTCAAATGCCCTCATGTTAGACAATTGCTAAGGATTGCTACAAAATTTATTTAGAAGAAGCAAAATGGTTGAGAAAATATTTCAAGCGATCTAAAGTTCGTGTGTCTCTCACTACAGATTGTTGGACTTCAATTCAAAATTCTAACTACATGTGTTTGACTGCTCATTGGGTCGATGAGAATTGGACTTTGCAAAAAAGAATTTTGAATTTTTGTGTGATTGAAAATCATAAAGGGGAGACAATTGGCAAGAAAATTGAGGATTGCTTATTCAAGTGGGGCATAGACAAAGTCTTCACTATAACCTTTGACAATGCTTCATCAAATGATTCTGCAATTGCACATCTAAAAAATTGTTTGAGGGTTGGAATGGTCTAGTATGTGATGGAGAGTTTTTGCAGATGTGCTGTGCTGTACATATTTTGAACTTAATTATCTCTGAAGGTCTTAAGGAAATAAATAGGTCTATTGAGCTCATCCGACATGCGGTTAAATATGTTAGATCTTCTCCAGCAGATGAGACCAAATTCAAAAACCTTTCTGAAAAAGAAAGAGTTGAATCAAAAAGTCTACTTAGCTTGGATTGTCCCACAAGGTAATTAATTTAAATACTTGTTTATTTTGTTTCTAGTTTCTATTCTGAATTAGATTTTACATATGATGTTTTAATTACTAATTTCATTATATTATGCTGTTAGGTGGAATTCAACTTACCTTATGTTGAAAAATGTTGTTAAGTTTATTAAAGTTTTCACAAGGATGGAAGAAGAAGATCAAGATTACATAGATTACTTCAGAAAGAAAGTTAAGTTAGATTTAAATTCAACTCAATTTTATGATGGCATATTTGATCATGATGATAATATCATTGTCACAACTATAGGGAATACAATTGAGCCTCCAAGTGCATATGATTGGACTATTGCAAAGGAGTTCCTTGTATTTTTGAAGTTGTTCTATACCATGACTCTGAAATTTTCTGGATCAAATTTTGTGACAACAAACACATGTTTTCAGCATATTGTTGCTATTCAAACACATCTTAATTCATGTGCAGCTAGTTCCCACTCTCTCTTGGTTGACTTGGTAAGAAGAATGCAAACAAAGTATGACAAGTATTGGGGAAAAGCGGAGAAAATGAATCCATTATTGGTAGTAGCAGTCATACTGGACCCTAGATACAAGATGACATATGTCAAAATTGCTTTTGAAAACATTTTTTCTGAACCCATAAAGCGTGAATTTATGTTGAAGAGGATTGTGGATGTCTTGTATCGTTTATATGATCATTATTCACCAAATGTCATTAATACTAATGAGGCTTCTGGTTCTCAGCCAACAATGGAGCAAGGAGATATCAATGGTAGTGGGAATAATGTTTCATTTGTAGAAGTTGAACTTGAAATGGCCTTGTCAACTTTTGATGCTACATTTCAGAAATTCTTAGCCACTGCAGACTCTACATGTAATGTAGAGAAAATTTCAGAAGTGGATGAATATCTTCAAGCTGAATTAGTTGGCTTTCGTGATCCAAAATTTGATATTTTGACATGGTGGAAAGTGAATGGTTGTAACTATAAAGTTTTGAATCTGTTGGCATGTGATTTGTTGGCTATACCCGTCTCTACAGTATCTTCAGAATCAGCTTTTAGTACTGGGGGTCGGATACTGGATTCTTTCAAGAGCTCCTTGTCTTCAAAGATGGTTGAGGCACTCATATGTGCTCAAAATTGGCTATTCAAGACACCCCCTAAATTTAAAGACCTTGATATTGATAATTTTGATGAGAGTGCAAGTGTTGTTACTGGTATTTTTAATAACATTCTTAATTTTTATTGTTCCAATTTTTTAAACTCATATTAGATTATTAATGGATATGTTTTCTCTTAATTTATTTTACAGAGGAAGATTTGGCTTCTGGAGTTATAGCCCCTTCCTCAAGTGAATTTGAAGATTATGGTGAAAATTGAAGCGTGAAGATTCAATGGAAGCAAGCATGCCATTTTTTTAATCTTTAATAACTTGTAGTTGTAATTTTTTAATTTAAAATTTGGAGTTTGAACATCAAACTTCTGCTATAGTTTAGATTGAATTATTAATGCTTATGTATGTTAATTAGTTATTTTGACATCAAAATTATTTATGGCTTTTAGATTGAATTATTGAAACTTATTTTTTTAAAAAAATAAATAGGTCCATTTAAATGGGTTCCCCGTAACCCGGTTAGCCCGCCCATTTAAGTGTTAGCACATTTAGTTTGGGTTTATTGGGTTGAGGTACGGGTTTGGGCTAACCCATACCCATCTAAAGTTAAATGGGCGGGCTATGGGTTTAGGCATGGGCTGCCCAACTCGCCCATACTCTCCCCTAACCCGAATAGAATCCCTAATAGACACCGATAAAGTATTTGTGTTGCATGAATAAGACAATGACAAGTGTCCTCTCATCATGACAAAGGACAAGGGCACTTTTGAGTTGGATGAATGTGGAGGTGACAAGTGTCCCTCATGATGACATTCACTTTATACCTTTTGTTGTTGGCATCTCCGGAGCGTGCCACCTAGTACCTGAGTCCGGGAAATCCACCAATCGCGTGCTTGACTTCCCGAACACCGAACCCCGGGAGTCCGAAGAAGTTGTCAGGCCTCTCCCTTCCCCTGAAAAAAGTGGCATCACCTAAGAGAGAGAAAAAGGAAAGACTAATTGCTTAATGACACATGGCATCTTGAACTTATATCTTGTGACACTTGGCATACCATAAGACCATCAAATTGCAAGATTAAACCACCACCTTTCATTCTTCTTTAAGAGGCCAATTTGGCCAAATGAAGAAAGAGAAGAGAAAAATCACCCAAAATAGAAAGAAGAGAGAAGGAGGAGGAATATTGATTTTCCCAGAGTTCCGGAACTGATTCCGATCCCGAATTGTCGCTATCGTCCGGTAAGTCCTTCAGGAAACTTCTTCTACTCACTGAGAGCTTCACTTTCATGGTCTCGTTTTTCTAATCCGAGGTGTTTTGTGCCATTTATTTAGCTAGAGTGCCGCCAGAATACCGAACCGGTTGTAGAAATGTGAAGAGGTAAGTCTCGGCTTCATTTTAAACCAATTACCTTGTGATTTCATTGAGTTTTCTTAGCTCTTGGAGTACTCTAATATTTAGGCCAAAGGGAGTTTTTGAGGTATAATGTTGTTTTAACCATGTATAAGGTGATATATGATGATTAATGATGTTATTAGACTAGTCGGGAATTTTGTATAGGTGCTGCTAGATTTTATTTTCTGGAGGTAGTTGATTTGTGACAAAGTTTTAATTGATCAAATGTTATCCAATGGCCATGAAACTTTACAGAATTAAATTATACATTATAAAATTTAATTTGATATATAATATGTATCATTTGGGTTTGTAGATTGTGAAATATGAATTTTTGAAATTAGACATTTAATCTTGAATGTTTTCAGGACCATTTGTGTTGTTCGATGATTCTGGGAAATTTAATCCAGTAATTGGTAGTGGTTAATATTTTTTTTTCCTGAAAATATACTTAAAGAAGGTCATATAGGATTTTGAACCATCCCGTTTGGAGTTCTAAAGATTAAGTTATGAATTTTAGAAGTCAAGCTATTAAAACTGTAAAGATTTTCTGGCAGTATGGGTAAAATTGGAAACTGGGAATGGTGTGTGGATAGGTGGCAATGATAAGTATTTTTCCCTTAAAATAGACTTAATAAGTGACACATAGAATTTTGAACCACCTTAATTGGATATTCCTATGTCAATATATGAATTTTCAAATATTATTGAAAATTCTGTCAGTTTTAAGTAATTGTGCGAAAATGAAAAAAAAAAGTAATGGCATTTAAGGTATTTTAGGATAAGTGTGGACCCAAAAAATAGAGACAAGTCATAGAGGCTAAAGTAGCCCATTGGACATTTATTTGTCATGACTCTAATGATATGGCCATTTACCTAGGGTCATGAGATGACAAAGAAGAGGCAATGGAAGTAACTTCAATAATTTGAAGAAAATGTACAAAATGGGACTCAAAGACAAAAGGTAGTAAACTTACCCAACTTGCATGTATTGATATGTATGCTTGGGTGTTGAAGTGTATGATTGTTTTACTTGTCTATGTGTAACATAGTTGAATGATTGAAGCTTTGTTTCTACTGATGCTATGGTCATATGTAAGAAATGTAAAACATTGAACATGCAGATATATCATTATATTAACATGAGCCTACGTAAGACAAGTATATCATGCACTCGCATTTTTCTTACCAGCATTGTTGGTATTATTTACTACTGAAATTCCCCCGAATCTTACCCTCCCCCAACCAATTATCTAGACAAGTAAGCATAAGAAAGGAGTACAAGACAATGCACCGAGAGAAGAAGTTGCAGATGAAAAGTTGAGGAATTATTATGTGCTGTTCCTTTATGTATTAACATTTGATGTGGTTAATTGTACAACCCGCATGTCGAAGGGATTAATTATTCGAGCACGTTAAATGAATTAGGAATAGGAAATCACACAGTATGAGCCTATTAGTTAAAGGAATTAATAACTAGAGAAAAAAAATCTGATAGTAATGTATGGAGCGAATAATTGAATTGTAACCCCGTAAAAAAATATTCTAATAAAAACGATTTTACCAATTGAATAGCGACCCTAAGAATTAAAATAAAATGGTCAGTAATACTTCTGTAACGCATAACAAAAGAGTTTAGGGATGGGTATTACAAATAGGTGGAATGTGTGGAATGCATCAAATCCAATATAGATCAACCCATCACCATTCAATTTCACGATGTTCTCATAATCCTTTGTTTCATTAGATACCGTTTCAAGATCAATAGTGTAAACCCTCAATTTTATTTAATTTATAGATAAATGATTACTTAATATCATTATTATTCCCACAATAAATTTAAAGATATATTCCGTTTCTAATTAAAATAAAGATACTGGCAGAAAACATGTCATGGCAAAAAAAATATATCAATATCTATATTCATAATTTATTACAATGGAATAATTACTTACAACATAAAGTTCTCAAATACATTATTATCTCCTATAAGAAGTCTAAAAGAAAATATGTCTAAAGGAAACTAGAGAGGCTTCTTGTATGCTGCTCAGGCTCATCTTCATATCGGCACGATTTCCAATTTCTGGGACATTGCAAACAAAAAATGAGTGATAATAAATAAGTTTTAACCAACAATGCCCAAGTGATAGTTTAGCAGAAAATAATTTAAATCACTGCAATATAATTATATGTGAATACGCATAAAAAAGTATTAAATTCACAAGCATTCCCAATACCATAATTTCATCACTTAGAAATGTTAGGGCGTCCCCTAGGTGGATCCACAGTTATTCATACAAAAAATCTTACCCAATAGAATAGTTCACATAACAATCCTTCTCATAGGGATCATAATATTTATGAACACAACAATGTAGTTTTCCTTACATATTCCCATACAATTCCAAATAACTTTTAAATATAAAAAGTATTTAGATCAGTCAAATAAATCATATAGAGAGTATTAGATAGTTAGACATTTGAAATAATTTTAAAAAGTATAAATAAACGCAAAGTGTATCATTTTACTCTTACATTTTTGCAGCAGCACATCTTCTCTTGTTTTGTTTTTTCTATCTTCTTATTTTTCTCCCTCACTCTACTTATTTATGCTTTTAAGGTTTGGGAGATGAGAACTTGTGTCTATATATATAATAGTCTCGCAGCTTATTTGTTTCCTTCATTTGTTTATAACGTTTTTCCCAAGCAAGGCTATTGTTTATCCTTGCACATCCTACTCATCAAGCTTATCCACATCTCATTTATTAGTTTATTATCCTTTGTTTAACTTCCCTCCCGAGTCTTCTAGAAATTCTTCTAATAATAAGAATACTAATAATTATATATTATACTGATGTGATTTTACCATTTTGTTCCCATTAATAAAGTGTGTGTGACAATTTGTTTATAATATATATATATATATATATATATATAGGCTGGGGATATGTTATTTGTAACATCCTAATTAGTCCTTGACATGCTCCGTACATTATCGTAGAATCATAAGAAAAGCAAAGTGGGTAAGAAAATCCATTTTTCCTTTTTCTCTTTTGTTCTCCAAAAACTTAATAGGCAATGATATGAAGAAAGAAGCCCTATGAAATAGTAATCTACTTTCTACGAGGAGGAGGACGATGACAAGGAAATGTGGAGCTAAGCATAGACAAGGCTTCTACCGTGCGTGAACGAATCGGATTCCTTGTAAATATTGGGTTTGTGATTTGATAACAAGAACGAGTTGGTGGGTTCCCATTTTTATATAGAGAAGAAAACCATTATGAGACTTGCGTGATCCTGGTTGCGATCTCAAAATTTTGGGTCCTTCTGTCTCTGTTTTGTGTCACCTATGACAAGGGGACA
The DNA here is from genome assembly GCA_037074505.1 of Albizia julibrissin. Classification (NCBI taxonomy): domain Eukaryota; kingdom Viridiplantae; phylum Streptophyta; class Magnoliopsida; order Fabales; family Fabaceae; genus Albizia; species Albizia julibrissin. The sequence goes on from CM073486.1 coordinate 45,009,884, forward strand.
CCAGCCGAAGAAGAGTTATGGGTTTTGTTGAGATTCCCTTTTCATTTTAGAAGTTAATTTATTTATCTTTTAATTTTTTCCTCTGGAGATTGAATTTAGGGAAAATGGTTAAAAAATACCTTTTAAGCAAATTAATTGCTATGTACCAATGTGCAAGCAAGCATCCATCATGTGCAATCAGCATTCATATGTGCAAAAAGTATCCCTGCGAAAATGCAAACATCATCCCTTGTGTGCAAAATATCATCCACCCGTGTGCAACATACCACCCACCGTGTGCAATGGTAGCAATGAGCAACTAATTTGCTTGCAAGGTGTTTTTTAACAATTCTCTCTTGAATTTATTTTTCCAGTTAGGAGTAGAAGATGATAGCCATAATTCTAAAAATTTAAATTTGTTTTTCTAGCATTACACAATCATCATTTAATTATGCTTAGTCAGCATTTTTTGTTACTATTTATTAACGATATTATGTTTTAAGGATTAAAAATACATTCTATAAACTTAAAAGACTAAAACTTAACCTTATGCAAACTTAAATAACTCAAAGTATATTTTAGTTTAAATATAAATATAAATACTTTAAGAAAAAATTCTAAATAAATACTATTTGAATTTGGAAAACTTCAAAAAGTATGTTAACACATGAAAATGATAAATAGGTCTCGAGACTATTTTGAAATGTCGTGTTTTTTATCAAAATGCCCCTTAAGTTTTTTTTTAAAAAAAAGAAAGAACCCTCACCACCGTCGGACCTCCGACGGCCGGCACCACCCCACTAGTCGTACTCTAGCTGTCGATTGTCGGAGCTCCGGCATTGGCGGTCAGAGCTCCGATGACAACTTGAGTAATGTGATTAACTACTTTAGTATAGGGATTGACTACTTGATCTCTATAAATCTTATCTGGGGTCATTAACAAGTTGAATAAAAACAATGACAACTTGAGTATAACAATTGACAAATTGTGTTCATGAGGTTATTAACGGTTACACTCAAGTTGTCATTGCCAATACTAAAGTTGTCATTGCCTTTATTCAACTTATCAATGATGCCAGATACGGCTTAAAGAGTTCAAGTAGTCAATCTCATTACTGAAGTTGTTACCGAAGTTGCGGCAGCCAGCCGCTAGAGTCCCGCGGGTGGGGTGGTGCCGGCTGCTGGAGCTTCGACGCTGGTAAGGGTTTTTCTTTCTCTATTTTTTTTAAAAAAACTTGAGGGGCATTTTAGTAAAAGCACAACATTTCAAAATTTCAGATTAGTCCCTTAAGACCTATTTGTTATTTTCATGTATTAACATACTTTTTGAGATTTTTCAAGTTCAAATGGTATTTATTTGAACTTTTTTCAATACTTTAAAGTATTTTTGTTAGCTTCCTTGATCTTCCAAAAAAAAAGTCAATTAAATTTTATATTTAGGATAGAATGAAGTAATTTTCTGCATTATTTTAATTGCATAGCATGGTGACCCAATAGTCAACTTTACCCTTTTGCCAAAAATAAAATGGGTGCCTACATTTTTTAAAGTATGGGGGGTAATTTGTGTCTTTGCATAAATTTCAAAATCCCATTTTGGGATGTCACACTTCACAGAGATTGTGGAAATTCAGGTACCCTTTCTGCCATTTAGCAATTCACAGGTTCTTTATGTGTCATTTTGCCCATTATTTTGGCAAGCTATTATTATTATTATTTGCCAGAATACCAAAAAAAAAAGAAAAAAGGATTTTAGTAGCAAATCTGTTCGAGAAGAAGCAATCACGGAATAGAATTCACATGGTATATTCGCATTTCGTACTTAAGAATTCAGAAGGCATTTCGTGAGAAATCAGCAGTACCCCCACGTCGTTCTTATATTACAGTTCTTTGTCCATCAGCGGCGACATCGAGCAAAACGCCAGTGACTGTGCCCCCCTCAGATCCAGGTCTTTAGCAGCAAGAGCAAGCAGCCACCTCATGGGAGTCGGCTCCACTCCCTTGCTTTCCCATCTCTTGTTTTTTTTTTTTACGTAAAACTCAGTATTTTGAGTGTAAAAAAAAAAAAGGTGGAACCTATTTTTTTTTAAAAAAATATTCAACACCTAAAATATTTTTTTAGTGACACCTAATATTTTAAAATAATTTTTAATGCCCTGATTACCCTCAAATATTTTTTTTCAGTTGTAACTATTGTCAAGCAAACTATACTCTAAAGTAATTTTTTCAGTAATACTTAGTATCATAAATTAATTTTTAGCTCACTCAACACTTTAAATAATTTTTTAATAACACCCAGTATCTTAAAATAAATTTTTTTTATATCTGATCCCTTGAAATATTTTTTTCAGCAACACTGTGTATCTTAAGTTTAGATTATTTGTTGCAGTTAAAAAATATTTTAAAGTGTTGGATGCACAAAAAAATCATTTTAAAATACAGGTGCCACTGAAAAAATATTTTAAGATGCTGAATATTATTTTTTTTAAAAAAAGGTTCAACCTCCCCTCTTTTTACACTAAAAATAGTGAGTTTTAGATAAAGAAGAGGAAAGGGACGGAAAAGTAAATGTGAAGAGTCTATCCTGCAAAAGGGTAAGAGGAATGAGCACCGTGTATTTATAGTTTTCAATGGTCCAAGTTTAAACTTTTTAACTAATTATTTTTAAATAAAATAATATTTTTTTAAAAAAAAGGTAACAGAAATTATTTTTATTTTAAATTTTATATCAATTAAAATATTTTTAAGACATTTATTTCTGTTGTTGTTTTTTTTTTACTTCCCTAAAAGAGAACAATAGATAGTAGGGTTGGAGAAGGAGGATGTGGAGAAAAATGACGGGAAAAAATTTTCCTCGGGTGCTTTTCGAGTTATTTGACTTATTTCCCCTTGCTCTGCTAGATTCGATTTTACTTTATTTAATTTTGTCCTATTAAGGTTCTTTTTTCGGCGTCATCCTTACCCATACTACTCCCCTCCGGATGTTCAGAAAGCAAAGTGAGAGTAAAGTCTTATTTAATGCAAACCCCACAAAAAAGGAAAAGCGATTATTTTTTTAGGGAAAATGACTTATAAAGAACCTGAAAATTTCTAAATGTCAGAAAGGGTACAAAAAATGTCTATAATCCCTAAACCCTATGAAGTGGGACATTCCAAAATTGGATTTTTGAAATTTAAGCAAAAAAGGCACAAATGTTCCTGTCTTTTCTTTTTTGGGAAAAAGTTGAGACCCCCTCGCTTGTAGGTAGGCGACCAAGTCAAAGAAATGATCTTATTTTGGTAAAGTGGGGAAGGTGGCATATGATCACACCTCCACCTGCATGCCAAAATTAAAAGTGATCATTGAGCTAACAATACGTTGAAAACATTATGTAAAAAATTATATAAGCAAACTTTTTAGTTTTGATTGCAACTCTTCGACAACTTTTATATAACTATTCACTATATTTCATTAATTATTAATAATTTTTATTTAACAAGTAATAATATAATTCTTTCAAATTATTCACAACCTTTTGTTTAGTTATTTACTACATTTTATTAGCTATTAATAACTTTCAATTTAGCAAGTAACAAGGTAACTCTATCATGTGATTCATAACTTCTGTTTAACTATTCAATAAAAAAACTAGTTAAGGTACTTAATCATATCATATGAAGTATATGATTAAATAATATATCGGTTTATAAATATAAGACTAAAGTATATTTTTGATCTTTTAAATTTTGTATAAGATTAAGTTTAAGTTCTTTAAGTTTATAAAATGTATTTTTAGTCCTTAAAATATAACACCATTAATGATACTTACAGAAAATGCTGAATAAGCAAAATTTTATCCTAATTTGCAAATCAATTCAACATCTAGAGAAAAAACAAAAATAAATAACTTCTAAAATTGAAAAAAAAACACACACACAAAAGAAATCTCGATAAAACCATAAAGTCATAAACCCTAACCCTCTCTCTCTAGTGACTCCTTATGGTTGGCAACCACAGATAAAGGAAACCCTAGAATTTTGAGATCACAATGACAAGTGTAAAATCCAATGGTGATGGGACATGGGAGGGATGTGTGGAATGTATCAACTCCAATATAGATCAACCCATCGTCATTCAATTTCACACTCTTCTTCACATAACCCTTTGCTTTGTTAAATATCGTTTCGAGATCAATAGCGAGAATATTTGGTTTAGCTTATATTTATGTATATATTAGGGAATGAATATATTTGTGTTAAGTGGGTTTAGGCCCATTGGGTCTGTGGTGTAATATGTGATGAGAGAGTGTCACAAAACGGTGGTTTAGATATATATATATATATATATATATATATATATATATATATATATATATATATGCTTGTGTTAGATTATTAGGTTGGTGGAATATATATGTGTGTGTGTACAATGTGTTGAACATAGTCTTGTAAGTGGTGTTTTAAGTGAATAAAGAAAAATGGGTTAATTCTCTGGTTGTTCCAATTTACTTATCTCTGTGCATTATTCTATTTTTTTAATAATATAAGCCTAATTCACGTAAATTGAGATAAAATTACTCCCACATATTTACTTCGTAGACCGTAAAAGCTATATCGTATACTGTAAATCATGATTAAAAAACACTTTTAAAGATTACAATCGTTATTCCAAACTCATGTAGCATATCTCCACCCATTATTTAGTCATTCAGATACTCCGTACATTATTGCAGAATCATGAGAAAAAGCAAAGGTGGTAAAAAAACCCCTTTATTTTTCCTTTTTCTTCTTTTTTTTTTCCTCCAAAAACTTAAAAGGCAATGACATGAAGAAAGAAGCCTTATGAGACAGTAATCTTCTTTCTACGAGGAGAACGACAATGGCAAGGAATGTGGAGATAAGCAAAGATAGGGCTTCTACTGTGCGTGAACGAATCGGATTCCTTGTAAATATTGGGTTTGTGATTTGATAACAAGAACGAGTTGGTGGGTTCCCATTTTTATACTTAGAAGAAAAACATTATGAGACCTGTGTGATCCTGGTTGCGATCTCAAAATTTTGGGGCCTTCTTTGTCTCTGCTCCGTGTCACCTACTACAAGGGGACGTCGGTCAAAGAAGAGTTATGGGTTTTATTGAGATTTCCTTTTTCGTTTTAGAAGTTAATTTATTTTTCTTTTAAATTTTTCCTCTAGAGATTGAATTTATTTGCCAGTTAGGAGTAGAAGATGATAGCCATAATTAAAAAATTTAGACCTGCTTCATAATCAGTATTTTCTATTGGTATTTATTAACGGTGTTATGTTTTAAAAACTAAAAATACACTTTATAATATTAAGAGACTACAAATTAACCTCATACAAATTTAAAGGATAAAAAAGTATACTTTAGCCAAAATATAAATACTTAAAAAAGTATTTTTATTGACTTCATTGAACTTCCCAAAATAATTGAATGAATCTTATATTTAAGATAGGAGAAAATATAATTTTCTGCATTCTTTTAATTGCATAGCATGATGACCCAATTATCACCTTTATGCCCCGTTTGATACGATGGAAGAGTTTTTAATGGAAGTGGAAGTAGAATTGGAAGTAGAACTGGAAGTGGAATTGAAGGTGAAACTGAGTCTTAAAGTGTGTTTGGTATAGCGATAGAAGTGAATAATTATTTTAATTCAATATATGTATTTATAATATAAAAAGAATGATATGTCCTTATCCAAAAATAAAATACCAGTTCAAACCCCAAACATCAAAACTTCCATAAAAATTTTGGTCAAAATTTTTCACTTCCATGGAACTCTCCTTAATTCTATGGGTCTACCCAAGAAAATGACTTCCATCATGAAAGTGTATTCTAATCTACCAAATAATTTAATTTAAGGATTCCATTTTCACTTCCACTTTTCTAAATTCAATTCCAAGGTACTAGGGGCATTAATTTTGGTATCCAAGTGGTGATGGGACCAAATCACACCTCCACCCTCCTGCCAAAAAGATAAAATGGGTGCCTACATTTTTTTTTTTAAATATGGGGGCCTTTGTGTCTTTGCCTGAATTTCAAAATCCCATTTTGGGATGTCGCACTTCACGGTAGAAATTCAGGTACCCTTTCTGCCATTTAGCAATTCACGTGTCATTTTGCCCATTATTTAGGCAAGTTTCCCTTTTTTTTGCCAGAATACCCAGAAAAGTATTTTAGTAACAAATAATTAATATAAATATCTTTTATAAGAAGAAGCAATCAGGTAATAGAATTCACATCGTAGATTAGCAGTTCGTACTTCAGAATTCAGAAGGCATTTCGTCAGACATGAGCACTTCCCCCACGTCGTTCTTATATTACTGTTCTTTGCCCTATTCACATTTTCCATCGGTGGCGACATCGAGCAAAACGCCAGTGAGTGTGCCCCTCAGATCCAGGTCTTGTCGCTCCATCCGCTTTGCAGCAAGAGCAAGCAGCCATTCCATGGAGCCTGAGGTCCTGCAGAAGGGTATTGCTGAGTTCTACGATGAGTCTTCTGGCATTTGGGAAGATATCTGGGGCGACCATATGCACCACGGCTTTTACGACCCCGATTCCATCGTTTCCGTTTCCGACCACCATGCTGCTCAGATCCGGATGATTGAGGAGGCCCTTCGTTTCTCTGCTGTTTCTGGTACTCTCCTCTACCCTATTTACCCTAAAACCACCATCGTTCCAAGTTTCTAATATAATCCTTTCAGTGGAACCCACAAGTATTCGGAAGTTTGAATCTGAAGCTGGATTCTTTTTCTTATAAAACGCTAATATTCAGATATACTAGTCAGTCCTTAAAAAAGAGCGTGAATAAAATAAACTAGAGGATTTAGGCTTTTGAAAGTTAAAACAAACGGCCTTAAAGCTAACAAAGAAGGACAAAAGATCCAAAATACCCTCGTGAATGAGCGCTTTACAATTTCTGCCGAGAGGTTGAAGTGGGCCTTGGTAGTCCAGATCTCCAAAGACGTTAAGTGAGGGGGGAGAAAAGGGGTCTTTGTTATCCAGAAAAAAGACAGTCTTGGTGTTCATTTGGAACAGCTTGGAACAAGGAGTACTCAAAATAGTTTTCAACTGTGATTTATTTACGGAATAGATGATATAGGTGGTAAGGATGTGAGAGTTGCGTTGTTGTTTCGACTTATGTGTACATGTACATCTAAGTTACAAACATGCTTTTAAGCATTTGAGAATAAAGGAGACATGCTTCACCTTACTGAGATCTTTTGTAGTGGAATATCTTCACAGACTGGCGCCGGTAGCAAACCCAAATATCGCAGGATGGACCTTGAGGGTGTTTGTTCATGATAATGCACCATCCGAGGTCCGAAATGTTTTAGAGAGCCGTAGAATTGTGAGAGAAATCTGAAACTGTATTCAATGAAAACCTGCTGGAAAAATGGAGCAGAAGCTATTTAAATATTTCTTTTAATTATTCAGGTTATAAAAAAGTTGGGAATATATAACAAGATTGAAAACTTTTGCATGAAATGGTCATGTCTCATGTGAAGTTTAGGGGCTTGTTTTCAGCAACTAATTTTTTGTTGTTAAACTTTGATGTTTAACCCGTTTCATAAACTCAATCATTTCGAAAAGTGATTCTGTCAATCTTATTTTTTTCTTTGAAAAAATAGATCATGGCCGTGAATGTCACAATCAATTAAAAGGAATTGGAGCTGGATCCATGCTCCCTAGTCCTGATTTGATTTCTCTGAATATAATGTTTTGCATTGGAGCTGAAAAGGCACTGACTCCTAATTTTATCTCTGAACGGCTAGAGGACCCAACCAAGTGGCCCAAGGCTATTGTTGATGTTGGGTGTGGCATAGGTGGCAGTTCAAGATACATGGCAAAGAAATTTGGGGCAAAGAGCATAGGCATCACTCTAAGCCCTGTTCAAGCTGCTAGAGCAAATGCTCTTTCTGCTTCCCAAGGATTAGCTGACCAGGTCTCTGTTGATCTTTTCGTTTTTTTCCATATGTTTTCTGCCTAAAATTGATATTAAAAGAAAAATTAAGAAACCAAGGTTCTTGAATTTTTTTTTATAGGATATATTCAATGTTGCTCCTTTATTTTTACCTTCCTATTTCTGCGTTAGCAGGTTTCTTTTCAAGTCGCAGATGCTTTGAAGCAGCCATTCCTTGATGGGCAGTTTGATCTGGTATGGTCCATGGAGAGTGGAGAACATATGCCTGACAAAGCAAAGGTTTCTTTCTCTCTTTTAGCATTAAGCATTAATTGGGACGGACTGATCTTTATGAAATTCTTTAGTCCCACCTGACAACAGTATGCAAGTATGCTTGAATATCCATTTTCGTTCCAAGTGCTGGTAAATGGTAATCTTATCTCAATTTCTTCACGTAACACTACTGGCAGTTTGTTGGTGAGTTAACTCGAGTGGCAGCACCGGGTGGCACAATAATTATCGTAACATGGTGCCACAGGGATCTTGGCCCTTCTGAAGAACCTCTGAAGCCATGGGAGGAAAATCTCCTGAAGAAGATATGTGATTCATATTATCTCCCAGCCTGGTGCTCAACTGCTGATTATGTCAGATTACTTGAGTCTCTGTCACTACAGGTAGTTATTGAGGAGAGTCATGTGTCCACGAGAGTCTTGGACATGTCCTATCTTGTGCTTCGTCTATGTATAGAGCATGGACGATATCAGGTTCTGTGTGCACTGTGCGTATCTGACATGGTTACTTGCTGTTGCAGAACATCAAATCGGCAGATTGGTCTCCCTTTGTGGCTCCATTTTGGCCAGCAGTCATCCGCTCAGCTTTGACATGGAAAGGTCTTGCATCACTCTTGCGCAGCGGTAAGAACTCCCTTGTCTTGTCGCCTCTTAAATCTGGCCTAGTTAACAGTTATTTTCTTGAGTTACCTTTGATAAATTCGTGCACAAACACATGTCAAGCATGCTTTGTGCCACAATATCTGTCATTCATATATTGTAGTCTATTCATGAATAACTTCATCCATATAGTTTAGCTCATGTTTTGAAACATTTGGTGGATCATCTGAATGTGGTTGCTCTTTTGGGGCAGGATTGAAAACCATAAAAGGTGCGCTGGCTATGCCATTGATGATAGAAGGATACAAGAAAGGTCTAATTAAATTTGCGGTCATTACATGTCAAAAGCCTAAATGAACGGGGCGTAAAATTACAATTATTTAGCATCGGATGGACATTCTCATTCACTCACGGTTCCTTGCAATAATGAGGTGCTTGTTATGGCAGAAATAAAGAAGTGATTTTCTCCAGTGAAATTAATTGTGCAAAATGATTCATTTCATCAATATAAAAAATCCTGGGTTTGTTAATAAAACACTGCCTGTAGCATGCAATCTTTTGGGGTATTTAAATTCCCCCCCCCCCAAAAAAAAGAGAAAAAATCCTAGTATTATCCTGTTTTTAAAACTTGACAGGAGCACAAAGAGCATATCGGTCAATTTCAAAGAATGAATGAATCAGATAATACTTTTTCTGTCAGCATTTTTTCAACTCTAGTGTGATCTTTGAAATCGCATTAAAGCAGGGTTCAGGATTGCTCCACTCGTTCCCCTTTTTACTGCATATTATTACTACCTTTATAAAAACGGTGGTGCGCCGCTAACATCCGAATATTTGAGAACACAAGTATGTTGATGAAGAAACAAAAGCAACAAACAATAGGAGAATAACCCTACTCAGCATATTACATAATAAAGAGCCTCTTTGGGTTCACGTTAGGACACCCAAAATGCGCGGTCATGCCTAAAAGCACGGTGGCGGTGAACGAAGGCCGTTTGGGTTAATGGTGAGTTCCATTGCACTTCTCCTCCGAACGTGACTTCTGGAAGAAGCCTACAATAGGTGCTTTTGCCACGGCAATAGCTTCACAGTGAGAGAAGAGAGAGCTCAGAACCATACCTCGATTCTCTTCCTCATTGCCACACAACCACCGACTGCATCGTAGAATCATCGGAGAGCAAGGGCTTGACCATGAGTTGCAACTGTGTGTTGCACTGCAGCTTGGAGACAGAGTGAACGATACTGTGAGACACAAAGTTAGAGACGCTAAGGAATGAGGGGCAGCTAAGAGGTTCTTGAATGGAGAGAGCTTGATAGTGTTAGAGCGCTGGCGACCATCGTTAGTCTGTCACCAACCACACGGCATCTTCCGTTATTCACCATCGCCGGAAACGACTGTTGGCTTCTCTCTCACCATAGAGGGCCGCGACATTGAAGCAGAGTTGTGACTGTAGAGGATCGTCGGCTTCTCCCTTCTAGAATGGGAGATTTTTTTTTTGGAATTTTCTGGGGTTTGTTTAATAATAATTAAAAATTTTTTTATTTTATCAAATTTTTATTTTTATTTTTTACATCAATTATAACAATATCTACGAACAAATATATATATATATATATATATATATATATATATATATATATTTATATATTTATATATATTTGTAGTATTCAGTAAGGTTCATGCCCTTTTCAGTCTTTTTTTATCTAAACGGGCTTTTCAAACACTAATCCAAACAGGTTCAAAGTTAACAAAAAGGCCACTTTTGCCACCTCCAATTCAAACACAAATCATATTTACAATATAACTTTTTTTCAATCCGACTTTTGCAAAAGTCAAATTAGAAAAAAAGTTACTTCCCCACCGTTAATCCAAACAGGCACAAAGAAAGTAAAATCTATTGTTGTGCTGACTAGAACTGGGAAAAAGGGTCGGCCCTGCCCTACAGGGCCAACCCTTCATAGGCCAGGGTCTAAAAGAGTCGATCATTTTAGGTCCGGCTAAAGAAAAACAGTTATTTTTCAAAACCCGGTCCGTAAGCATAAGGGTCATGGTTGACCCTACAAGGCTGAAACTATTTTTATAATTTTTAAAATGTTTTTTTTAATTATAACAATAAAATTCTTAATTTAAAACATAAATGTTGTTAAAACTATAGTGTAAATGGTACGTGTCATGTAACAAATAAAAACAGTAATTAAGTCATAATCAAAGGTAAACTATTGTCTATATAACACAATTATAAATAATTAATGAGAAGACTTAACAAACATTAAAAATACTTTTTATAAATATGTCTTGAAAAGTGCAAGTATGTGTTTATGATGGCTTTTAGAGCCCTCAAAAGTATTTATGCATATAAGTTAAGACAACATTCATTTCACATACTTACCTCGTATATTATAAATCATGATTGAAAAGCTACTTTTGAAGACTTTAATCGTTATTCCAAACAAGTACTTAAGTAGTCAACAAAATAAATAACACAAGATATAACACAAAACAATAACTAGAAAATAAGTCAAAAAATATAAATTGGTAAGAATACTTATGAAATAAGAAATATCTTTTATAATTTTTTAATTTTTAGGATTCCTAATACAAGATATTCTTATGAAACTTAATTCTAAAAAAAATAATAACAACTAAATATTTACAACATCATTAACAAAGTATAATAAATAAAGAATAATAATATTATATAAATAATTTTAAAAAAATATATATGGGTCTAAAAGGGCCAACCCTTTTAGGTCCTCAACTCTACAGGGCTGGCCCTTTCAGGCCTGCTTTCACTTTTGAGGTAAAAATCTTATATTCGGTCCTTATAAATGTAGGGCCTAAGCGGACAAGTCCGACGGGCTTGAGCCGTTTTCCCGGCTCCAGTGCTGACAGAAAATGGAGGAGGAAGTGAAAAAGGAATGGGCTTTGGTAGAATAAGATATAAAAAAGACCTGGATTTTGGGGAGCTTAAAATATTCACCTTGCTCATTTGAAATAGCGATTGGAGTCTTCACAAATAGATTTTCAATCGTAATTTATAGAATATGAAGTAAGTATGTGAGAAAAGTATTATTTTACCTTACATTTATAAACACTTCTGCACTTTTTAAAAGTCCCACCAAGCATGCTTAGTTAATTCTTCTCTGCTGTTTGGAACAAAACAGTCTGTCTCTCTCTTCGGCGTCTGTGTTTTGCCACCAATAACATAGGCCCGAGAAGGTGGTTAGGGGTCGTTTGCATGTGATTTTCTACTGTTCTTGCTGGAGATTTCTCCCCAGTTACCGAGTTGTCTCCGCAGAAGAAACTTAAACCAGAGCCTAGAGCTTCTTCCGATTAATACCAAGGGAAGCTTTCATTATTATTATTATTATTATTATTTTTTATATACGGATGGCTTTTTGTTAATACAGTCATTATTGAAAAATAGAGAGAAACGCCCGTGTCAATAAGAGCAAACGGGAATTAGAGGTTCTGTTAATTGTGGAACTACCACACTTTAAATATATTAAGAGCAAAATTGTACCACTAAAAAGTTTCAGCACCTCTAAAATTTTTTCAGGATGCTGGATGCACCTTTATCATATATGATATTGTGAAAGAATTACACATTCATTTTATTTTGATCAAAATATTTGACAATAAAAATACCTAATTTTATTTAATCTTTTTCTTATACAATATTATGCAAAAATAATTGTTGCTTAACGACCGTGGAGTTCTAACCTTGTCCCTAATTAATTCAATTCAATGAAAGCAAGACTTTAATCCTTCGTTCTATTGGAAATAACCGAACTTCCGGAGGCGGAGGGAGGGTACGAGGGTCTGGGAGGATTATCATTGTAAGGTCAAATATTTCTGAAGGGAAAAAACAATGTCTATTGACATGTCAAGTTTTTCAATTAAATTCAAAATGATCATATGTCTTATTTATTTAATGTGGATATATAGTTCTATGATAATAGATATATGGTTATGTGTAATTAAAGAACTTGACATAATAGATATAAACAACTTTACTTAAGTATTGTCTTTACTAGTGATTTGATGAAGATAATTTTTTTAAGCAAATGACTGATTTCGAAAAAAAAAGAGAATTATAAATTTATCATAAAAAGTTGTCAATTTTAATAGGATAGTTGTAAGTGAAGTTGTGAACCGAACTCTAATAAATGGACCTCCATTTGTGTTATCATGTTAAAATTCACAATTTCTTTTTTGATAGGGTTAAAATTCACAATTTCAATATAACACTTTTGTAACTTCCTTGACGTGTCATTTATGTTGGTGGGATTTGTCAAACAATGGCCGCGAGCAATGATTTAGAACCTGTTTGGGAAAGCAGCTGAAGGGTCCAAATGTGTAGCCACTTTCCCAAAAGTACAATGGGCAAATTTTTGGTGTTTGGGAAAGCGTTTGGACCCACTGTGCTTTTTGTCCAACTGTGGCTTATTCAAGAAGCCTGGAGTAGTTGCTTTTTGCTTCTCTCACTGTGGTTTGGAGATCGTCAAAAAATTGCTGGTAAAAGAAATGAGAAGAATCCAAGAGAGGAAAGAACATAGAAAGGATAACTTAGCTTCATTATGGCAATGGCGACAATAAAAAATTTCATTGCAACAGGGTGCTTTGATCTTGCACCTCCTTTTTGTAGTGTTTGTAGCTAATAGAGACGAAACAGAGAAGGAAAATGAGTTAGAGAGAGAAAGATGTGGAAGAAGAAGAAGACGTTAGAGGATAAAAAAAGAGAGAGGAAGCATACCCAAAATGCTGAATAGAGGAATCAGAGGATTGAGGGAGGGAAGCAAGCAAGTGGGGTTCCAATTCCATAATAGATGATGACAATGGATAAGGAGAGAGACGGAAGGAAGCAGAGGAGAATTTACGCATATGAAGGTGGAGAGAGAAAATAATAACCATGAGAAAAGGAAAAAGTACTCTAAAAGACCAAATAATTTATCAATATATATATATATATATATATATATATATATATTATATGTATTTCCATTAAAATATACATGTATTACTTTATAAAATTTTATTTATATTTTTTCACTTCAATTATCACAATATATACAAATAATATATATATGTAGTATTCAAAAATATTCATACCATTTTCAGTAATTTTTCATCTAAACATGCTTTTCAAACACTAATCCAAATAGGTTTAAGGTTAGAAAAAAAAATCACTTCTACCACCGTCAATCCAAATATAAATCACATTTATAATTTGACTTTTATCCTATCTGACTTTTGCAAAAGTCAGATTGCAAAAAAAAAAACTACTTCTCCACCGCTAATCCAAACAAACACTTAACCATGGATTTCTGGGCATTGCCTTTCTCTCCCATGCCTTTTCCCTCATTTTCCCCTTCTTTGTTATTCACCTTTTCTCATCTCCACCATTGTTTGAAAATTTTAGTAGTCTAGATTTAACATCTTATAAAAATATTATTACTTTTAGTTAAAAATATTTTAAATAAAATTAAATTGCTAAAATTTAATATGAAAAGATGTTGATTATTATTATAGAGTATATTTTCTTTCCACTTTTTACTACAATTATGAACGATTCAGATCAAATTTTAGTAGTTTAAATTTATTTATATATTTTTTAACTAAAATTATAATAATATTTCTACAAGGTGTAAAATCTGGACCATTAAAATTTCCATCAAATGGTAGAGATGAGAAAATGAGAGTAAAGGAGGGGAAGAGTATATGAGAGAAGCCACTCTTAGATAGGGGTGGAAATAGGCCAGGTAGCCTATTAGGGGCCTACGGCTTGGCCTGGCTTGTCAGGATAATAGGCTAGGTCAATGCCATTTTAAAGGTCTGTTTATGTTAAAAGGCAAGGCCTAGGCTTACTGACAGGCCGGCCTGAGCCCGTGAAGTAATTAAAAAAAATATTGGTCCATTGTGTGCATTAATATTAGATCATTAATATTAATTCATATTGTTAGGCATGTTTTCGGCCTATTTTAAGTAGGCCTGTTTCTAGCCTATTTGAAGTAGGCTTGTTGTGAGGCTTGCGACCTGTTAGTCTGCTTATTTTTTTAAAAAAATTTCAGGCCTCTTTAACAGGCCAGGCCAGGCTCAGGCTGAAAAATAGGCTTGTTATAGACCACAGGCTAGACTCAGGCCATCCACTTCCAAAATAGGTCTGGCCTGACCTGTTTCCCCATACTCCCAGATTGTGACTTCATGTTCACTTTTGGGGTTGTCATGACTCTGTGGGCAACAACCATAGACAGAGATATTTGTAAAAAAGGGTTATAGGACAAATTTGCCTATGAATTTCTTGGATAGGCACCTAACACCCTAAACTTTACATGGGTGCAAAAATATAATTGGAACATGAAGATTTACAGCTAAAATAAATTGATTTACAACTAAATTTCTTGGTGATCCTTAGAATCGGGAAATCGGGCCGAGCCCGTTGGGCCGGCCCTTTTAAGCCCTTTTAAATCACGGACCGGGCTTGAAAAATAGAGCTTCCAAAGGAAGTCAGGCCTAAAAGGGCCAGCCCTGGAGGGCCAAGGGCTGGCCCGTTAGGCCCTTTAGCTTTGTTTTTTTGTTTTAATTTCATTACCCATCCTACTCATGCCCTTGCTGAGTCTTCCCTAAGAACCTTAAAATTGCTAAATTTACATATGATGGTAATTTACTAATTCTTGATATTTTTATCCCTTAAGCAGAGTCTACTACTTAAAGTGAAGTACAATCAAAATTCCTTAAAATTGATGATAGTAGCGAAGAAGATGAAAATAATAGTTGTCATAATCATGTTGCTTAGAGTGTTTAGCTTTTTGTCTTCTTATACTTTGTATGAGACTATGAATTACTTATACACAATATTTTTTACCTTTGATTATGAATTAGTAAATGTATTTATTTTATTGCATGAGGTGTGTAAACGTATAGTTAAATCTTGTGAAAATGACTTCTGGCCATACGGGCCGGCTTTGGCCCTGATGCTTTCGGGCCGGGCTTTGAAAAACAATAATTTTTCTTTTTTCGGGCCCTGTAGGACCAGGCCGGCCCTGATTCTCACCTCTAATAATCTTATGCTAGTGTTTTCCCTTCGAAGGTTGATGTTTCGGCCAAATGACCTACCAGCAGAGCTCCGTCTACTTCTAACCCTCTTTTTTTAAAAATAAAGTATGGTTAATTGTCTTTTCACTCTCAAATTTTAATTTCATTTTGGTCCTTGAATTCAGCGAGGTTTCAACAAGTTTTAGTGACTCTTGGGTATTAATTCTCTACAGTGGAATAAAGTGAAATTTTCCATTATCTTTAAGGGGCTATATATGGCTGATGGCCATATGCGCATAATGTTAAAAATAGCTGAGCTCGCATACCAAAGAGCGAGAACAGATCGCCGGCGAGAGAGTTAGGAGGCAGCTTCACCGTCATTCTTCTCTCTCTTGGAGTTTGACGATGGCAGCGAGCTGAATAAGCGAGAGTGAGCAAAGTAGGCCGTCGTCGCTTCTGGTTGTTCTTCTTTGTCGGAGATCGAGAGCGAGAAAGAGACAGAGAGCGACTGGATCAACTTAAGGAGTGCAAGGCTGCTGTTACTGTTCCGGTTTCCTCACCATCAACGAGAGTTTGGATGGCGCTGTGAGACCGGAAGAGCTATTCATACTGTCGATCGCTGCTTTGTTCTTCTTGTGAGTTGATGTTCTCAATTGAACCAGAAGAGGACGCTACCACTGTTTTGGGAGTTGACTGTTCACAGTGGCTGGTTGACTGTTCATTCTTGATTATCGTCTGGAACCACAGAGAGAGTAATTCTCGATAATTTACTCTGCAGCACTTGCCGGCGACACTGATATCGGAGCTTGGATCTTGATCGGCTTCCAGATTCTATTTTTCCTAAACTTAAATCTGATCTAGTGAGGCTCACAGCAGTTGGCAGAGAGAAATGTAGAGAGAGAACTTCATATTTTTGACCGTTGGCCACTGCAATGGTCATGTAAGAATGGAAGAAGATGTACCACAATAGAGTTATAACTCAAATGCCATCAAAATCTCAGATTTCTTACAAGGAAAAACTGCTGGCAAATGAAGGAAAGGCTTTTGATAAAAATCTTGTGGAGAAAATAAAGGAGTGGTTGCAAGAGGAAGAAGATACAACACTGGAGCTAACGGATGAGCAGAAGAAAATCACAGGGTCTATTTCCAAACTTAATATTTCATATGAACAACTTAAGGAGTTTTGTAAGCTGTGGAAGGATGCTCTAATCTTGATGATATTGGGTAAAAGGACTAACCTAGACATGATGAAGGACAGGGTCAAGTGGTTGCTGCGATTTGACAATTTTGAGTTTATTAGCCTTTCAAATTATTACTATGTTTTCAGAACAGCCGAAGAAGGTTTGTGTAACAAGTCAATATTTGATGGGCCATGGCTTATACTGGGGCACTACCTTGTTATTTATAGATGGAGTCCAAATTTTAATTCCTATTTTAATAAAGTGTGTAAAGTAGCGATTTGGGTTAGGATTCCCACCCTTCCATTGCACATGTACTCAAAAGACTGTATGATGGAGATTGGGAACTTAATTAGACGTGCCCTCAAGGTGGATCTCCATACTTTAGCACAGAGAGAAAATAATCAGTATTGTATGGAAAGAGAAAAGTATGCGAAAGTAAGTGTGGAAGTAAATTTAAACAAGCAACTTCATGCAATATTTTCTCTTTGAAATCATATCTATCCTGTGGAATATGAGAGGTTAGACACAATATGTTTCACCTGTGGAATATATCGGTATATACAAGAGGCTTGTCCACAGAGATTACAGAGGTTAGTACCAATAACATAGCAGGGAGTGTCGCACAGGAATGTAACGACACTGGAAAACATGAAGGAGGGGAAGCAACTAGCAATCAGTGTTCCTGGTATTCCAGTGGAGGAAGAATATGGAGCGTGGATGAAAGTCACATCAACTAAGTGCGGCGGCCAGAAAGCTGAGTCAGTTCAACCATAGATCTCTAAACAACATAGCAACGGTTGAGTAACGACGAAACAGGATGATAAGTTATATGGGACTCACTTTGACGTTCTAAGGGAATTAAATGAGGAAATCCTTATAGTGAAAGAAGATATTAACACGAAAAGAGGACTTGCTACACAGTGGAGAAGGAAAGAGATTGAGGAGCCTTCTAATACAAAAAAGGATATGCAGTGTTACGATGTGTAGATGATTTACTAAAAAGTGCAAGTGTACACTGTCGTAAACAAGTAATATAGAAGTGAGTAGAGTATCGTTCTCACGAGGATTGATCACTAAGTACCAAAATTGATAATCTTAATACTATTTAGCCAATCGATTAGTTAATAATTGAGATTACAAAATAAATATGAATGCAATTGATATGAAAAAAAATGAGAAAATGTTCTAGGGATCATATTTCACTTAGCAAATTTTGGATTGAATAACCTATTTATTCTAGTCCAATTTATTCCACATGATTGATAGCCGAGTTTCCCTTATTTAATTACTAGCATCTTCCAAGGTCAAACAATTCTATAATTAATTGTTAATCCAATATATCCCTATATGAATAAAAACAATTAATCATGCATTAAGATTTATAGAACTCATTAATACTACATAACTCATGAATATATTCTTAGTTCATATGCAAGTTATAGTTTTAATTATAAGATCGACACACATGCATCTCCTTCCGGTTTCAGCATACATGTTGAAATCATTCAAAAGATGACCAATCAATTGAAATCATTAAGAACAATAATCAAAACTCAATCATGAAGGAAAAATTAAAACTAGATTTAATAAGTTAAGATTCAATATGTTATTAGTAAGCTACATTATCACCCTAGAAAAATGAAAATTTAGCTCATGATGAAATTAAAAACAAAACCAAACTAAATTGAAAACTTCATAAACATTGCAGAAAGCTTGATTATTGAATTCTAAAACATAAAGATACAACTACAAGATGCATGAAAATGAAAAAATTTAGCCTTCCATATAGAAGGTAAAACCTTCCATATAGGTGTCAACCTATATCATTCATAAAAGAGGACTACCTAAGCCTTCCATGAAGGAGGCATGCAAGAAAGAATATAATGCATGAAATTAACTCTAAGATGGTGTGTCTCCTTGTGTCTTCCACTCCTCTATTTATAGATAAATGGGGTGTAAAAATTTCCACTTATTAGGTAAGAATCTTGACTTTAAGCCAAACAATGTTGAACTTGCGACCACCTTACTCTTTGATTGTAGCCAACTTTTGAAAATTAAAACGATGTAATCTCACATTTTTGTCTTCATAAAAGTTATAGATATGGATCTTACCTTGAAAACGCATATGAGAACTCCTCATTTCAACATTTGTAGCTCTAGTTTTGGCCAAATTAGTAGGCAAAAGTCAAACTTGGACAAATTCACATGCTAAACTTCTAAGCAAAATTTGAAGCTCTTAACGGCAAAATTGGGTTTTAGTCTTAACATGAAAGTTGTAGGAATTTTTCTTAGATTTCTATCCATAAAAAAAATGTCCCAATCCGATATCTAGAGCTCCAGATATTGTCTGATAACAGAAATAGGATCAAAATTTAGTATTTTTCATTTAATTCTATTTTATATCAAAATCATTATTTATTTATCAATTACACCCAAATTTATTACATTAAGCTCAAATATCATAAAAAAATCTTCATATAAGGAAAAATAAATATATAAATATTTTACTTATCATGCAAGTTTCTAGTATACCTGTGGCGGAAGAAGTTGAGGCAAAGAAGACAAATACATACGATTATAAAAAGGGAACAAAGCAGGTTGAGAAAGAGACAAAAAGTAGTGAGCAAGCAAAAATCACGGGGTTAAAAAGTGGAGTAATAATGAGCTGTCCTGAAAGAAATATTGAGCAAGCGATTTACGGTCAAAGTAGGCTAGCATTGGATAAAATCAAGGGTTTGAAAAGAAGTATAAGTAAGAGAAAAAAATAAAGGAAATAGTTCAACACCAAAGGTAATGCCCAACACATTGAAGAAAAAGCAAGTGGGCTCAGCCGATAAGCTTGTCTTTGGTTCAATATTGAAAGGTAGGCAGTCGGTTATAAACCAAGTCTTGGAGCAGGTAAGTCAAAGTACATATTCTAGATGTACAGAGATGCAAGGAACTATAATAGACTATGTTGAGACTCACACTCCTCATATTCAACATCAAGAGATAGCAAATCAAGTTCCAGCTTCTTCACAAACCCTTGACAATAATTTAGAAAGCTATGCTTCTTCTATAAATAATGAGACATATATTCATAATGACATGTGGGTTGAAAATCAAGATGAAGTAAAAGAAGAGCTGCAGGGAGTTAATGAAGCTATGGAGTTATCCGAGTCAGGACATTAATTCCCAAGTTCCAATCTTTTCTCAATTTTTATTTAGTTAATTATGAATATCTTATCTTGGAATTGCAGGGGTACAACCTCAAAATCTTTTCCTAATAGAGTAGGGATGTAATGCAAGGAAGGAATGTTAATATTATTATTCTTACGGAAACCCTTATTAGCGAACAAAGGGCAGATAGAGTGATTTGCAAACTGTGTTTTAACACTTGGTTGAGACTATAAGCTACAGGTTATGTAGGAGGCATTTGGGTTCTCTGGAATAAAGAAGTAATATCTATATCTTATATTTCCTCCTCCACACAAGCTATTCACATTAGAGTGATATCTTCGAGCAATTTAGAGGACTTTCTCTTATCTAACGTTTATGCAGAGCCCAATTGTATTCTCAAACACAATTTATGGAGTGAACTCGTTGACATTAGTAATAATATAAATGAGCTTTGGGTTGTTATGGGTGATTTTAATGCATATCTTTCAGGGGAAGATAAAGAGGTGGGTCTCAGCCCAACTTTAGATTGATAGGACAATTTGGAGAGTGCATTGCTCAAGCTCCATTGATTGAAACTGAATTTGTTGGAGAAAGATATACTTGGGAAAGGGATTTACTTAAGGAAAGGATTGACTGGGCATTCACAAATGTTGAATGGAATCGTCTACATCCCTTATCTAAGGTGTTTCATTTGAACAAGTTTGGTTTGGACCATAGACCGATTATATTTAAAAGTTCTCCTGATATAAAGGTTCGGTACAAGGAACCCCCTTTCAGGTGTCATGCTACTTGGTTTCTTGAAGACGATTTTGTTGAAATCGTGAAACAGAGTTGGGAGAAGGAACATTGGAATGACAAAATAGAGAATTTTGCTAAAATGGACAGAGAATGGAATAAAAACATAGTAGGAAATCTAAATATAAAAAAGAAGAATATCCTTAGAAGAACTGAGGGAGTGGTAAGAGCAAGGGGAAGACGAGAGAGTCAGTATCTTGTACAGACAGAAAAGGAACTCTAGAAAGAATATAACAAAGTTCTGGCTTAAGAATAATTGATGTAGTTTCAGAAGTCAAGATGTAATTGGCTCAAATGGGGGGATAAAAATAGAAAATTTTTCCATACTATTGCTACAATAAGAAGAAGAAGAAGAAGAAATAGGATCGAGGGGCTTAAGGACAATAATGGAAGATGTGTTTTTGATCATCATACTCTCAAAACCCTAGCTCTTGAGTATTACAAGGAGCTGTTTAAGACAGAGGTGACATATACTCATCAAATTAGAACACGTTTTCAATTCCCTACCTTAAATGCAACAGAGTTAAATCTTCTCCATGCAGATGTTTTTGAGGATGATATTCGAACTGCTGCTTTTGATCTTGGAGCTTTTAAAGCTCCAGGGCCAGATGGGATACATGTTGTGCTATATCAAGAGTATTGGAATTTAGTAAGGGAGTCAATTTATAAACTGGTTAATAGCTTTTTTGACGATCCATAAAGGGTGAGTGACATAAATAATATGAACATTGTCCTCATACCCAAGGTGGAAAATTCAAGACCATTAAGGACTTCAAGCCAATCTCCTTATGTAATGTGAGTTACAAGATCATTACTAAGATTATTAGTCAGCGACTCCGTGTAATGGTAGGGAAGATTGTAAGAGATCATCAGTGCAATTTTATAACAAGAAGACAAAGCAATGATAACATTATTATAACACAAGAGGTTATTCATTCCATGAGAACAAAAACCAGCAAAAAAGGATGGATGACAGTTAAAGTTGATCTTGAAAAAGCCTATGATAGACTTAAATGGACTTTTATTCGAGATACTCTTACATCTGTTAGTTTTGATGAGAAGTGGTGTCCTGCTATAATGGCTTGCATTACTACTCCTTCATTCCTAGTTCTGTGGAACGGAGAAACTATAGAGACTTTCACATCTTCTAGAGGTATAAGGCAAGGAGATCCAATCTCTCCATATATTTTCACTTTGTGTATAGAGAGATTAAATCATATTATTAAGGATGTTATTGAGGATAGCACTTGGAAGCCGATTCAACTTAAGAAGGAAGGCTTGTCTATCTCTCACTTATTTTTTGTTGACGATCTCATTTTATTTGGTGAAGTATCAGAAGGACAGGTTGAAGGGTTGATGGAATGTTTAGAGTCTTTTTGAGAAGCTTCGGGTCAACTAATGAATAAGGACAAGATTAAAGTATGTTTTTCCAGGAATGTTCACGGTTCTAAAGCATGTCATCTAAGCCAGAGTATAGGAGTTGGCCCTACAGGTGATTTAGGAAAATACTTGGGTATTCCGTTGATTCATGTTTGCATCGATCTTGAAAAAAACAGAGAAGAAATTGGCAGGATGGAAGCAAGGATGTTTAAACTTAGCAGGTTGTACTACCCTTATTAAAGCAGTCTTAACTACGTTACCATCTTATTTCATGCAAACAATGCTTCTTCCTAAAGGCTTGGTCAAGGAACTGGAGAAAAAGAGTAGGAATTTCCTTTGGGGAGATGATGTTAAAGGAAAAAAGATCCATCTGGTTTATTGGGAGCAGATTAAAAGAGATAAAAGAGATAGAGGACTAGGAATAAGAGACTTGCATAAACAAAATGAAGCCTTCTTAAAGAAACTTTGTTGGAATCTTCTAACTAAAAAGGAGGCATTATGGGTCAAGGTCCTTCATAATAAATACAATTGTGGAGAAGGTTTTAGACATGTGATACAAAGAAAGGGAAGAATATCTTACTCGTGGAGAGGAATAGTCTCAATATGAGAGAAAATCTCTAAAGGAGTCGGGGTTAAAATTGGTAATAGAGAATCATCTTCATTTTGGTTTGATAATTGGTCCGAAATTAATAGACCTTTTATTGAAATTATTCCGGGATATGAAGCTTTCGTAGACAAAAATGACAAAGTAGTAGATTATGTTGAACCATGGGGAGAGTGTGATATAAACAAATTGAGCAGATGGTATCAGCCTTCAGTTGTGGATAGGATCATGCGTTCTCATCCTCCTTGTGCGGAGAGAGGAGGGGATAAATACTATCGGAGGCCAACTTCTGATGGTAGTTTTTCTGTAAATTCTGCATATCATTTTCTTTTTGCAGGTACTTATTGAACTGGAGAATTGGTTTGCAAGTTGTTGTGGAGATGGACAGTACCAGAGAAGATCAAATCCTTCATATGGACTTTCGCTCATGGACGAGTTCATACGGCACAATTAAGAGCTCAAAGAGGAATTGAGAAGACAACTAGATTCCCATTTGGATGCGGCCAGGAGGAGGACTTAATGCATTTATTGCAAGATTGCAGCAATGCTAGGGAACGATGGATCTCAATAATTAAGCCAGTGTTATGGAAGTTTACAACACTACAAGGCATGGAATGACTATAATGGAACCTCAAGAAGGAAGCAGGCATGGATTTTACCAAGAAAGTCCAATGGGCCATCTTTTACGGATATGTTTGTTGGGATATATGGGTGGCTCAATATAAGAAATTGTTTGGAGAAGAGACATACATCGATAACACAAATGCATATGCTAGCCTTTTTCGTGCTAGCTGGGACATGGATTTAATATTAAAGTGTCAATTCTATACTAATCATAATGCTATAGGATCGATCAATTAGAAACATCAAAATGATTTTTTCTCACTTGAAGTGGATGCCTCTGTTCTTGAGTATGGGAGAAGCGGCTGAGGAGATGCTATTCGTTGAGAAGAGGGAAGCGGGATATGTGGGTTTACATGGAAGCTTACATCTATTCTCCCAACAATAGCGGAAGTCATTGCAATCATCCAAGGATTATAGTTATGTTGGGATCGTGGTTATGAGAAAGTGGGTATATTATTTGATTGTATTGAAGCTGTTAATATAGTAACTAAGGGTTTGATCGCACTCATCCCTTTAAGGATATTATTGATGATGCCATACTGTGGTTATTGAAAAACTAGCAAGTTTTGATTATGCACAATCGCACATTCTTATAGAGGAAAATAGTTTAGCGAATCATTTGACAAAGTTAGCTCATAATATAGAGGAAAATTTCTCTCTCCTTGATCAATCAACACCTACTTATCAGGAGGCGGTTATTAAGAAGGGTAGTACAATAGTGAAAAGATTGCTTATATCTACTATTTTAAGATTTTGTTCATGGATTCCAATTATCATTCAAAAGAAAACAGAGTTATTTATATATTGTCTAAAGTTTAGGGTAATTTTTGTAATTTTGTCTTTTCCTTTTGTAAAGTCACAATGTTTCCTGGTTCTGCGGTTCGGTACAGGTCTTCCCCTCTGAACTTTCCGTCGGCGTCTCTCGAGCCGCCGTTCTCTTCAGTCAGTACCTCAACTCTCACTCCACAAAATCCCTTCCTATTCACCCACTGCATCATCTTCCTATTCCACCACCAGGTTTTCATGGTCGACCACGATGAGCCTTTGATTCTTCCAGGTTTTCCTCTCTCCTGGATTTCTTTTACTTTTCTTCTCTGTATATTACTCTTTTCCTGCGAGTGATTATTCCTCAGGAAGCCACAATGATTGAACCGATTTGGTGATATTTTCTTCACGGTGTAAGATGAGATAAAAGGAAGTAAGGATTTAATGGAAGCAAGTACTCGAGATCTTTTAAGGGCTATCATATTGGAATTCTTATTTTGTTCCCTTTAAAAAAGTTTGATAGTGCCAATGTTGAAGCTTGTTATCAAGATTGAGGACATATAAAACAAAACTGATAGAAAGATTTTAGAAGTTTTTATATACTGAGCAGCTGGAAATTTTAGGGAAAGAGCTCTGTTGTTCTAGAAAAAGGTGGGGATGGAGGGATTGGGAAAGTGGAAGATTTCATACATTAAAGGGGAGGGGAAATACCAAAAATATAATGCCCAATAATGCTACGATTTTGCTGAATTATATTTATAATAGTTCTCACGAGTCAATGGTCCAGAGTATATGATAGCGTCTTCTTCTATATCTTTGAAATTACATGAGGGCATCCTGGTTCAGATAAGTGCATGTCGAATATGACTTTTATGCGTTGAGTTTTACTTAGTGTGTTGATCAAGCATTCATACACGATCTTTGTGGAATCCACTTCCACTTCCATTTCCATACACCAAATTCCAACGTGTCAAATGGGCCTTAATCTCTAAGCACTTTAAGACTTGTTCCTTAATAATTGTAAAGTTCTTAAAAAATCATGCATGATCTTTGACTTCATGTTCACTAAGCTTATTACGTTTTCTTTTAAGGATCAGTTAGCAATTTGAGAACAAGTTGGGGGATAGGCTATTTTGATAACGCTAGCAGGTCATCCTTTCAATTGATAACATATCCATTAAACTTCCAAAGATATCAATAGTTTTCTGATCGTAAATATTATAATTTTATGGTTAACTTGATTAGTTGTTCTATATTATTATTCAATAGTCAGATATATCCCGATAAGTGTCACTTTAATAAAATAATATATCACAGTATTTGTTTTTTTTGGTGGGGGGGTGTTAATATCTTCACTTTTTATGCTTTGAGACTCGAGTAGTTGAGTCTAGTATTTTGAGGAGATGATCCAGATCCATACTATATTGGGCTGTTTGCTTTTCAGTTTATGTATGTTTTTTGTTGCACAGTTGAAGAGTTGTCAACTTCTACCAAGAAATTTTGTTAATTTGTTTGGCATGATACAACAACAACAAAGCTTATTCCCATTAGGTGGGGTCGGCTCTATGGATCATACGACGCCATTGAGCTTGACTAATAACCAAATCTCTGGATAAATTGTTAACTAAGAGGTTTCGTTCAATAATTTGATTGAGCGTTTTCTCCGGTCTTCCTTTACCCTTTTTACTAGGCTCCAAACTACTTTGCTAAGAAATTTTGTTTGGCATGATCTACTAAGAATTTTTTTTTAATTTGTTTGGCATGATTATCTTAAGTGGAAACCATCTAGTATTAATCAAATATTGCTGACTATCTTTGTAGGCTGTTTCTGAATAAGTGAGAATATTATATTCCTTTCTTTTAGCTCTTAAAATGAGACCAATTACCAATGAGATGCCTAGAGTTCAAAAGGAGAGCAAGGTTCAAGGTGAAGGACCCAATTGGCTTCTTATTGCAGCTGGTGCTTTGTTAAGTACATTATCGTTCCGCCTTGGTTACAAGCTGAAGCAGGCACTTGACTCAAAGCCGCTTGAAAGTGCTAGTAATTTTCCAACATTTTCCTTAGTTTGACTGGTTTCACTGTAATGACTTTTATCATATATGTCCGATCATAACCTTATTTTTGTTTTAAAAAATCAGGAACTGTGAAGTCCTCCAGAACAAGGAAACCTGCAGAAAGTGATTTTCAGGCTAATGGATATCCCCTAGCACAAGATAATAATGGTTGCTTCAGCTGCATTTCAGGTTTAACTTGGTCCTTTGCGGTTGCTTTTGTAGTTTCACCTGTTGCAGAATGTTTTCCTAGTAAATTTTCCTATTTACCCCCTTTTTCTTTTTATTGCCCTAAAATTGTTTCCTTATTGAGTAAATTGCTTTGAGTTTTTAATTATGCTTCAGTTCTATAAAAAATTTCTCCATATCTCTGTCGGTCTCTAGCTTCTTTCTTGTTTCCACCTAATTTGAATACTGTTACCATATTGACTTATATGGAAGTCTGATCCGATCTGGTCTTCTGTTACCCAACAATGTCTGCGCTCCTATGATTTGTAAAGTGTTTCAGACACCTCTAGGATCTTGTATCCTTTTTGTTCCGTTCTTTTATTTCTCCCTCATCTATCTCTGCTTCTGATTCTTGTACACCATTTGAAGCCATTGCATGCTTCATTGTTAACTTAAAAACAAGTAAAAGTAATATACAAGAAATCTACTTATCGTTTGAGGTGTAGGAAGTGATGTGCAGCTTTATTTGATTTGTGATGGCGGGGAAGTGGGAATGAAGAAGTGTTCTAATCAAGAAGACGATCTAGACATTATGAATCTAATTATAGCTCAACTTATCACACCTTACTGATATTTTTCCGTGAGAGTAAGCAACTTCATCGTCAGTTGGCAAAGTGCAAAGTTAAAGCAACAGGAGTTTACTTGGACCTATGCGAGGTCATTCTAGAGTAACTGCAATTATGGTTATCAAATTTTATATTGAGCATCTTCAGATGTGGTATATTTTGGTTAAAAGGAAAAGAGTCACAGGGTGCTTTCTGCTGATTAACTTGATCTAAAATACTTTTCAGTTGATAGACCCCTTTTGAAGTTGACTGCTTTCTGGGAGAAGATAGCCAACTTTGGATATAAATCACTTCACAAATAATTGGAACTCATAGTTGATGAAATTAATTCCTTGCTGGTTACTTGGGGTAATATTATTCCTGTATATTTTGCTCTTGCTTAGCATCCTTTTTTGATATGGTTCTTTTTAACAGGATAGCTTCGCCCAGCCCTAACCTTGGAAACTTGTTTATCTGATAGTTTTTGCACCTAACATGAAATTTTCTTTGTTTGTGTTGATGTTTCTTACAGGAATTGGAGGTGCAACAGAACTAAAGTGCCAATCAAATGGTCAGATGCTGAGGGAATCTGATGGGGCCCTCCCTTTGGTTACTGTTTCTGGTACTGAATTTGGCAAGGATAATGGCATTCTTTGGGCTTCCTCTCCTGATCAGCTTGAATTGCCTTCAAAGTCATTGCATCATTCAAACTGCTCTGACTCACCATGTGTGTCAGAGTCTGGGTATGATATCTTTAGCAAGCGGGAAGTTATACAGAAGCTGCGGCAACAATTGAAGAGAAGAGATGATATGATACTGGAGATGCAAGATCAAATAGCTGAATTGCAAAGTTCACTTAATGCTCAGTTAGGACTGTCTTCTCATTTACAATTGCAACTTGATGCTGCAAACAGGGATTTGTTTGACTCTGAGAGGGAGATTCAACAGCTGAGAAAGGCAATTTCGGATCATTGTGTTGCACATGCTTCCCATGACAAATCTTCTACCACTACAGCTAATAGCCACAGCCATGCAAATGGACTTACTGAAGGGGATAATAATTTGGAGCTCCCTGAAAAGGAAAGGGATGATGAAGAGAGAATAGAGCTGCTCAGGAGGCAAGTAGGCGAGTTGAAAGAGGTAATAGAAGGAAAAGAATACTTGCTCCAGACCTACAAGGAACATAAAGAGGAACTTTCTCTGAAGATTAACGAATTGCAGCAAAGATTGGATTCTCAGCTGCCAAATTTTTTGTAGGGTTGTCAGTTTGTGAATTCCTTGCTTTACCTTCTTATGGGTTGCAATTTTTGAGGGAGGCCTCTCTTCCTCATTCTTTATTTTATAATTGTAATTAGCTAATCTTGACTGTTGGTGATATATTGTGTTTGTGCAATATGTGCAAAAGATGAATGGAGAAAATATGAAAATTGGTGAAAAGAATGATGAGCTGTTTTGGAATATAATTAACTTTTTAAGGCTTTTGGAGTAAAAATTAATTTTACATGAGAGGGAAAAATTACTGCGAGCAATTTGTCTGTCCTGAGATTTCTGTGTGCATCATCTTTCTTGGATTACTACAGTTGTAGTTTGTGCTACTATAGTTTTTAACTAGTAGCTACTAGTGTTTTGTCTCCAGTGTTACCTATTGCTACTGCACCACCATTTACCCGTCGTGAGTGCCATTCTAAGGAAAATATAAGTGGGTAAATTCTCCGTAGGATTTGAGAAAATTACGACACGCACTTGTTAGATAGGATAGTGACTTGGAAAGTTGAAAGATATGAATGGGTAAAGAAAAACTGAGAAGGTATATCTTAAGTAAAGCAAAATGTATGGTCTGGTGAAAATATTCTTTTTACAATATTTATTATGTTTTATAATGATCAATAACTTATATTTTTATTAGCCATATAAAATATAAAAAGATAGAGAATCATGTTATTTATAAGTATGTGGATACTAAACACATAAAAGACAATAAATATAGAGTTATCTTTCAGGGGTCCAGCTTTTGACCTGAAAAAATATGCTTCTCAAAATTTTGGTTTCATATGCACATGTGCCTTGGTTTTTATTAAAGCTTTATTAGTTGGAGACTTGGAATTACTAGGTGCAGGGAAAGCCCTCCCTCCCTCCCTCCTTCCTTGGTTGAAAAGCAAAGGAAGCTCTTTGCCGAACTTGAAAGCATTCTTTTGCTAGAAGTCACTTGGTTTCATGCTTTAACGGCTTATTAGACCCAAATTCTCCAATTTAGGGATTGGAATACAGGCTATTAGTATTTTCATGCAGCCACTATTGTGTGAACAAGTACTGCGAAATGCGGAAGGAGAGGTGGTGATTGATGATCGGAACATGAGAACCATGGAAATAAAAAGTCAAAGTGATATGTAAATGTAATAAATAAATAATAAGATAGATAAACGAGGGTTAATTAGAGTTAATGGATAAGGTAGTTAGGGGTTACTTGGGTTTAAGAGCTGAGAGATACTCACTTATATAAGGCATATCAGTCTGATTGTATCACCTATGTTTTGCTTGAATATGATTTGGAATTTCTCTGTCTCTCTCTTTCTCTGTTTCTTCTCCTTCCTTTTCCCTCTCTTTTTCTATATTATTCTACAATAACCACATAAGTGGTATCAAAGCCACTCCAACCTCAGCTCCAAGATGACTTTTTATCAAGATTAGCACCACAACATTGCTTAACAATTAAGATGGATCTTGACTGTTTTGTGTAACAACCTCTTAATTACCATATATTTAACAATTACAAAATATAATTGAATACTTCATTAAGTACCGCTATGATAGAAAAGGATGAAACCAATTACAAAAGTAAAAAATAGTAGAAAAGATTTGACCAAAACATAAAGAATAACGATGGCAGAAAAAGAAAGACATTAGTCTACAATGGCTAAAAAAATATTTAACATCTGATTTAAAATCACATATCAGTTAACATTATAATAAATAGGCCTTGGGCATTCGAAGCCTGATAACACAATTTACCAATAGGCCTCATATCGTTTCCCACAACTATAATCTCATTGATCACAATTCATGATTTTCCTAAATAATTCAATTTTCATATAGAACCAGAACTTTTAAAGTGGATCCATGATTAAAACTCATAATTTATAACACATGGCCTTATGCCTCCTTTATTTACTTCTCAAAATAGTTTCATAAGTTATATTAGAGTATGAATGAGCCCTATGTGTCAATATACAAAATCAACATATAATCAACACATAATTACCAAAAGAGGAGGGTTTACAATGGCATAATGCAAACTTAAACCTCCAGAGCCTTCCCTAAATATATCACACTATGAATCTTGCCTGAAAAATGTTAAAAGCAAAGGGTGATTCACATGGACCCAATAACCACTTATCCAATTTAACAAGCATGTAATGAATGATTACAAGATAGTTAAATGGGCTAAATATCAATTTATATAACAAAGTATAAATATTTTTTTAATAATCAATAATAGCTCAAGGAGTAATTAAGCATGTATAGGAAACCCACAACTATCCTTATAACTGCTGACAAAACCCATGGCCTACAACGTAACATGATTCGTCTCTGTGACAAGACCGCACCAAGCTCTCTAATAATGAGGTGTAGCCTGGCCAAAAACTACAGAGCTCACATCAGACTATGTGCTCCCTTTCTTTAGAAAATGGAAAGGAGTCACATGTCCCTTGAGCTGACCCTTGACTTGGCCAAGAAAGGGTGATATCAAGGGCCCTGAGAATGTTTAAGCGGGCTACTAGGCACCAAGTGGCAGCTATACCACATGGTATAATAGTATCAAATCTCCCATAACCACAACTCTGTACAATCCAACACAACTCGATATGCAATCCAACAATTCAACATCACAAATCCAATATCATCATATTTTTTCATAATCAATATTCAATGCCATGCATTATTAATCATTCAAACAAACCATTCAAACCTACTTAACTAATAAGTTTACTAAAAACATAATTCATACTGTTATTGTACATTTTTTATATTTAAAATACTATAACATATTTATAACAATTAAAAATATCAACATACACTTATAATCACCTCAACAAGTATACAAGATAAATTGGAAAGTAGTTACCTCTCATCAAAGCTAATAAAATGTACAACCATTCTTGTGAGGCCCCGTGCTCAACAACTAAGAAGAGTCTACATAATATATGTAAATATTCATCAATAAAATGATAACTAATGCAATGATTAACAATTAGTAACTAGAAACCCAACCTTCACTCACATGTTTCTTAGAAAAATTCCTAATATCTCTACCATTCATATATTTACTAGGGAAAATTCTAAAAATATGTAGCCAAAAATGGGAAAGGACAAATCAGTACAACGAAATTGTTAAATCTCAAATCAGTCAAGTGTCAGTATAGTGGAGGAATTTGGGATTTTGAAATTTCGGCGAAAAGACAATTCTGCCCTTCAGCTCTCCCTCTCTCTCAGCTTGGAATAACAATATCGGGCTCTTGATTAATAACACCGTATTCTCCATTAATAACTCCAGGGATAAATTTGAAATTCACAAGTTTCAGGGGCCAATAACAACAGCTGTCTCTATATTAACAACATTGTGTTTTAGATTATGGTGTTGTTAATGTAGAGCCTGATGTTGTTATTCTGAGCTGAGAGGGAGGGAGAGCTGAAGGGCAAGAAAGTCTTTTCGTTGAAATTTCAAAATCCCAGATTCATCGACCGTACTGACACCTGACTAATTTGGGATTTCACAATTTCGTTGTATTGATTTGTCTTTTCCCATTTTTGGTTGCATTTTTCTGGAATTTTCCCTATTTACTAAGCTAATGATATTCTACTTATTCTTCCACTTCATTATACTCATTTAAGTCATTAATTAATTTCCAAATGCTCAACTTAAGTTATAATTTCCCAGTTTTAATAGCAAATGTTCAATTTCATAATTATCTTCCCCCTCCCTTTACTTAATCAAATCATTCATTTTTTTTGAAGAATTCTCAATTTAAGCCTGGCAAATGAGTTCCACAATTTCAAACATTTTATAACCTTTTATTTAATCCCAAATCACTTTTAAAAGCTTCAAGAAAATCTATAAGTTCTAATATTGCTATTATTCCAAAATCCTTTTTTTTGAGTAAGAATTTCAATTACTTAATGGTGACTCAAATAAAGTCCAATCACCATGAAAATGTAAATAC
Organism: Albizia julibrissin; assembly: GCA_037074505.1. Lineage (NCBI taxonomy): Eukaryota > Viridiplantae > Streptophyta > Magnoliopsida > Fabales > Fabaceae > Albizia > Albizia julibrissin. The sequence goes on from CM073486.1 coordinate 45,042,242, forward strand.
AATATCATTATTACTAAAAGTTCCTAACTGAAATGATTCCTTAGGCAACAACGTCTAGATTTCTCATTCTAAAAATATCTCAATAATTCGCAATAATTCCTTCATAAATAGAAAAACCATACAAACATATAATTTAACCATAAAATCAACTTTCAACAAGTATTTCTAAGTTGCCCATAACCAATTATCAAACTTTCAACTAAGAATTTACTCTAAAAATTAAAATTCTTAGATAACTTCTATACCATACTCTAACATCAATCACTCAATTTTATATTAAAATTTCACCTCCGACATCATAAAATCATCAATATCAACATCTTAGACCAATCAAATCTCTTTTTCTAACTTATATGAGCATAACTCAATTATTAAACAACTCTTCAAACTTTCACATAATCAAAATCATATCAAACTCTAATTCAAATATCAAATTCTAAATTATAATTTCATATAGCTCAAAATCTAACAAAGTAAACCGATTAAAATTTCAATAATACCTTTAATAACCCAAATAAATTGTTTAATCCAAATTTAATTGGTCAAAAATGTCCTAAAAGTATAATTTATGATCTATTTTAAAATAAATTAATTATAAAATCATAAAATAACTAAATGATAAATCTAAACTGGTTAAAATTAGCTATTAATCTTCCTTTACATATCTATAGTCAAAACTCAAAACTTTTATAAAATATTAACCCTAAAATTCTCACTAGTCCTTACAATATTACAATCATTAGGAAGAAAAAATTATTTAAAACAGTATTATAAAGAAAGTTTAGTTGTGTAAAGCAATAAACAGAGAAGGAAATTGTAAATATGAATTCCTTGAATCAAAACATGTATAAGTGAGACTATTTATATATACAAGTGTGTATCTTTCTAATTAATGCGATATGATTACTTAATAATGTTGATATATAATCCCTAATTATATGGAATATGATTATAACAAAATCCCTGATTATACATGATATGATTCTAACACTCCCCCTCAAGTTGGAGCATATATATTGATCATGCCGAACTTGTTACAAAGATACTCAACATGTGTTCCATTTAATGCTTTCATCAGAAGATTTGCCAGCTGGTCGTTTGATCGCACATGCCCTGCAGATACAACATTCTCTTTGATCTTGTCACAAATAAAGTAATAGTCGATTTCAATACGCTTCGTACGCTCATGGAACACAGAGTTTGATGCTATATGTAGTGTTGCTTTATTGTCACACCATAGTTTTGCAGGCAATGTCATGGCGATGCCAATTTCCTTCATGAGTTGAAATACCTACACAATTTCTTATACTAATTGTGACATGGCTCTGTATTATGCTTCTGCACTTGATTTTGATACAATACCTTGCTTCTTACTTCTCTAAGATATCAAGTTTTCACCAACAAACGCACAGTAACCCGTAGTGGACCGTCTTGTGGCCTTAGATCCTATATGATCCACATCACAGAAGCACTCGACTTTAGTATACCCATAATCTGTATAGAGAATGCTACGATCTGGGAAACCTTTCAAATAATGTAAGATATGCTTTAAGGCTTCCCATTGTTCCACTGTTGGAGATGCCATGAATTGGCTAAGTACATTGACTGAGAATGTCATATCAGGACGAGTTACTGTCAAATAATTCATCTTCCCAATAAAGTCTTTTATATCTCTTAGGAGATGCAAACGGCTTCAGTTTCTCTTGATCAATCTTCTTCTTCTTCAAGTCATCAGGAAGCTTATCAAACGTGCTATCATTAAGATCCAGAAACATGTTTGAGAGATTGAGAACATGTTTCCACGAGTTACTGTCAAATAACTTGGGAATGCTTCTTGGTGCAGCTTTAAGCTTTCCAGTCTCCTTTACGAGATTGAGAACATGTTTCCACTAAGTCAAAAGGATGCCCTTCTTGCTTCTCAAAACCTCAATACCAAGAAAATACTTTAATGGTCCTAAGTCTTTTGTCTGTAAGTGAGAGTTAAGGAAGACTTTAAGTTCTGAGATTCTAGAGGTGTTACTCCCAGTAATTACAATATCATCAACATACACTACTAGAAGAATCATGCTTGCATCGGACTGCTGGTAGAATACAGAGTGATCACACTTGCTTTGGCTTAACCCAAATTTCTTGACCACACCACAAAATCTATCAAATCAGGCACGAGGATTTTGCTTCAGATCATACAACAAATTTTGGAGGTAGTACCCCTTTTGAGTAATGAACCCAGGTGGTTGCTCCATATAAACTTTCTTAAGGAGGTCACCATTCAACAAGGCATTCTTAACATCCAACTGATGCAAATCCCAATAATAAGTAGCAGGCAAAGAAACAAGAAGTAAGCTTAGCCATAGGGGCGAAAGTCTCCGAGTAATCAGTTCCATAAGTTTGGGCATATCCTTTGGCAACAAGCTGAGCTTTCAACTGTTCCAAAGAACCATCATCCTTAGTTTTAACAACAAACACCTATTTACATCTAATAGCCTTCTTCCCATAAGGTAGATCAATGAGAGTCTAGGTACCATCCCTTTCAAGGGCCATCATTTCTTCTTCCAAAAGAGAAGAGGAAATAGGGGATAAATGCTACTAAGACACAAAGGAGGAGATAAAATAGATATATTCAGCATATCTTTTGGGAGGACAATGAGAACGGGTAACTTTTTAGAGGGCAATGGGCAGGTTATCAGATGGATCAACAACAGAATTAGGTATAATTGGATCAAGGATAGGAATGGCAGGATCTGGGGAATCAGGATCAGGAACCAGGGAGTCATGAAAGGAATCTGTCGGTAAAGAAGTTATTGGCAAAGGCAGAACATTAGCAACATCAATACCATCGATGATATCAGGTTTCGGAACAGCAGCTTGTACTGGTGAGACAGGGAAACAATAAACCAGGAGATTATCATGCTTATCAATAACGGAGGGAGACTCAGATAATACTGAAGACTTGAAGAAATAAGAAAACTCATGAAAGGTCACATTAATGGACACCAGATAACGACGGAGATCAGGAGAGTAACAACGATAACCTTTTTGAACTCGAGAATAACCAAAAAACAAACACTTCAAAGACTTGGGATCGAGTTTACTGACACTTGGACGGACATCCCAAATAAAGCAGAAACATCAAAAAAATTTTGGATTAACAAGAAACAACTTAGTGATAGAAAATATAACGGAATATGGAACGTCCCCACTAAGGATAGCCGAAGGCATACGATTGATGAGGAAATAGGCAGTAGACATGGTATCAGCTCAAAAGGACTTAGGGACACATGAGTGAAACATGAGAGCTCAGGTAGTTTCTAAGAGATGACGGTTCTTTCTTTCAGCAACACCATTTTGAGCAGATGTATCAATATAGGAGGATTAGTGAAGAATACCATGACTATACATATAATCAGTGAATGAGGTTGAAAAATATTCTTTCGCATTATCACTTCGAAGGATTTTCACAGGAGTATTAAACTGAGTTTGGATTTCAGCATAGAAATTACGAAAATGGGTAAACAATTCATAATGTTGTTTCATTTAGTAAAGCCAAGTAGTTCTGGAAAATTTATCAACAAAAGTGATAAAATATTAATAATCAGTTTGAGACAAAACTGAACAAGGACCCCAAACATCAGAATAGACTAACCCAAAAGGGGACGTAGCCCGTTTATTGACTCGAGGTGCCAAATGAACACAATGATATTTGACAAACTGACACAACTCACAATCTAAAGCAGACACAAAATAAAATTAAGGTTACAACCTTTTGAGGGATGAAAGTGACGTATGACCTAGATGACAATAGACTTCAAAAGGAGATGACCCACTAGAACAAGCAACAGAATGTGGAACCTAATCATCAAGGATGTAATGCTTACCATATTTATAGCCTCTACTAATAATGTGCTTCGTCGAAAGATCCTGAATTAAATAATGGTCAGTGAATAGTGAGATAAAACAGTTCAAATGACGAGTCAGTTTACTGGGAGATAGAAGATTAAACATAAGATTGGGAACATTAAGAATAGAAGATAGAAAAATGGATGTATTTGGTTTAATAGTACCTGATCCAAGTACACGGACCGAGGAACCATTGGCGATGAATATGGAGGATGGGTAGGCATAGGGGGCATACGATGAAAATAAATGATGGTTACCTGTCATGTGGTTGGTAACACTAGAATCAATGACCCACTTCGTGGAAGTAGTAACAAGACCAGAGGACAAAGTACCTGTAGCTAGGTCCCCTATAGATGATGGACCAGAATCAGATTGATCAAGTGTGTGGGCAATATGAGCAAGACCACGCTATTGTTTATTCTGCAATTTACGACAATTTCGCTTAATATAACTAGGTTCCTTACAATAATTGTAGGTAATACTGTTAGAAGTCACATTCAGAGCATTAATGCACTGTTTGGAACCATAATTCTTGTTTTCAAAGGGGTCACACCAAGCCAGAGCACTAGCAGTCAAATCTCCAGATAGACGAATGAAACTATTAGCACTAAGGATCCGTGAGAACACATCTTTAAGAGATAGAAGTTCCTTACTAGACAGATTCTGAGATCAGATGGTGTCATAAGGTAGGTTAAGAGCTTCAATGAAACTAATGATAGCCTGAAACTCTAGATTCTTGATACGAGTCTGAAGATTCACCTAAGGAGATATAAGTACCTTCATCTCTTCATACAACCTTTAAAGTCCAAGAAGAAATCCTTCAAGGGACGACCCTGCTGCTGAAAGCGATAGAATCCCTTACAAACTTCGTGAATCTAAGTGAAGTTCCCTTTATCAAAGAACATAAATTCAAAATAATTCATAATTTCTTTCACAGTGTTGTAGTGACTGACATAAGACAAAATCCGTGGTTCAATAGGGTTCCAAATTTGGAAAAAGAGACGAGCATCCTCTCTAGACCAACTTTTCTCATTATCACCAGAAAGGGGATCATGAGTTAAATGGGCTTCCATCTCAATACCCAAAAGATAAACCCTAACATTTTTGCTCCAATTATTATAGTTTGTCCAATTCAATTTTGAATCAGTAATCTTAGTAGACATGGGTAGCATGTCAGAAGTCTTAAACTCATCCATGGAAGATTAACCAAAGAATCACAATAACAAGACAGTAAGCACGTTCAAGAGAGGAACCAGCAATCAATAGAAACACCAAACAACGAGCACAATCACTAACCACACCAAAGTTCCAGACTTGTACAAGTCAAAGGCAAATAATAGTTTTAGAGTCAGGAAACCCACACCTGAAATCGTGAAGCTAGAGCGTGAAAACCTCTAGAATTAGGTCGGGTGAAACAGACTGTGAAAAATAGTACCAAAAAATGTGAGAACAGAGAGAGCTCGAATACAGAAGAACAGTCCCCACAAACAGTGCCGATAGTGCAAAACAATGCCAGCAAATAGTGCGAACAACACTGAACAATATGGCACTGGAAAACCAATTTCATAATGCCCTAGGTGGCTTTGGTACCATGTAAAGCAATAAACAAAGAAGTAAATTATACATATGAATTCTTTGAATCAAAACATGTACAAGTGTGTATCTTCCTAATTAATGCGATATGATTATCTAATAATGTTGATATACAGTCCCTGATTATATGGGATATGATTCTAACATAATCCCTGATTATACGAGATATGATTCTAACAAGTTGAAAGTAGAAGATCTAAGTACCTATTTCATCCTCAAAGTAAAACATAGCCTTAACGATGGACGCACTGTATGAAGAAGAATAAGAAGAAGAAATCGCACTTCCGGCCATTATTCACAAAGCAACCATTAATTTGAAATGAAAGAAGGTGGTATGGTGTGTTTTATTTACACCCCCCGACCTCGACCCAGTAAGTAGTTTGAGGGGACACGTGCCCCTTAATTGTAACTAAACACTAAACATAAACACTTAAGTGTTTTATTATTTTATTGCAAATCATATTTTCACTAAACACTTTTTATTCCAATAATTACATAATAAATCCATTAATTATAAATAATTCTTTCTTAATTGTAACTAAATCCTAAAATAAAATTTAGGATGTTACAATTCTCCTCTCCTTTTTAGAATTTTATCCTCAAAACTCAGCATACTTATTATTTCTGATATATCATCTCTAAATTTCGCTTCCACATAAGTCACTTGAAGCTATTTAAATCTTCTATAGTTTACATGTCACTTTTTCGCCATGATACTCTAATTTGTGACATGGTTTCCAATTTCTCGATAGCTCTTATTTTTGAACCATTATCATTTTATTAGTAATAAACCTTGATTTTAATAGTCATATAGCTTATATTATTAACTTTACTCTATTATTACAATATTAATTGATTTAATTTTCTCTTCTCTAACTTGTTTATGTTAATTTCATGTTGTATGATGTCACAACCACTTATCCAAATGTCACTACATTTAAGTGTAGGAATCCTTCCTATATTAAACCATTTTACACTATATAATTAATTCCATTCTTCAACACTCATAATTTTTGACTTATCCCTGTTATTAGGAACTAATAAAACCTTTTTTTGTTCGTACACGACTATTTTTCACTATCAACCATTGCAATTCATAAACTAGCCTATAGTCTCACATCAAGGTTCACAACCTCTCACATCTAGATAATGCCTCTCATAACTAATATCCTAATAATAATTTTTTTTTACTTCTAGAATCCTCAAGAAACTTATCTTAGAATCTAATTTGTTAAATCTTATCCAACAACCTTCCAACACAACTTTTTAGATAACCACTAAAAACCAAATTATACAAGTCAAATTTCTATATCGTCAATCGTCAATCATATACTTTCTCTCTAATCACCCAACAAACACCTTACCTTAAGTCTTATTATTCATTATAAACAAGTTGAGAATTTGTGAATCCCTTTTTTTTCAAAATTCCTTATGAATGCAATTCCATGTTTTAAAAATATCTTTCTTAATGTTCTCCATTTAGAAACTAAATAGCATTGAAAATACCAATATTCAACTAATTACAAAAACATAATTTTCAAAGTTTTTTTTTTCTAGTTGATAAACCATAATTCAGAAATCTTTTATTTTGTAATCATACAATAAGGCATCCATTTTTTTTCCAAACAAAATTTTCAATACTTCATGAAAAAGTTTCTAACTTGATGGAATCATCAAGTAAATTTATAACAATATCTTGAGTTTGTAGAATTTGTGAAAATCTCAATATGATAAAAATGTAACTGCCAGTAATACATTGCTTAAGAAGATATAATTTGTAAGAACTCTTGACTTACAAAAAGTATATTTAAGATACAATGGGAAGACCTCATACAAATTAATATTTCAAATTTATAATAAAGTGTATTGCTTAACAGAATTTTTATCTTTATATTTTCCAGTTATCCGAAAAAGGATCATTTTATTGTTCAACCTATTTCAATTCTTAAAACTCTCACACCTATTATAACAATTAACCCATTCATACATTTTGGTAATAGTCTTCATACTTTATTAGCCACTATAATTCTCCATTTAAGGCTTTTCCTCTTAGATCAACAACATTAATAAACAATCCACTTACTACCTTATCTAATTATGCCCATTAGATTTTCACCATAAGTCTATCAAGCCAATTTCAAATTCCTTTTTCTAAAATCCACCATGTGCTTATAGATAAAATCTTGACTTACACACTGGGTGTTTCTAATAGGGGTGTTCATGAAGCCCGGATGCCTGGTGCGCCCGCCCGAGTCCTAAAAAAATTGCCCTGCCCAACTCAAAAAAAAAAAAGCAGCCTAAAAAAAATTGGGCAGAATTGAGCTGGGCATCTTTGTGGGTAGGGCTAGGCATCAGGTAGGGTATACCGCCCTGCCCAATAGGTATGTATATATGTGTGTGTGTGTGTGATGTGATGTAAATAGTTTTTTATATAATTATGTTATATTATATATTTTATTAGCCATTAGGTTAGGCTCCTTTCTTTGCTTTAAGCAGTAGTAGTACGAAAGTCGCACGACATAAGGCTTTAATTACAATTTTTTGATGCCTTGTTTTTATGGATTATAGATGTTATTTAAATCTTTAAGTATGTGTATTTGACTATTTGTTAAGACATATGGTAGTCTTTACTCTTTTTTACTTCAAGACTTAGGTTGTAGACTTATTTTGGAGTGTTCCTAATATATAATTATGAAATACATTTGAAGACTATATTATTTATCGGTTATAATTGAAGCTATTTATTTTTCCCCACATAAGGTGTGCACAGGACATTTTTCCCCATAAAAGATCAATTAGGAATCTATTTGTGCTCCCTTGAAATTGAAGAGTGGATGATAAATGTTGGGCAGGGCGAAGCCCGCCGTGCCCAGCCTGCCCTTGCCTAGCCTAAAAATGTTTGCGCTTCTATCAGGCAGGGCTGAGCATCTGGCTTTAAAATGCAGCCCAATGATCCTTCGGGCCGGGCATCGAGCAAAGGCTTTGTCTTACTCAGCCCTACCTATGAACACCCCTAGTTTCTTACAACTCTATTATATCCTTAATTCAACATCTTTCTTGCATTTTGGTATTTGTAGCACTCATCATCATCAACCATATTCCCATATACAATTTTCAAAAGCACTTCTTTCCAATTCATTTCCCAAATCAATTCTATCTCTCTATTCGATACTTATATGTTAATTTGAAACTCTTTTTGCCTTAAAAGAACACTAAATAATGTCATTAGTTAACTACTTGTTGACTACTTCTTATATAACACCTAAACATTACTATTCACATCTTACAATACTACTATCAAAGCCTTCATCAATAATTGGCCTTCCTCTTTTTCGCCTTCCTTTTAACTTCTAATTACAAACATAATCACGTGATAATCCAACTGCATCCTCAAAATCAAGCCTATAAATCAAACAATCAAGAAAACCCTCACAAAATGTTACTAGCCTGAGTCATATACACAAACTAACAATTCATACTCTTATAGTCCTTAGTTTAGAAAATAATCAAGAAACATACTAATTGATCAAATTTGTGCACAATTTTTATAACTATAAATATTTAAGCTCAAGAGTTTACTTATACTTTTGACTTTTGCTCCTTATCATTGTTTAGTGCTTACAAAATCTAGAAATGTGATCTAACCATCCATACTTGCAATACTTGATACATTTTTCTTTATGTGAAAAGAACAAATATCTCACATTTATTTAAACCTCATCATGCTATAGTGCTCTTGATTTAATCATTTACATCATCTTCCCTACCTTAATCATGGTCTTGTATCCTTAAGACAAAGCATCTATCATCAACATATTCTAACAATATGTATGTTAAATTCTACTTAAAAATTTTCTTTTGCATGCCAATGCTCCTAACGATTAACCTCTACCTCCTTAAATCATTCACTTTCATCCGTCCACTTAGCCAACCCTACAATCTCTTATTCACAAATGATATACTATTCACAACACAAGTATTTCTAGTATGTTCATTACTTGTTACATCAATTTACTCTGTTAATTATGCAATATTGTTTTTATTATTTTTTCCCTATATAAAATCGCCTTGCAACCTCTTGTTTTCTAGAATTCCATATCACTACTATATTCTCATCACTTTCTCAGTACAATTTATAACAACCTATATATTATCCAAATTTGGCGTGTTCAATAATCCACTTAATAGTCATTTTCAAACATAGTTTTATACAATCTTACGTATTACAAACTTGAAAGTTTGCAACATCATTATTTTCTCGCATTTACTTCTAGTTTGTCAATCATACAATTTCTAAATCTCTTTCTTAATAACCAAAAATATTTGATAAGTTATTTGGCCAATCTCCTAATGTTTTGGTTTCTTAGGAAAACAACAAGGACAACTACAAAGAGGAATATGTTTATTACTTATTTTCTGAAGAGCCTATCCAGATAACAAAAAGTCCTATTCACAATCACTTCTACTTTTATTAGTGATAATTTCATAGTCAATAGTCATGCACCACATTCTATTTCCAACTCTAAAGCCAAGACCTTCTAATCTTCGTAAGACCCCATAGGTACAAAAATATTTATATAAAAAGGCTCTTTTACTGGCCAAACAATAACCTTTCTTATATAATTCTTCTTTATTGTTTCTTTAACCTCTCATTCTATTCATTTCCACCTCTAACATTTCAATTTTCTCACTGATATTTAACAAAATCTCCTCTATATGACCTAAAATTATGTTTTTCTAGGCAAAAGCCTGTTAGTATTGTATCAAGTTTCTTAGCTTCACTGACATTCTCCCTTCCTAAGAACGTAACCTACCCTAAGGGTTAGTGAGTAATATGTTTAGCTAAACAACTACAAGAGGAAGGATATGTGCGACAGTTATATATTGCCACTAATATGCAATGCAACACAAATCACAGAGCCTCGAAACTCAAAACTCGAAGCTCTGATACCAATTTGTAACAACCGCTTAATTACCATACATTTAACAATTACAAAACATAATTGAATACTTCATTAAGTACCATTATGAGAATTTAGTTATAGATGTATTAGAGCAGGAGGTAATAGCCTTGTGAAAAGATTTGGAGGCTAAAAGAAGAAAGGCTATTGTTGACCAAGAAGATGGTAAGAGTATCCTGCCATTAAGCCCAGAGCAGTGCGCCCCAATAATTATTTAAGAAGAAAGTGGCTATTTTCAAGATAATGAAGGTTTTGTTGATCAAGATGGCTTGGTCGCTCTAGAGGCAACTGGGTCTTCCCAGGAAGAATGTGTCGCAGCATAAGAATCCTTAGGAGTCGATGAAAACTCCAAGAACAACTCTCCATGTTTTTTTTGGGACAAGCAGACAACGACCTCTACCCAAAAAGAGTTTGTCAAAATGCAAGAACCTTTGGTATATGACGATAATGTCAAGAAAGCCTTTTTGACCAATGGCAGTTGGGTGTGACACCAAGATCTAAATCTGTGAGATGTAAAATCATTTTCTTAAAACAATAATTAACTAGGTAGTTAACCAAGTCACCATTCAACCACTATTATGATCATGAAAATACATTGATTGTCAAACAAATTAACCATGATAGAAAAGTTTAACTAAATTCTCCAAAAGGACTATTATGGTTAAGAGAATAAAGCCCCTCAATGGAAATTCAAGCACACAGTTAGGCTTTGGACTTCACAAGGCCCAAATAAACATTCACTATCAAGCCAACTCTTAAACTGAATAACACTTCATCACATAACAATATATCCAAGTCTATTAAGAGGTGGATCCACAAGTTTAATAACACAATCATAAGGCCTCTAGGCCACCCAAAACCCTCAACAGTAATCCATTTATAGAAAAATTAAAAGTATATAGTTAATGCATTAAGTTTCAAAATAGATCATAATATGCAGGATAAGCCCTAACATGACAATATAAAATAATCTATCACAAACCAAAAAGATAGAAGCACTACTGTTAGTAGAAGTAGCTTAAGCTTTTGAAGTCTTCCCTGATGGACCTGCATATGGACTATCACCTAGAAAAATATTAAATCAATGGGGGTGAGACAAAAGCCTTAGCAACAAATAATTCATCTCATCAGGCATACGAGTAAGTGCTCGTGAGGTGTCAAGTAGGATAATTATAAAATCATAGCATTATTAAAAATGTCATACATACATACATAATTTCATTCTTATATTTATCACATGAATGTACAAAAATTAATACACAAGAATTTATTCTCTATCCTCCCTCATTTCCTCTGACTGAACCTATGGGCTAGTACTCACCCATGTTACTGGTAGTTCAACTCAACAAGCTCATCGATTAAGTGATATCGACTGACTAAAGTCCACAAAGCACAAGATCAACCATGGGTTCCCCCTTTAACGTATTAGTTGGGTGTTAAGGCCCTACTAAACACAAATGGGTCAAAGGACTAACCAGTATACACCTAGAAGCCCACCACCTTATTTCCTCTTTTTGTACAAGAATTCACCCCTTATTTCCTCTTTGAATCCATATCCATCAAATCCACATCCATCATCCCCTCTCATATCAATGCTCAAAAGATATAATCACAATGTATTATCAAATGCCATTATCAATTTATAAGTTATCAAGAGAATCTTTCCAATCTCATAAATCAACACCAATTTATATAATATAATATCACTAGCCATTTCTTAATGAAAATAAGTCCCACAAGATAATTTCATTAACAACATAGTTTCATAGTACATAGCACATGCCAATAGCAAATTTATAGTTTTATAAAGTTAAAAATCACTCACAAACATCATACAAATATATAAAATAAGAGGAAAGTGATTACCTCTCACCAAAGAAAATTATTACCACAGTGCTCAAACACACACCATAATCAATCTACAACAATAAATTTACTACACATTAATAACTCTTTAAGTTATTTGAACAATTAACATAATTAGCTTAATTCTATACATTTAAAGTTTTGAATTAATTACTCAAAAATTCAAATTTCACACTAAAATCCCAATTATTTATTTTAATATTAATTCAATTATTTTTCTTAACCCAACAACTCATTTAAGTCATTGATTATCATCAATTTCATTCCATTACATAAAATCCCTAATTTAAAGTTTACGGCATAAAATAGCTATAAATCTTCACTTTGATAAAAAATCTAAACCGATTAAAAGTTTAAGAATACCTCTAATAGTTCAAATAAAGCATTTAACCCAAATTTAATCAATTAAAAAGTCCAATATAGAATTATTTATAGGCTAATTATATAGAAAATTATTTATAAAATCTTATACCAACTAAATAATAAAAGTAAACTGATTAAAATTAACTATTAATCATCCTCCACATTCTTATAGTCATCTATTAACAAAACTCAAAACTTGCCCAAAACTCTAACCCTAAAATATTCTCTAATTAGCATGGAATTATTATCATAAGAAAGAGAGAATTACGTAGATTAACTTTCATAAGAGGAGTTTTGATGAAAAGAAGTGATTTTGGTTACCTAAGAGATCTCCAAAATTTGCTATAAGCTCAACAATGGTGTTACTATACAGAAAGGGAAAGAAGTTCAGCACCCTATAATTATTCACTATTCATGGTAAACAATGACTAATGGGATGAGGGATATAAAGCACAAAGCCATCCCCATGTGTCACAACCTCACACACCACCATTGCACATCAATGGGTCATACTTTTTTTTTAATATATACATGATTTGAATTCAAGGTAAAACGCCACTATTTTATCATTATTTTTTTTATATTCCTTCCTATGTCACAAATACACACATATACTTTTAAATTCAAGGCCCTCTTATTCTTCCCCCCTGTAATCATAAGATTTTTACTTTCATTTTTTTAAATAGCAATAACAATAATAAAAGAAATGTTGTTGTTGTTGTTGTTGTTATTTCTACATTTTATTCCAATAATTACATGATTAATTCATTTATCATAATTAATTCATTTTAAATTGTAATTAAATCTTAAAATAAAATTAGGATATTACAAATCTCTCCACTAAAATAGAATTTTGTCCCTAAAATTCGATTCAAGTAAGGAACAAAAACACAAGCAGAACATAATAACTCAATCAAGACAAGCATAACTACGTACCTAAGAAAATAAGTTAGGAAAGTCATGAAACATCCTTTCCTCAGTCTCTCAAGTTGCATCTCCAGGTGTCATACCCTTCCAGAAGACTTTCACAAGCTGAATGGTCATTTTCCTCAATTGCTTGTCCTAGACATCCAAAATTCTCTCTGATTCTGCTATATAAGTCAAGTTCTCTCTCAACTCAACTTCCTTAGGCTCAATGACATGAGATAGGTCTGGATGATGCTTCTTCAATTGTGAGACGTGGAACACGTCGTGCACATTAGACAATTGCAGAGGCAAGGCGATCCGATAAGCAACAAGCCTAATCCGCTCCAAAATCTCATATAACCCAATGAACCGTGGAGTCAACTTCTTTGCTTTAATAGAATTCGTAATGCCCGTAATGGGTGAAACATTCAAGAAAATATGGTCTCCCATACTAAACTCCAAAGGTCTCCTTCAGTGATTCGCATAAATCTTCTGTCGGCTCTGAGCAGTCCATAATTTTTGTCATATCATTTCAATCTTCCTCGATATTTGGTCTACCAAATTTGGTACAATAATGGTCCTCTCACTCAATTTAGTATAGAAAATCTGGAGTTCTAACCATATAAAGACTTAAAAGGTGCCATCTGAATACTGGAATAATAGTTATTATTGCATGAAAATTCTGCCAATGGAAAGTACTTATCCCAACTACCTAGGAACTCAATGGCGCAAGCTCTCAACATATCTTCAAGTGTATGAATAGTTCTCTCAGTCTGATCGTCTGTCTGAGGGGATATGCAATACTATACTTCACCTTTATACCCATGGCCTCCTGTAGAGACTCTCAAAAGTTCAAAGTAAACCTTGGATCATGATTTGATATGATACTCTCTGGCACCATGCATATGAACAATCTCTTTAATGTATAACTCGGTCAACTTCTCTAAAGAGTAGTCTGCTTTGATCTGCAAAAAGTATACTGACTTGGTCAATCGATCCATGATTACCCATATAGCCTTGTAAATGGCTCAAGGTTAAGGTAAACCTGTGATAAAATCCATAGAAATACTATCCCATCTCCATTTAGGGATGTCCATATTCTAAAGGAGCCCTGGTGGTCTCTGGAACTCAATCTTGACCTTTTTGCACATCAAACATTTCAACACAAAGTCAGTCACATCTCTCTTTATCTTCAACCACCAATATTGTCACTTCAAATCATTATACATCTTAGTAATCCTGGGATATATGGTATACCAACTCTGATAGGCCTCTTCTAGAATAGTCCTTTTAATCTCATCATCATTAGGAAAGCAAATTCTCTTCTTGTATCTTAAAATATTCGCATCCTCAACGTCATAATCTTAAACCTCTCCTTGATCTAACTCTTCTCGAAACTGCCTTAACTGATTATCTTCCATTTGAGCATATATGAGATTCTAATAAAAGTCATACTTACCCAATAAGGCATTCAAAGTAACTATCTTCTTCTAATACGGAACAATATGGATGTCCCTCAAGCCTTCCAACTAATAGTTCTTATACAGAAAACATGAATAGGTTTTCGACTTAAAGCATCGACCACAATATTGGCCTTACCAGGTTGATACTTTATTTCAAAATCATGATCCTTCAGGAACCCCATCCATCTGCGTTGTCTATTATTAAGTTCTTTCTGGTCAACCAAAGACTTCAAACTGGGCTCTATACAAATAATGCCTCCAAATCTTTAATGCAAAACAACGACAAGTTCCAAGTCATGAGATGGATAATTCTCTTCATGATGCTTCAACTGTCTCGAGGCATATGCAACAACCTTTCCTTCTTGCATCAACACACAACCCAAACCCTTTAGGGAAGCATCTGTATACACTGTGTATGGACGATGTGGATCAAGAAGGGTAAGCATTGGTGTTGTAGTCAATTTTGCCTTCAACTCTTGAAAAGTAGCTTCATATGAATGGCTGATCTTTCTTGGTCAACTTGGTTAAAGGCATAGAAATATGAGAAAACACTTTAATGAATCTCCTGTAGTAACCAACCAATCCTACAAAACTTCTCACTTCAGTCACTAGCTTTGGGGATTCCCATTTTAACATGACGTCCACTTTATTAGGATCAATGGCCACCCCCTTAGTAAACATTATGTGGCCAAGGAAATTCACTTCTTTAAGACAAAACTTACACTTATTCAACTTTGCATACAACTAATAATCCCTCAATATACATAATGCAATGTGAAGATGCTCCCGGTACTCTTCCTCATTCTTAGAATAAATGAGAATGTCATCAATGAAAACAACAATAAATCGTTCCAAATACGATTTTAAAATCTGGTTCATATAATCCATGAATATAGATGGAGCATTCATCAACCCAAAAGGTGTAACCAGAAACTCATAATGCCTATAGCAAGTCCGTAAAGTAGTCTTTGAGATGTTCTCAACCCTAAATCTTAGCTGATGGTAACCCAATCTCAAGTCAATCTTAGAGAACACTAAGGCTCCCATGAGCTGATCTAGCAAATCATCAATCATAGGCAATTGATATTTATGCTTAATGGTAACCTTATTCAACTTTCTGTAATCGATGCACAACAACATACTTCCATCCTTCTTCTTAGCAAACAACACTGGTAAACCCTAGGGAGAGACACTTAGTTGAATGAAACCTTTCTCAAGTAATTCTTCCAATTGTTTCTTTAACTTTGCTAACTTTGATGGTGACATTCGATAAGGGGCCTTCAAAATTGGGGTATTCCCTGGTACCAACTCAATGGAGAACTCAACCTCTCACTTCAGAAGCAGCCCTGATATCTCCTTTGGAAACACTTCTGGAAACTCATTTATCACTTCAATTTGATTGATCTCAACTTTCTTGTCAACATTGATAGAAAAGAAGACTATATAGGCTTCATAACCTCGTAGAAATGCACTTTTCCACTTGAGTTGCTGAGAACAGCAAGGGACCAGATGCTACCTCAATAGATGCAAGTCATGAGGAAAAATTCACTTCTTTCCCTTACAATCAAGGTGAGCATTATTGGCATATAACCAATACATGCCAATGATCATATCAATACCCTTAAGCGATAAACAAATCGAATCTTCCTTTGAATCATAAATATCATACTTAAGAGTAAGGTCTAAACAAGCATATTCAGTCATAACAGAAGCTCCAACAAGAGTGGACACTTTTAAATCATAAGGCAATTTACAAACATGAAATTCTAATCTTTGAGCGTAGTTATCAAAATAAAAGAATGTGAAATACCAGAAGCAAACAACACATGTACATCATGCCCTTGAACTGAAACAATACCTTGGATCATATTTGAAGACATTGTTTGTCTCATCCCAAGTCAAAGTAAACGCTCGGCCAGGAATGATAGGGCGACCACTCTGTGGGGCCAAATAAATATCAAGGCAAAAATGAGCAATATGCCCTAATTTACGGCACCGATAACACTCCCAGCACTTTCCTGCATGTACTGTACCATAATTCTGACATGGTCTACTCATGCTCGGTGTAAACATAGTAGAACCTTGGTGGGAAATCTAACTCCCACCATGATGACTCATCTGAGCTTAGAATCTTTGTTGTAGGGCCCTCTTATCTTTAGATCTATCTGATAAGACCCTTTAATAATCCTTGAGCTCCTGAAGCTTTCTGAGCTAAGGATTGATTTCTTCATCACACTACCCATAGGCTTTGGAAAGCTAGAGAACCTGCAAGAACTGTCACGGTGCTTAGAATCTTCCACTTCTCAAATCGTATGTATAGTAATTCGTAACTTGGTACATGCATCCTCAAAACTTTTGATAGTAAAAAACCTCACATATGAATTCAACTTCGACTTAGCCTTATCTATTAGTTGTCTAATCTTTCAATCAAGGTTGTTATGCTCCATCAAATACGTAACCTATTTCATCAGGCAAATGAAAGTAGAAATATACTCATCCTCATTGATATCGCCCTGATTAAGAGTTTAAAACTCCAACTCCTTCTCATGTTGCAACTCCTCTAAAAAGTAGTATGCATAAAACATGTCTTTGAACTCTTCCCACTTCAAAGATGAGACATCATAACACTCTTCCACTACTCATTCGCCTCACCCTTAAGAACAATGGTGACTACCTGTACAATCTGCCTACTAGTAAAATCCATAGCCTGAAATAACATCTTAAGAACACCCTATTTTGTTCAGGCCCTACTTAAAAAATAAAAAACATAAAACATAAAAAAAAAGAAAATTATCTCATTGATGATGATCAATGTCTAAATTCAAAATTATTATTAAAGGGAAAAAAAGAAAATAGGAAAATCCTCTCATTAATGATGATCGGTGTCTAAATTGGCAATCATCATTAAAGGGAAAATAAAAAATAAAAAATGCTCTTATTAATTATGATTCGTGTCCAAATTAGTATTGTCATTCATTAAGGAAAAATTAAAAAATAAAAATAAAAAAAATATATCTCATTTGTTGATAGGTTTAAATTAGGAAATTGCTTGTAAGAAAAATAATAAAAAAACTAAAAACTAAAATTTTTTAAAAAATCTCTCACTGATGGTCAAACTAGGAAGTTTTATTAATAGAAAATACAAAAAATGAAAAATGAAAAATTAGAGAAAAAAATCTCCATTGATGGTAATTGGGTCAAGTTAGAAAAAAACATTTATAAAGAAAACCCTACCTTGAGACTATAAATAGAGGAGCAAGGGTTCAAGCAAGGAGGAAAAAAAGAATTTTGGGAGAAAAGAGAGGCAGGTAAAGAGCTAATATGATTTTCTCATTTCTTGCTGAAGCATAATGAGCATCGGGAAGGGTAGTTAAGGACAAAGTCATTTTGTCTTTGTTTAGAAAGAGATTCTTTGCCAAGCCAATGAACATCTCTATACAGAGATAAAGGCATTCTTACTGAAATATTGGGCAAATCTCCACAAGTATATTACTTGTTGTTGCTCCTTGCTTATATTATTTTGGTTCCTTTCTCTATTCTCTTTCTCACCCAGCAACAGTAGGTTTATAAAATAATGGCTTGTTGACTAAAGTTATGCTTGTGGGCCACATGTACTTCTTGAGGTGTCTTGTTTGCATTTTGATGATTATGGGATGCTCGTATTACATGATAAATATATCAGTTGCACCTTCATATGAATTAAGGGGTGAGTTTGCTTATGAATGAATTGCATATGACTGTATATTTCTTCTATGTTTCTTTTTACCCCTTACTTTAGTGCCTCATGTAGCTTACAAGTCATAAGTATGCAAGGATAAAAGGTATGCACAAATCTCCTCATCTTTAGCTTCCCATTCTTTTAACTTGTGCTGCTTTCCCCCCCCCCCTTTTTCTTTTATCCCTTTCCTAGGTTCTCTTTTAAAAAATGAAAAAAAAAATGATTTTAACTCATTTTTATCAATGAAGATAAAATGGAAAATCTCACTTTCATGAAAAATAAAGAAATTGCTTTCATAAATAAAAAAAATGCAAACCAAACAAAAAATATTTTTCTCAAATAAATTAAATAAACATTTTTTTCTTAAAACACCAACAAAGTGACACACCTTTTTGCCCAACGAACTACGTGAGCTTTGATCCCTCTAAAGGGTACGTAGGCTCTAGGTTTTCATCCTAGATCAAGTTTAACAATGTAAATAATTAATTCTATTTTTGTTCATTTTGTAAATATTTTATTTTTGGGTAATTATGATGAAATTTTAAAAGGTCATATTTATTTTTAAATAGTTAACTTAGGGTAACTATTCTTATGAATGGGTGTTATAGGGTACCTAACATCTTCCCCATGCACAATCGACTCCTGAATCCTAAATGGTTTCTTTTAGACCAGTTTCCGGTTTTTAAAAAAGGTTTCTAAAACTACCCTTTTCTAAAATATTAGTAGCGGCTCCATGTTTTCCAAATTTTGGGTGCTACAGCTTGGCGACTCCACTGGGGACAATTTAAGAGTTAAGTCCGTTTAAATTAAATGTTTAAGAATAATGTGGTCTGAATTTTATTTTAATTACTTTTTATTTTATTTTATTTTGTATGCTTGTTAGTTTTATTTATTAAATCCTTTATTTATTTATTTTTTTATTCTTTTTCTCTATATATCTTGTGATCTACTTAGCATATGAGTGTTAGGTAGAACTTAGGCCACATGTTGGTATGCTCTCTACACATACTGTTCTCCTCACACACATTTTGGGCTCTATACTCGAGTCTGTGAGTTCCTTAGGTGAGTGAAAGTTTCTAGCGGTCACCTTATGGGGTTTTCAGAACCCCCCGAGGTTACTGTGAATACTTCATACTAGCTATTACTTATTTGGAGAGGTTGATCCCTATGGGATTTTTAGAACCCCCTGAAGGTCAATTTCGTCAAATGAGATCTTCATCTTTAATATGGGGGCAGTTAGGAGACCTTTATCTATCATAATTAGAACCAACTTGAACCCATTGCACCTATTAGTGGGAATTATCGACTTACCTAATTAATTAGTACCCGCCTTTCTTAGGATAGATACCTCCCAACTTAGGGTTATCCCTAAAATAGGACACTGGAAGGCATATATTTATTTATTGTTGATAATCTTTATTACCATCCATGCATAATCAATAAAACCCCTAGGATTAAGTGACCAACTGTCGCTTCAACTTAATTTGTATCAAGCATCACTCCACATAAAGATACATCACAAGGATGGTGTATGCATTAGATAGGCAACCTTAGTCTAAGGGTCTATGACCCTAAACGATCATGGTCTTATCACATCTATCATGTTAGAAAATATCTCAATGAGAGATAATCCTTTAAGACTTATGAGGTATCATTACATCATTCATAGGCATTTTAGCTTTATTTTGATATTGGCCTTGGACATAATAATCATTTTATAAAACCCTTAGTCGCGTAATAGCTTGGGTTGTTCACAGGTTGATAGGCACTTCATCCTCCCTATGAGGTAATAGATCTCTTGAGGAGGTGAAGTTCTTTTTCTTAATGTCCATCACCCATATCAAGGCTTGAAAACATATGTATAGCATGCATTTGGAAATATTTTCTAACCCTTCCTTCTCTTTCCTTTAAAGAAGGGTAGGCGAGTTATCCAACAATTGAAAATTTTGGCATAAAGGTTAAATGGCATAAAAATCAGGTTTAAATCAAGTTCCTACAGGAAAGGTGTATAGAGGGAAGGATATCAAACTAACTGTAGGAGTAGAACCACTTGATGGCCTGATTCGGTTATGTCGCTACATTCAAGGTTCAGTCAAATTGGGCTTCATGAAGAAGTATGGAAACATCATTGATTTGTTACATGTACCTGTGCATACTGATGCTATCATAGAACTGGGCCTGTATTGGGACGCCTCGTTAAGATGCTTCACTTTCTCTAATTTTCAACTAGCTCTAACCCTTGAAGAATACAGGAAAATCTTTAGGGTGCTGATTAAAAGGAACGATAAGGTCTACCATTATCCAGGCCGGCTACCTTCTCTGGGAGGAATAACAAAGTTGTTGGGGGGGTTAACATGGAGGAAATACAGATTGTAGGAACTAGACAAGTCAAGGGGATTAAAAGGACCATAATGGAAGCTCGCTTAGCAAGATTAGCGGAGAGTAAAGATTGAGAGAGTTTTTGCATTAAGGAGTTGCTCAAAGAGAAACTGTAAGATAATGACCCCCTTAAGAAACTGCAAGGGGAAGTTGATATTCTTACTCAACTCTTAGAAAGCAAGAAGGGTGAATTAGTTGTTATAAGAGCCAGTAGTGCTGAAGCTATCTAGAGCCTCATGGACAAACTGAATCATGAGAGGAAAGTTTTAGCCAACTAGGAACTCCTCTACCACAGACAAGTTGTTGTGACAGAAGAATAGGTAAAGAGGTGTGGTAACTTAATCAACTTTGCTAACACTAGGATCCCATAATTTGTTAGCACATTCAAGCGCACTTAAGGCATGATTATTCCTTTGAATCCACCGATAGAGATTATTGAATTTTTCAACTTATGTAATCAAATAGTAGAGGAACTCAAACTTGTAACTAAGTTTTGATATTATCAAATAAAAGTATATCTCGCTCCATTTACTATCATGTTTTACGTGCTTATCACTATAATCAATAACGAGATCTTGGGCTAGGATGAGATTCAAGGTCCCTCCTGTCTAATGATCAACTCTAGTTCTCTCTATAGAATAATGGATTCTTTGAGGAGGCTAGAGGACACTTGCTCTGGAAGACTATGTGCTGACTCAACACTCATCAATGACAAGATCTTGGCTAGGATGGGACTCAAGGTCCCTCTTATCTAATGATAAACTCTAGATCTCCCTATGGAATAATAGATTCCCTGAGGAAGCTAGAGGATACTTATGCTAGAAGACCTTTATGTCAATACATTGTGGATAACTCGCTATACCCGCTTGAAATGTGAGTTCAAATAAACTAATGATATTTTGTTCATTTTTAAGCAGATGATACAATATTGCTCCATCTAAACGTTCTAACCAGCTACCCCCTGTGCATTCATACAACACATGCTCACATAGTCATCAAATGGAAACTAATACCAGTGAAGTTGAATCTAATCTGAATCATCGAATGTCTCATATGGAGGTACAAATGGCAAATTTGAAAGATATGGTTTCCACCTTGACTATAGCTCTTCAAGCCTATAATAATGAGAAAGAGTTAGGAACATTTGATCCATTGAAAAATGCTGAGATAAACATACTAGAAAATGGTTAGAAAGAAAAAATGACAGAAGAGCCTCAGAATAAACAGAATCCTAGAATTCTGAGATCTAAGGAAGAGTAACCAAGTGAAGATTTAACATACACTTTCAATATTCCCTCCCTTTCACCTGAAAATGAGGAGTGGAAGGAAGAATTAGGTGAAGTGAAAGACCAACTAAAAGCCCTCCAAGGACCAAACACTTGGGGTTCACTTGATATAAAGGATTTATGCTTGGCACCACATGTCTCAATTCCCAAGAAATTCAAGATGCCGGACTTCAGTAAGTATAATGATACATGAAATCTTATATACCATCTTAAGGCTTATTGCACCAAGATGTTTGTATGGTTGCAAGATGAAAACTTTTTGCTACTCTTCTTCTATGAGAATTTGAAGGGGCCAGCACTAGAATGGTACATGCAGTTCGATCAGATAAAGATCAAGAAATGGAGAGATTTGATTGATGCATTCATAAAACAATATAGATTCAATCTTGACACCGCCCCCACCAGAGAACAATTGAAGCCAATATGCAAGAAAGCCACTGAAGCTTTAAAAAATTATGCCTAAGGATGGAGGATAGTCATAGCACAAGTTCAAACCCCCTTATACCATTTGAGCTTAATTGTTATTTCATTTGTACCTTGCAGGAACCTTACTATAGATACATGGTTGGGACACGCGTCACTGACTTTTCTGGTTTGATCGAGATTGGTGAGCGAATCGACGCTGACATACGTGACGGCAGGATTTCTCAAAACGAGAGCAATATCAAAAAGTGGAATAATGAGAAGAAAAAAGAAGGTGATATCAGCTTCATCCAAACCACTAGACATTACTAAGCAATACATGAAGGTGGCAATAATGGGTTTCAACAGAAGAAGAATGATTCGATACCGAATATGCAAGGTCAAACCGGAGGATGAAGGAATTGGTGGCAGCGAGATAATTTCCATTAGCATGAAAATACTGAGCTATATCTCTAACTTTTAGAATCTCAATTGATAGGGCCACGTATTTACAAGCAGCTTCAATAGTCGTACCCCGCTTGGTATGACTCCAATGTCCGATGTAAATACTATATGGGCGCCTTGGGGCACTCGATAGAGGATTGTGCAACATTCAAGAGGAATGTATTAGACTTAATTGATTCTAATCACATTCAATTGAAGAAGAAGAACATCTCTACTATCAATGCCAATCCTCTTTTAAGTCACGAAAGCCAAGTAAATGCTATTGGTGAAATTAAGTTCTCTAAGGCTCCTTTACCGGTAGAAGATATCTATGATCATTTAAAGGTGGCAGGTTATATGCCTCAAGAGGAGAATGAAGTAGGCATGGTGAAAAAGAAACATATCGAGTTTGCCATCAAGGAACCGTGTGAAAAAAGAAATTCCAATGTTGTCTCTTTCACCATCTTGACACCATTGCAATAGCCTTCAGTGATCATTAAGGTACCAACCCTTTTTCCATATCAGAGCAATCATGCCATATCATGGAGGTATAAAGGTATTGTGAAGAATCCCTCAGGGAAAGTAATGGAAGCAGAGGACAGCAAGGAAACAATGGTTCGCCTAATAGGAATCACACGAAGCGGGAAAGCTTATCTGCCGTAAAATTTAGGACTATCAAAGAAGGGAAAGCAAGCCAGTATTGATACTCCATCAAGTTCTAGTCTAAAAGAGATGTGAAAGAATGATGAAGAATTCCTTCAAATAATGAAGCAAAGTGAGTATAGCATAGTAGACCAATTGAATAAAACTCCAGCCAAGATCTCAATTTCTTTTTGATCTTGAGCTTTGAACCACACCATTGTGCACTACAAAAGGCCCTAGATGAAGCATATGTGCAATCTAGTGTGACCCTAGAGAAGGTGGTGAGCATTATGAATGTGGCAAGGGCATTCTTTACCATCTCATTTTCAAGAGAAGAAATTGTCCAATCATCCATTGATCAGTATAAAGCCGTCTGCATTACCCTGAAATGCAAAGGGTTCGTTGTAGCCAAAGTGCTAATAGATGGAAGGTTAGCGTTAAATGTTTTGCCGCTATCCATATTTAAGTACTTATCAGTAGAGATGTTAGAGGTTAAGAAGAGTAACATGGTGGTCAGAGGGTTCGATGGTACTCAGAGGGATGTGTTAGAAACAGTTTGCTTACCTTTGCAGATTGGACCAACCTCATTCACAGTAGACTTTCAGCTTATGAACATTGATCCATCCTACTCTATGCTATTGGGAGGCCATGGATGCACTTAGCTGGGGTAATACCTTCTACCTTACACCAGAAGGTAAAGTTCATTGACAATGGGAAGATAGTAATAATCGAAGGAGAAGAGGAAATCATAGTGAGCAAACCGAGTTCTCTTCTATATATTGAGGCTGCTAAGCACAAAAAAGGAAAAATTTTCCAAGGCTTTGAAGTCAAAAGACCCAAGGGATATAAAAATGTTAACTCTATAGTAACCAAGATAATGGAGAAGAATGGGTTCAAACATAGGGGAGGATTGGGCACTCACCTCCAAGGCATCAAGTCCCCCATAAATCTGCAAGAGAATCATAAGCGCCAGGGTTAGGATATGAGCCACCATTGGAAAGGAAGTTGAAAGAGAAAGCAAGCTTAAAGATAGGGAGAGAGGATGAGTACTCTAAAATCCCCCACATAAGGAAGACATTCCCGACGTCCTCTGAAGTGCTAAACAAGCCGACTGTTGCAATAGTTTCACCAACAGGAGAAAAGACTTGCACATGGATTTCAGTTGATGATTCTGGAAGGGCTCTAGAAAATTGGGAGTTTGAGGACACCTTCAATTCTATTACTTTAGAGTAACATGTCTAGCTAAAAGTTGTCATTTTATGTTTTTATGCTCCTTTAGGCAAGCTCTTATATGAATCATGAATAAAGAATGATATGCAAATAAAATTCAATTATTTATATCCATTCTTCTTTTTTCTTCCCTTCTATTCATTCTTTGTTCATTTTCACCCTTTAGGAAATCGATTTCCTCAGAACTCCTATCCAACGTAGAAGTTCTTGAGTCTCTCAATGATGATTCGCTTGTTGCAATTGATATGCATGATTATGAGTGTGATGACAATAAGATTATTCAAGTATACATAAAAATCCTTGAATATGATGACAATAGAATGTGCATGTATAAAGACGTTATTGAAGAAATAAACATGGGCACAGAGGAAGAAAAGAGAGAATTAAAGATAGTAGATAACCTTAAAAGAGAGAAAATGGTTGAACTCTTTAAAGAATTCATGGATGTGTTCACATGATCTTATTGAGATATGCTAGGCCTTGATCCAGGGATTGCCTCTTATAAGATTCCCTTATTCCCGAATACTAAGCTCAAAAAGCAGAAATTGAGGAGGCTCACTTCAGACATGTCTTTTGTAGTTTGAGATGAGGTGATGAAGCAATTAGAGGCGGGTTTCTTGGAAGTAACTAAATACCCACAATGGATAGCAAATATTGTTCTTGTACCAAAGAAGGATGGCAAAGTTTGAATGTGTGTTGATTATCGAGATCTGAACAAAGCTAGCCCAAAAGATGATTTTCTATTACCTCATATTGATGTCTTAGTTGATAATACAGCATGTAGCTATAGGTACTCGTTCATGGATGGGTATTTAGGGTATAACCAAATCCCTATGGATGAAGAAGACAAGGAAAAAACCACCTTTATTACGTTATGGGGTACTTATTGTTACCGCGTCATGCCATTTAGGCTAAAGAATACAAGGGCAACTTATCAACATGCCATGGTAGCACTCTTCTTTGATATGATGCATAAAGAACTTGAAGTATATGTGGATGATATGGTAGCTAAATCTTCTGAGGGGGGAAAGCCATGTTATGGTCTAAGAAAGCTGTTTGAAAGGCTACACAAGTACATGCTGCAACTAAATCCTAACAAGTGCGTCTTTGGGGCTCTATTTGGTGAATCGTTGAGGTTCATTGTAAGTTAAAAAATGATTACAGTAGATCCAGACAAAATAAAAGCAATACAGGAAATGCCCCCTCCTCAAACAGAAAAAGAAATTCAAAGCTTTTTGGGGTGGTTGAATTACTTTACATGATTTATTGGTAACCTGACTGCAACTTGTAAGCCGATATTCAAGCTTTTGAAGAAAATCTGCACAAAGAAGTGGGATGAAGATTGCTAGCAAGCATTTGATAGAATCAAGGATTATTTGCTAAATTCCCCAATTTTAGTTCCTCTTACACCAGGACGACCTTTAATTTTGTATTTGACAATACGACCCAACTCCATGGGAGCCATGTTAGGGTAACACGATGCATCTAAGTGAAGGGAACAAGTAATCTATTACTTGAGCAATAAGTTTTACGACTATGAGTCACGTTACCAGATGATCAAGTGAACTTGTTGTGGTTTAGTCTGGGCTATAAAGAGACTGAAGCAATACAAGCTTTATTACACCATTTGGTTAATTTCTAGAGTAGACCCACTCAAATACATCTTTGAAAGCCCATATTTAGAGTCTCTAAGTTACAAGTAATATTGTCTGAATACGATATAAGGTACATCACTCAGAAATTCGTCAAGGGTGGTACAATAGCCGATCACTTAGCAGAAAACCCCATAGATGAATACCAACTACTATATTTCAAATTCCCAGATGAAGTCATATGTGCTATAGAGGATCCAAATGAGGAAAGCAAGTCGAAGGTGTGGGAGATGTATTTTAATGGTGCAGCAAATATGCATAGCAATGGTGTAGGGGAAGTAATAATATCCCCAAAAGGAAAGCAATTCCTGATTGCTATAAAATTAGGATTTGACTGCACCAATAACATGGAAAAATACAAAGCTTGTATTAATGGTATCCAAGCTGCCATTGATCTTAGAATAAAAAACCTAAAATTCTATGGTGACTCAGCTCTTATAATTTATCAAGTGACTGATGAATGACAAACTAAAGACCCAAAGTTGATCCCTTATCAAGAGTACTTGATAGAGTTAATTAAAAATTTTGAAGTGATCAATTTCCATCATATAGCCAAAGAAAAGAATCACTTCACCGACGCTTTAACTACCCTAGCAGCTATGATCCAACTCAATTATGGGGTCTAAGTTCAGCCAATTCAGATTAGGACTAGAAGATTTCCAGCCTTTTGCTTCAATATTGGGAAAGAGAATGACGAACAACCTTCTTACCATAGTATCAAGACGTATATGGAACATGGTACTTACCCTCCAGATGCAATATAAAATGAAAAGAAAAACATCTGGCAAATGGCCATGGGCTTTTTTTTTATTAGTAATGACATCCTGTATAAAAGGAGCTTTGATGGGACATTGCTACACTGTGTAGATATGAGAGACGCGTGTAAGATTATGGAAGAGATCTATGAAGGCATATGTGGTACACATGCAAATGGCCACTTATTAACTAAACAAGCTCAAAGATTTGCCTACTATTGGGTAACCATGGAGAAGGATTGTATCAATTTTGTTAGAAAATGTCATAAGTGCTAGATATATGCCAACAAAACTAATACTTCTTTGAATCTAATGCATAGTCTTGTGTCCCCATGGCCGTTTTCCATATAGGGGATTGATGTCATCGGGTTGATTAACCCGAAAGCCTTAAATGACCATTGTTTCATTCTTAATGCTATTGACTATTTCACTAAGTGGGTGGAAGCCAATTCCTTTGCTAGTATTACTCAGAAGGCCTTTATCAAATTCTTAAAGGCTAATATTATCTGTAGATATAGATTGCTGGAGAGGATCATAATTGACAATGCACCAAACCTCAATGGGGCGGCAGTTAAAGAATTATGTGATCAGTTCAAGATCAAACATCATAATTATGCACCATATAAGCCATAGATGAATAGCGCAGTTGAGGCAGCCAATAAAAATATTAAGAAGATCATCGGTAAAATAACAATGACTTATAAGGACTAGTATGAAATGCTTCCATATGCATTACATAGATATCGTACCACAATACATACTTCAACTGGGGCAACCCCTTACTCTTTAGTTTGCAGCATGGAGGCTATCACTCCAATTGAAGTGGAAATACCATCCCTAAGAATCTTTGCTAAATAAAGCCTAGATGAAAGTGAATGGATACACTCTCAGTTTGAATAATTAAATATAATTGAAGAAAAGAGACTCACAACAATATGTCATAAGCAGTTATATCAGTCGCGAGTGGCAAGGGCTTTTAATAAGAAACTACGGCCCAGGGGATTTAAAGTTGGAGACTTGGTTCTCAAGAAGATCCTGCCAAATCAAGAAGATGACAGAGGTAAATGGACTTTGAACTATGAAAGCTCGTATGTTGTTAAGCAGGCTTTCTCTGGAGGGGCATTGATATTGATAGACATGAATGGCCAAGATTTACTACGACCAATCAATTTAGATGCTATAAAGAAATACTATGCATAAAAAAAGGGCTCGCTAAGTTGAAAACTCAAAAGGGCGGCTTAGGCAAAAGTTAGAGGAAAAAAACCGCTCGATAAGTTAAAAACCCAAAAGGGCGGCTTAGGCGAAAATCAGAGCACAAAATTAGGAGTTCACTAGGTCAAAAACCCGAAGGGCAACTTACATAAATGTCAAAGAAGGTTATCAATCCTGGCCTCATGAATCTCTCTATTTTGTTTTACTTGGTTGACTCTATTATTACTCAACGAAAAGTGCATATCTTTGGCAATTAAGCAAGACACCATCAAGGGGACTGCAAGGAACCGAAAGCGAAGGACCTCCTAATAGCATCACGTCTACACTGATATATACTCACTATTATACGTCCACTTGAATATTAGAAGATCATTTCTTTCAAATGAATCTTCATCCTTAGTATCACTTTCCCTTCCATTAAATCGCATGTCAAACTTTGTGTCATGATTTGTATAAGGGTAACTCTTTTTAATGAAAGTACAACTTTTATCTGGATAAACGCTTACGTTGATATACTTGGTGTCCTCTACTCCTAATTAACTTGGGTAATTTCATGATCATTAGCGACTACTCCTAATTAACTTGGGTAATTTCATCATCATTAGTGAAGGTCCCAACTAGAATTTCTGTTGTGGGGACAAATAGTTGACAAAGAGACACCATCTAAACTAAGGATCCTAAACTGTGGCATCTATGTGAATCTTGTTATACGCACCTTTATACGTCTTACTAGACTACACTAGTAAGGGGGTTCTGGTTAGGCTCCTAGACAAAGAAGGAGCAATATTACCTGCCAGGCTATTCTTTAACACTACCATTATTGCACTCATCCTTATTAGCATTTCATCATCTTCATTATCAACATCACCATTAACATCATCATCATCATCATCATCATCACTACCATCATATTTATCAACATCATAGTGCATAAACCTTCTCATATGGGGGTGTCGCATACTTAGTGTCATCATCATATTCATTTATGACATCATCATTAACATTTCATTATCAGTGTCATCATCTTCATTGGCATTATCATAAGTTCTACTCTAAAAGGTATCACATGTTCATGGAATCCCTTTTAAAAGCCATGTAATGGAATGCACCCTCAAAGCCCAGTAATGTCTAGTACCCTTTTCAAAGCCCTGTACCGGTAGACACCCTTAAAGCCCAGTAACGGTTGGCATCCTTTTCAAAGCCCTATACCGACAAGTACCCTTAAAGCCCAGTAACGGTTGTCACCCTTTTCAAAGCCTTATTCCGGTAGGCATCCTTAAAGCATAGTAATGGCTGACACCCTTTTTAAAGTCTTGTACTAGCAGGCACCCTCGAAGCCTAGTAATGGCTGGCACCTTTTTAAAGCCCCGTATCAACAGTCACCCTTAAACCCCAGTAACGACTGGTCCAATTTTTTTAAAGCCCAATAACGCTTAGCACAATTATTTTAAAGCCTTGTAACAGAAGGCACTATTCTTTCAAAGCCTTGTATCGACAGGCACCCTCAAAGCCCAGTAACGGCTGGAACCCTTTCAAAGCCCTACATCAGCAAGCACCCTTTAAGGCCAGTAACGGCTAGCATAATCTTTTAAAGCCCTGTAATGGCAGGAACTAGTCTTTTCAAAGCCTTGCATCAGCATGCACTCTCAAAGCTCAGTAATGGCCGGCATAATTGTTTTACACCCCACCAAAATCCTATGTAATTAGGTGCTTCACTTCGACTTCAGGTAATCATCTAGCTCCACCGGCGTTCTTCTCCCCTATGAACCAAGTAAAGAGGGGCATATGCACTGTATTTTGTCCAAACCCTCTTTAGTTCCAAAGGGGGTACTTTGTTCTCTTGGCTAGACAAAATATGTGTTCTTATCTTTACTTACTTCATAGACGAGAATCTCACTTTTCTCAACTACGAAACAAGTAAAGAGGGGAAACTATGAACACCCTATTTTGACTAGGCCCCACTTAAAAAATAAAATAATAATAACTAAAAATAAATGAAAATCCTCTCATTGATGATGATCGGTGTCTAAATTGGTAATCATCATTAAAGGGAAAAATAAAAAAAAAAGAAAATAAGAAAATAATCTCATTAATGATGATCGATGTCTAAATTGGCAATCATCATTAAAGGAAAAATAAAAAATAAAAAAGTGCTCTTATTAATGATGATTGGTGTCCAAATTGGCATTATCATTCATTAAGGGAAAATTAAAAAATATATATATATATATATATATATATATATATATATATATATATATATATATATCTCATTTATGTTGATAGGTTTAAATTAGGAAATTACTTGTGGGAAAAATAATTAAAAAAATTAAAAATAAAAAATAAAAAAAAATCTCTCATTGATGGTCAAACTAGGAAGCTTTATTAATAGAAAATACAAAAAATAAAAAATAAAAAAATTAGAAAAAAAAATCTCCATTGATGATAATTGGGTCAAGTTAGAAAAAACATTTATAAAGAAAACCCTACCTTGAGACTATAAATAGGGGAGCAAGGGTTGAAGCAAGGAGGAGAAAAAAGAATTTTGGGAGAAAAAAGAGGTAGGTAAAGAGCTAATATGATTTTCTCATTTCTTGCTAAAGCATAATGAGCATTGGGAAGGGTAGTTAAGGACAAAGTCATTTTGTCTTTGTTTAGAAAGAGATTCTTTGCCAAGCCAATGAACATCTCTATACAAAGATAAAGGCATTCTTACTGAAATATTGGCAAATCTCCACAAGTATATTACTTGTTGTTGCTCCTTGCTTATATTATTTTGGTTCCTTTCTCTATTCTCTTTCTCACCCAGCAACATTAGGTTTATAAAATAATGGCTTGTTGACTAAAGTTATGCTTGTGGGCCACATGTACTTCTTGAGGTGTCTTGTTTGCATTTTGATGATTATGGGATGCTCGTATTACATGATAAATATATCAGTTGCACCTTCATATGAATTAAGGGGTGAGTTTGCTTATGAATGAATTGTATATGACTGTATATTTCTTCTATGTTTCTTTTTACCCCTTTACTTTGGTGCCTCGTGTAGCTTACAAGTCATAAGTATGCAAGGATAAAATGTATGCATAAATATCCTCATCTTTGGCTTCCCATTCTTTTAACTTGTGCTGTTTTTTTTCCGTTTTTTTTCTTTATCCCTTTCCTAGGTTCTCTTTCAAAAAATGAAAAAAATGATTTTAACACATTTTTATTAATGAAAATAAAATGGAAAATCTCTCTTTCATGAAAAATAAAGAAATTGCTTTCATAAATAAAAAAAATACAAACCAAACAAAAAATATTTTTCTCAAATAAATTAAATAAACATTTTTTTCCTAAAAAAAACCAACAAAGTGACATGCTTTTTTGCCCAACGAACTACGTGAGCTTTGATCCCTCTAAAGGGTATATAGGCCTTAGGTTTTCATCCTAGGTCAAAATCCATAGAGAACAAGATTGACCATGGTTTCCCCTTCTAATGTATTAATAGGGGTGTTAAGTCCTTACTAAACACAAATGTGCTAAATGACTAACAAGTGTACATCTAGAAACCCACCACCTTATTTCCTCTTTTTGTACAAGAATTCACCCCCTTATTTCTTCTTTGAATAACCTGCCATCAAATCCACATCCACCATCCCCTCTCATATCAATACTCAAGAGATATAATCACAATGTATTATCACATGCCATTATCAATTTACAAGTTATCAAGAGGATCTTCCTAATCTCACAAATCAACACCAATTAATATAATATAATATAATTAGCCATTTCTTAATGAAAATAAGTGACACAAGACAATTTCATTAATAGCATAGTTTCATAGTCTATATCACATGCTAATAGCAAATTTATAGTTTTATAAAGTTAAAAATCACTCACAAAACATCATACAAGCATGCACAATAAGAAGAAAGTGGTTACTTCTTGCCAAAGCAAATTATTACCACAATATTCCTAATCTAAGAGCTCAAACACACGCCATAATCAATCTACAACATTCAATTTATTACACATTAATAACTCTTTGAGTTATTTGAACAATTAAATTAATTCTATAAATTTAAAGTTTTGAATTAATTATTCAAAAATTCCAATTTCACACTAAACTCCCAATTATTTATTTTAATATTAATTCAAATATTTTTCTTAACCCATTAATTCATTTAAGTCATTGATTATCATCAATTTCATTCTATTACATAAAATCCCTAATTTAACGTCTAGGTCATAAAATAGCTAAATTATAAATCTTCACTTTAATCAAGTATATAAACCGATTAAAACTTTAAGAATACATTCAATAGTTCAAATAAACATATAGCCCAAATTTAATATATTAAAAAGTCTAATATAGAATTATTTATAGGCTGATTATATAGAAAATGCATTATAAAATTTTACACCAACTAAATAATAAAAGTAAACCGATTAAAATTAACTATTAATCATCATCTACATTCTTATAGTCATCCATTAACAAAACTCAAAACTTGCCTAAAACCCTTACCCTAAAATATTCTCTAATCAGTACAAAATTACTATAATAAAAAAGAGAGAATTACATAGATTAACTTTTATAAAAGAAGTGATTTTGGTTACCTAAGAGATCTCCAAAGTTTGCCATAAGCTTAACAATAGCATTACTGTGCAGAAAGTGAGAGAAGTTCAACGCCCTCTGGTTCTTCACTGTTTATAGTGAACAGTGACTGATGGGATGGGGGATATAAAGCATAAAGCCATCCCCACGTGTCATAATCTCACACACCACTATTTTAGATTAGATTAATAGGTCTTATTTATTTATTTTTTTAATATATACATGATTTGAATTCAAGGTGAAACAATTATCATTATTTTTTTATATTCCCTCCCACATCACAAACACATACACTTTTAAATTCAAGACCCTCTTATTATTTTTTTCCTTTTAATCATATTATTTTTATTTCCATTTTTTAATTAACAATAACAATAATAAAAATTATTATTATTATTATTATTATTATTATTTATGCATTCCTCTAATTTTTTTTCTATCATAAATCATATTTTAAATAACTCCTTTTGTTATTTTGATAATTATATGATTAATTCATTTATCATAATTAATTTATTTTTAATTATAATTAAATCCTAAAATAAAAATTAATATGTTACACGAGAGACGCTTCTGAAGGTGTTATAGTGAAGAAGATAGAATCTTTGGCTTCTATGTGAGGCTCGTTAGGGAATTCTTTAGCTTCGGTTAAAGAGTCAAACACCAAGAAGAATCTTTTTCCAATGGGTTCCATCAAACAAGAAGTGAGGTGACAAAAGTACCTTCCAATATGCCAAGAAACTTCTGCTAAGGCTTTGTTTGGTTTATCCCAGCTCTTTCTAATATGAAACTAAGAGAATAGTATTCAGATATGACATATTTGATGAGCAAGAGGAATGAAAGTCAAGGGCATATATGTTTCCCATTTTCTTGAAGTGGTAGAAATAATGTGTAGATCCAGTGGGCTTGCATTTTTTCGAAATGGCAGAAGTGTCTTGAAGATCCACTGGGTTTGGTAATGTATGATGGGCATATGGACTTTGCTTGTCAAGAATTAGGTCCAAAGTCATTTTTGCAATAGTTTTTTCTCTCCCTATTGGGCTTTTCAACTTCAGTATTCACCAACAAGATACTTAGTACAGATTTGATTACAATGGATTATCTTTTGGAGAATAACTTTTATGATTTGTGAGGTAAATATATGTGAGAGAAGTTGTGTCTTGATTTACGAAAAATAGCTTTTAAAACCATAGTTTCCATGGTTCTCAAACACTCATAAATCAAGATGCTTTTTGTCTTTGGTTTGATGCAATATCCAGTGGGTAATAAATGGAAAGATACATCATGGGCTACTCTCAGCTGTAGAGAAAAATAGTAGAGCCACGAAAAGGGACAATATGTAAACAATGGAAAGTACAAAGTTACAGTAGCGTTCAAAATAATATCTAGTATTTTTTTTGTACCCTTTTGATGTAGGACTTGACCCTTGAGGGCAAGGGTCTCTTAGGGATTGGGGAAAGGGCTATTGATATGTAAATGTAATAAATAAATAATAAGATAGATAAATGAGGGTTAGTTAGGATTAATGAATAGAACCATTAAGGGTAGTTAGGAGTTAGTTAGACTTCAGGGTTGAGAGATACTCGCCTATATAAAACATATCAGTCTCTATCCCATTGTATCATATATGTTTTGCCTTATTAGAATTTGGAATTCTTTAATCTATCTCTTTCTCTATTTCTTTTCTCCTTCTTCTTCCTCTTTCCTCTCTTCTCCTTCTCTTTTTCGATATTCTTCTATAAAACCACATAAGAGCACTTCTACCATCTTCTTGGTCAGCAGCAACCTCACTTCTTTCAGCTTCCAAATCTTTCCACAAGGCTGCTACCTCCTGATTTAATACATCTAAAGCTAGAGGGAGGTTTTTGTCCAAACAAGCCAAGACCCATCTTAATTGTTAAGCAATGTTATGGAGCTCATCTTGATAAAAAGGTCATTTTTAAACTAAAGATAGAATAGCTCTGATACCACTTATTTGGTTATTGTAGAAGAATATAGAAGAAGATAGGTAAATGAGAGGGTAGATGAAGAAGAAGATGAGAGGAAATAGAGAAAGAGAGAGATTGAGGAATTCTAAATTCTATTTACGCAAAACATATGTTATACAATGAGATTGATATGCCTTATATATGCGTTTATCTCTCAACTCTTATTTATCTTATTATTTATTTATTACATTTATATATCACAAAACTATTGGCATATCAAATATACTCTTAAAACTTAATCCTATATGGCGATATCTATATCCATCTTCAACAAAAGTTAAAACCAATCCCAGGTTATACCAAAAAAACCAAATGAGGGGAAGGAATGAAAAGTGATTGGAAGGAAAATTTTTTGACTTAAATTTAAGAAAATGAAGGAAATAAGGTTAAAATTTTTTAATTAATTTTCTTACTCTTTTATCTTATATATTATTTTTATTAAAATTTTATAACTCCACTTTTCTAATTTTCTTATATTCCACTCCACCAATAAAAATAAAAAACTTCCTTCCTACTGGGATCCTACAAGCAAACAGGCCCTTGCGTTTTTTTCGTTGGGAAAAACAAAACGAAATATTATTAGCATGTTTGGAAACTCTATTTACAAATAAACCTGATTTACGTAAATCGAGATAAATCTCTTTCATATATTTATTTCGTAGATCATATAAACAACCTCATAAACCGTAAAAATTACTTTATATTCCGTGAATCACGATTTATAAGCACTTATGGAACTCCCATCAACTAATCAAAGGAGCTATATGCCGTTCTCTAGAAAGCCGTGAAAACTTGAAACTCGGAAACGGGGTCTTCCGCGTTTATAAGCATAGTACGGTAATATAATTTCTAATTCGTCCAAAGCATCAACAGATAGCTCCGGAGTTCTCATTCCCTGTATTCGAATTTCGATCGAGATCCGTAGCGAGTTCGCCTGTGTTCCCAGATGGCTCTGAATCCTCAGCTTTTTCCTAATGGTATGCCCGTTCCTTTTGTGAACGAGATGTTTGTCTTGGCCAGAGATGGCGTTGAGTTCGAGGTCGATAAGATCCCTGGGTGCGTAAGTCTTGATTCTCGAGCATTAAATTTACATGGTTTTATTTAGTTTCTCTCTTAATTAGAATTAAGTATGGGGAAAGGGTTAGTCCGTTTCTCACACCGTCAGGGGATTGGTATGTATTTGCCAAAGTTTCTTCTAGTTGGTTTCTCGTGAAATATGTACGCGCACTAACTATTGGCATATTTCATAAAGCTTACCTTGCCTAGGAGTGTAGGAGTGATTTTTTGTTTGTAAACTTTTAACATCGTCAGAGCATTGTGTAGTAGCTGGCTTTCATATCAAACAGTGCTGAAGTTATAGAGAAAGTATGGAGAATAATATGCTGCTTAATCTCATCTTATTCATGTGTATAAGAGTCTTCTTATATAGGCTGCATACATCAACAACTGAACACGTGTTTGACAGCTGTAGTTCATCTAACTAATTACAGCTGGATCTCATTTAACAACTTGTAACTAAATGATTAACAGAATAACAATATCACTAGTAAACAGGCTTAAGAAAGCAAGGACCGCAGGAGTTTGGATTAGGAGGCTACACGGCTCGGAGTGCATCAACTTCTGTGTTGAAGTCCTTGGACCAGAAGTTGGAAACCCCAAATGGAGAATAATTTGAATCTAAGTTCATCCTTTGGCTTCTGAAGTCCAGACAACTCTTTCCCTTACAGATTCCCAATTTATATTCATTTGATATATCATTTTCTCTGGTCCAAAGCCACCCAAGAAGCCCAAATCTAAGCCTACTTACTGGAATTTAAACTCCTTTAAAACCCGACATCCATTGACATGTATCATTTTTTGTCTCATCATAAATAACTTATGTAGCCTTTCTCCATTTGAACCACCTAGTTTGTATGTGTAATATCCCCATCAATTTCACTTTCATCTTGTATAATTGATTCCTCAACAAAGTAAAACAGGCATTAGAAAAAGTTATGTTGCAACTGCCACTTTGTAACTTAAATAACTGATGTATTTGTTGCAAGGGAATGTTCAGAGATTTAGATAAGTTGTCACATGTTTGTGTCATAGGTACAAGATTAGGAGAATGATTTTTGTAGGATTAATATGCATAGAATATATCCATTTCATTGGTGACATATTTTTTTAGCGTTTATCATGGCCAAATTTTAATGGTATTCATGAGTTATTATATGCTGTGCCATCTATTATTATGATTTATTCGATATATATGGTGTGGATGATTGAGGGATTTGCTACATCATCAGCCTTTAGCAAAGCAGTGCTGGCATGCGTCTTTCTTGCTGCTGTTTGTATGAATGGAAATTACTGGTCCTTGTTTCTTTAGGGGAATCTATTATTTATGATTCAAATTCTTAAGCTTTGTTTCAAAATAACCTTGATTCCATGAAGTAGATTGATAAGAAGGATAGATAGAGCTGTTGATTTGGATGGCAAAGAGTTACCTTTTAAGTTGTGGCCTACAGATAAGAGACAGTAGGCAAAAGACAGTACTTAAAGCAATTTTTCTTTCTCTAGAAGAAAAACAGGTCCATCTTAAATTGGCAGCCTGCAACCAAGTATGTTAGTTTAGTGCTGTACACTCTAATCAGCAAGATGCTTCTAGCTATATTTATCGTTCCATTCTTTTTTCATGTGTCTCCTCCAGCATATTACTATGTGTAGATCCACCAAAATTCAAGAGAGAAAGTCAAGATCCACAATTATAGGCAGTAATTAGTATAATTAGTCATGATTATTTTCCTTGATTGCACAGTGTTATGTTGGTACGTAGTTCAATACCCTATTCTATCCTATGTATGTATATATGTAATTTGCCAAGTATGATATATGTGAATTAGTCCAATTATTTTCTTCACTATGTTTAGATTGCATTGCGATTAATGTTAATGTTCAATCCTTTATTTTATGACAATTCCATTCTTGAAAAGGGAATTGTTGAAAATCATTACTGAACAGTGGGGGGAAGTGCAATGGTACTAATGGGATATTGGGAAGGTACATTGGGAATATTTTAAGGAAACGATGATATGAGTACTTAGTGAATTGGAGACTATCAATTTTGCACTTAAATCTCTAATAAATACCCATAGCATCGTATTCCAAAATACTCCTATTATGTGTCTGATACAATCTGGATACTTTTCAGAACAGTTTTGTTTATCTAGAATCATAATCTGAAATCCTAGATGAGAAAGATAACAAGTAATATTTAATATTCAACCCGTATCCTACTAATGACATTTAGATAGGCTTATATAGCCAAATACAATAACTGACTGACACTAAACTGCCTTATCCTAATTGGTAACTAACAACATAACTGATCCCAAAAGATAATAACTTAATTCAGGCAGTTCCAACAACTCTCTAATCAGTCGCCACATGTATTTTCCTTGTATAAACAAGAAGAGGCCGTGAAACCTGATCTGGTATGCTAACAATTCCACCCCCTAGGAAAGAGGCATTGTCCTCAAGGCTGAATGTAGGAAACTGTGTAGCGATAGTGTCATAAAGTTCCCAACTTGAATCTTCATCCGGATGATCGTTCCACTGGATAAGAAGTTCAACATCCTTGACTCTGTGATGGTCAATCAGACGTGAACCAATAACTTTGAAGGGGCTCAAAGGTAATTCCCAGTCATTAGTGATAGGTACAGGTGGTAGTGGCATGGGAGAAGTACAACCAACTGCTGGTTTCAACGGAGAAACATGGAAGACCGGGTGCAATTGAGAATCAGCAGGTAATTGAAGTTCATAAGCAACAACACCCACCCGCTTCACAATTGGATATGGACCATAAAAACGAGGAGAAAGCTTCTGAAATTTGTGTTTAGCTAGAGAACGTTGGCGATAGGGTTGAATTTTTAGGAAAACCATGTCACCAACAGAAAATTCCAAATCCCGACGATGTTGATCAGAACTGGTCTTCATCCGTTGCTGTGCAGATAATAAGCTCTGTTTAATCAGATCCAAAAGAGCCTCTCTCTCAGCCAGAAATGATTCCACTTCAGCTATACTGGAAGTACTCCGTAAAGGAACAAGTGATGGTGGATCTCTCCCATAAACCACCCGAAAAGGTGTAAAACCAGAAGAAGTGTGGAAGCCAGTATTATAGGATAATTCAGCCCAATGAAGATAAGAGAACCAGGATTTTGGGTGGTCCTGACAGAAACACCGAAGGTAAGTCTCAAGGCAACGATTAACCACCTCCGTTTGTCCATCACTCTGAGGATGATAGGCGGAACTCATGCAAAGTTTAGTGCCACTTAATTTAAATAACTCTTGCCAAAAGGAACTAAGAAAAATGGGATCACGGTCAGATATTATAGAATTTGGCATACCATGTAATCGGACAATTTCTTTGCTAAAAACAGCAGCAATGGACTTGGCAGAAAAGGGGCGAGAAAGACCCACAAAGTGAGCATATTTACTGAATCTATCAACCACCACCAAGATAACCTCATAACCGTGAGACTTAGGTAACCCAGTGATAAAATCTAAAGAAATATCTGCCCAAACATGGTCAGGAATAGGAATAGGTTGCAAAAGCCCTGCTGGAGCTTGAGGAACATATTTACCCCGCTGACAAGCTAAGCAAGATTGAACAAAAGCCTTAACATCAAACTTCATATCCTTCCAATAATAAAATTGCTGAAGGCGTTTAAGAGTCTTTAAAACTCCTCCATGACCTCCAATGGGAGAGGAATGTGCTTCAGCAAGTAAAGAATGAGCAATATTGGAATTTGCAGGAATGACTAACCGCCCTTTATAGAACAAATGGCCTGAATTCAAAACATAATGAGGGATAGATGCAGAATCAGTTTGCAAAGCAGCAATAATAGAAGCTGTGAATGGATCATTTTGCAATTGAATTGGTAGATCATTAAAGAGTGTAGCATGAGGAATAACCAGAGAAAACAGATCCATGGAATGAGGCACTCTGGACAGGGCATCAACTACTTGATTAGTACTACCAGGTTTATAGACAATAGTGAAATCAAAAGGCAGTAGCTTTAAAATAAGACGTTGCTGCTCGGAAGTAGTAACCCGTTGCTCCAAAAGGTATTTCAGACTGAAGTGATCAGTATGAACCTCAAACCTCCTCCCAAGTAAGTAATGGCGCCATTTCTCCAAAGAAGAAACCAAAGCCAGCAACTCCCTATTGTACACAGAATGCTGCCGTTTATTAGAAGAAAGGCCTTTACTGTAAAATGCAATTGGATGCCCCTCTTGTTGTAGCACTGCCCCAATACCAGAAGAAGAAGCGTCACACTTAACCACAAAAGGTTTTGAAAAATCAGGAAGTCGTAACACTGGTACAGTAATTAAAGCATCCTGAAGTGCTTGAAATGCTTGTAAAGATTGACTAGTCCAACGAAAGCCATCTTTTTTAGTCATATCAGTCAATGGTTTAGCAATCTGCCCATAATGTTTGACAAATCTCCTGTAATACCCCTTGAGACCAAGAAATCCCCGTAATTCTGAAATATCCTTTGGTAAAGGCCACTTACTGATAGCATTAATTTTATCAGTATCAACAACCACCCCTTTTTTAGAAATCACATGACCCAGAAATGAAATGTCCTTTTGCAAGAATTCACACTTCTTAGAATTTGCATAAAACTCATGATACTGCAAAAGCTGCAAAGTTAATTGCAAATGGTGCAAGTGCTCCTAAAACGTCTTGCTATAAACCAGAATGTCAAAAAAAAAAACTAAAATAAATTTTCTCAGGTAAGGACGGAATAAATAATTCATAACAGCCTGAAAAGTGGAGGGAGCATTAGTGAGACCAAAGGGCATGACAATAAACTCATAATGACCAGAATGAGTTCTAAAAGCAGTCTTATGGATATCTTCAAGCAAAACAAGAATTTGATGATACCCAGAGCGCAAGTCAATCTTG
This sequence comes from Albizia julibrissin, assembly GCA_037074505.1. NCBI lineage: Eukaryota > Viridiplantae > Streptophyta > Magnoliopsida > Fabales > Fabaceae > Albizia > Albizia julibrissin. The sequence continues at coordinate 45,083,550 of CM073486.1, forward strand.
GAAAAGTAAGAAGCACCATACAATTCATCAATTAACTCATCAATAGTAGGGATTGGGTACTTATCAGGTATTGTTATCCGATTAAGCTTGCGATAATCAATACAAAGACGCCAAGATGAATCCTTCTTAGGAACCAGCAATACTGGACTAGCAAATGGGCTAATGCTAGAACGAATGAAATTCTTTTGTAGCAAATCTTCCACCTGACGCTCAATTTCATCCTTTTGAGCATGTGGATAAAGGAGGAGGGTTGTGTTAGGCCCCGACAGCCAATGTAAAACCTTGTCGAATCTTTATGAACATGGATCAACGAAGAAATTGTGCTAATGCTAGGTCGTTGCCTGTAAGTAACGCGCTGTATGGCTCGAGTACAGTGAGAAGTGAGCGAGAGCCGCTGCATCGTCGCCCGGATGTAGTGTTAAATGAGCAAGGGCTACCGCTTTCTTCTGAACGGAGGCGGCTAAAGAAGCTAGTTCATGAAAGCAAGATCAGATTTGGCACTTGGAACATTGGGACTTTGAGCGGCAAATCTTGGGAGGTGGTGGGAGTAATGAATGATCGTAAGATTAATATCCCGTGTCTCCAGGAAACTAAATGGTCAGGAGAAAGGTCTAGAGAAATTAATGGTTTTAAGCTCTGGTACACAGGAAAGGTCAATGGACGGAATGGTGTTGGTATCATTGCTGACAAGGAATGGAGGAAGAATGTAGTGGACGTTAAGAGGATTGAGGACAGAATTATTTCCTTAAGAATGATTGTTGGAAATGATACTATTAACATTATCAGTGCGTATGCACCTCAAGTAGGGGCAGAAGTACATCTTAAGGAAAAATTCTGAGAAGATTTGGAGGGACTAATTCAGAGTATCCCACTAACTGAAAAGATTTTTATTGGAGGAGATCTTAATGGACATGTTGGTAAGGAGGCAGGACCTAATGCAAAAGCGCATGGTGGTTTTGGATTTGGGTTGCTCAATAATGAAGGTCAATGTATTATTGATTTCTCCCTCGCATATGATCTCAAGATTGTCAACACTTGTTTTAAGAAGCGAGAGGAGCATCTAATAACATACAAGAGTGGAGCCGCGAGGTCACAGATCGACTTCTTCTTGGTAAGGAATTCTGATAGACGATTTTGTACTAATTGTAAAGTGATCCCTGGGGATGGCGTGACAGCACAACATAGGGTTCTGGTCCTTGATGTGAATATTAAGTATGTAAAACAAAAACGCCAGCAAGTTTTAAACCCAAGGGTCAGGTGGTGGCAATTGAAAGGGGAAAAATGAGATTTTTAAGAGAACTCTCTTGGAGGAGGGGGAGTGGGAGTTGCAAAGAAATCCTAATATCATGTGGGAGAATATGTCTAAAAAGGTCCAGCAGGTTGCTAAAGCAATTCTGGGAGAATCAAAAGGTCTTGGTTGACAAGATAAGGAGACTTGGTGGTGGGATGAGACTGTTCAAGAGAAAACCAAGTATAAGAAAGATTGTTTTAAAGCCATACACTTATGTAATAATGCTGAAAATTGGAAAAAATATCGTATGGCTAAAAAGGAGACTAAAAAGGCAGTGAGTGAAGCTCGTAATAAAGCATATGAAGAGTTTTATAAGGAGTTAGGGACAAAGGCAGGAGAGCATAAAATTTACAAGAACGCAAAGAACAAGGAGAGAAAATCAAGAGACTTGGACCAAGTGAGGTGTATAAAGGATGAAGAAGGAAAAGTTTTGGTTACTGATGGAGATATTAAGGATAGGTGGGAAGCCTACTTTTATAAGTTGTTTAATGATGGTGGAGAAGGGTCGCATTGTGACTTGGAAGATTTGACAACTCGAGAAGGTGACCTCAATTTTTCATTTTATCGCAGGATTCGAATTGGCGAGGTTAAAGAAGCTCTTAAGAAGATGGAAACTAGTAAAGCTATCGGACCTGATGGTATTCCAATTGAAGTTTGGAAATGTTTGGGCGAGGAGGGTGTATCGTGGCTCACAAAATTATTTAATGAGATCTTACGAACCAAGAAAATGCCAGATGAGTGGAGGAAAAGTACTTTGGTTCCTATTTATAAGAATAAAGGGGATATTCAGAATTGCGCAAACTATAGAGGAATTAAGCTAATGAGCCATACAATGAAATTGTGGGAAAAAATGATTGAATATAGGTTGAGGTTGGAGACTGATGTTGCTGAAAATCAATTTGGATTCATGTCAGGAAAGTCTACAACAGAAGCGATTTATTTATTAAGGGGGATAATGGAAAAGTATATGAGCAAAGGAAGAAATTTACACATGGTCTTTATTGATTTGGAGAAAGCTTATGACCGGGTGCCAAGAGATGTGCTTTGGAAAGCCTTGGAAATGAAGGGGGTGAGGGTTGCATATATCAAAGCCATTCAAGATATGTATGCGGGGGTTACAACCAATGTTAGAACGTCTAGAGGTGTTACAAAGGACTTCCCTATAAGGATTGGACTACATTAGGGATCAACTTTAAGTCCTTATTTGTTTAACCTAGTGATAGACGTCCTAATTGAACCTATAAAAGAGGAGATTCGTAAATGCATGCTTTTTGCGGATGATATAGTGCTATTGGCGGAATCTAGGGAAGAAATTAACTCCAAACTTGAGATATGGAGGCGGACTTTGAAATTGAGAGGTTTTCGTCTTAGTAGGAGCAGAACTGAATATATGCATTGCAAATTTGATAAGAGACAAAGTCAAAGTGAAGTGGAAGTTAAATTGGGTGGGCAAGTCATCCCACAAGTGACAAAATTTAGATATTTGGAATCAATTATACAACAAGATGGTGAGGTGGATGGAGACGTCAATCACAGAATTCAAGCCGGATGGTATAAATGGAGAAAAGCTACGAAAGTTATTTCTGATCGTAAAGTACCTAATAAGGTAAAAGGAAAATTCTACCGCACTGCTATAAGACCAGCAATGCTATATGGTAGTGAATGTTGGGCTTTAAAGGGATATCATGAATATAAAATGGGGGTAGCTGAGATGAGGATGTTAAGATGGATGTGTGGCCATACAAGAAAAGACAAGATTCGTAACACTCATATACGTGATCGTGTTGGAGTGGCCCTAATTGAAGAAAAAAATGGTAGAAAATCGTTTGAGATGGTTTGGACATGTTCAGCGAAGGCCATTGAGTGCTCCGGTGAGAAAGGTTGATCAAGCAGTATGGAGTCCTGTCAAACGAGGTCGAGGAAGACCGAAACGAACGCTCAATGAGGTCATTGAGAGAGACCTTTTAATTAATAATATATCAAAATCTATGGTCTTTGATAGAGCACAATGGCGTCATGCGATCCATATAGCCGACCCCACCTAGTGGGATAAAGGCTTTGTTGTTGTTGTTGTTGTTGAGCATGTGGATAACGATGGGGTCGTATATTTGGGGGTACAGCACCAGGATATAAAGGAATTGCATGATTATTATCTCTTAAAGGGGGAAGTGAAGTAGGTTCCTGAAAGAGGTCTGAGTAAGATATGAATAAATCTTGTAGTAATTCAAATTGAGCTATAATATCATCGCAGTGGAAACTCTTTAAAGAAGCAGTCATCTCAGGTTGTTGTACTCCTTGCAATTTATATCGCTTGCCATTAACCCAGAAAATCATGAAGAGTTTTTGCCAATTAGCCTCCACTATATTTAAAGAAGCTAGCCATTTAATACCCTAAACCATGTCCACACTGCCTAGAGTGAAAGGAAAGAAATCCTCAGTAATGGTTAAAGACTGGATAGTCACCTCTACTCTACGACAGATTGCTTTACAGGCAATGAAAGACCCATCACCAACCTGAACCCCAAATGGAGGAAGGCTACTCTTGACAATTCCCAATTCATCAACAATATGAGAAGAAATAAAATTGTGAGTAGAACCTGAATCTATAAGAATTAAGACTGACCGTTCACTAATTTTCCTATGAACCTTCATAGTAGTGGCTGATGGGTGACCCAAAATAGCATGGAACGAAATTTCAGCATAATTCTTGGTAAAAGATGAATCTTCTTCAGCATTCACTCCTTCAGATTCCTCAGAAATCTCCATCAATTTCAGAGTAGAAGAGTTACAACGATGCCCAGGAGTAAAATTTTCTCCACACCAATAGCAAAGCCCCTTGTTTCTACGATTCTGACGCTCTGAATCAGAAATATTAAGGGTCTGCGCAGTCGACGCCAAAGTCGTAGAAGTTATCGGCGGTTTTGGATAATGAGAAGCGTCAGATATGTGCTGGTATTTGTTCCCCAAGGCTGATGTGGCACCGTATTTTTAGAGTCTCTCCAAGAATTATTTTCTGTAAATCGGTTGGCTGAAAAATGATTTTGTGGACGTTGAGTCTATTGAGACAGAACTTTGGCTTCAAATTCCAAAGCCAAACTTGCAGCTTTGTAAACGGTTCTTGGCTTCTGAATCTTTACATCAGACTTCAATTCATCCTTCAACCTATTAATAAACACTGCTAATAAGTAATGTTCTGGCCATCGTTCAACTCGTGATGAACGTCTGACAAACTCCTTCCGGTATTCCTCCACCGTACCACTTTGCTTAATTTCACAGAGATAGATATCAGGACTCTGGAATTCTGCCGGACCAAAATGTTCTTGAAAAATCTGTATCAGTTCCTCCCAGTTACGTATAGTCCGACTGGAAGAAACCCAAGTAAAAACGTCCAGTGCGTCTTCCTCTAAATTCATTACAGCAACTTCTACTTTCAAATCTTCCGGAGTTTGGTAGTAGCGAAAATACTTTTATGCCTTCATCATCCACCCTCTAGGATCACCACCCTCAAACTTCGGAAAATCAACCTTAGTATGAGGCCGTTTATTCGGCTTCCTGTTCCACCATGGACTATCAGCATCAATATGTTCTTCCTCCTTCATAGGTTGATCTATGATGATGGTAGGTTGTTTCTGCTTCTTCATTTCTTTCATCTCAGCATCAAGGTTCTGAAGTTTTTCCACAATGAAAGACAATTGTTGTGTCATTAAATCTGACATTGAAGAATTGTCAGATTGATTGGGCTTGGACGTCTCAGCATCTTGGCCAGATGAAGCAGTATCATTTGATTGCTGTTTTTTGCGTGTGCTTCCCATTTTTCTCCACAGATCCGAGGAAACCGCTCTGATACCAAATTGATACAATCTGGATACTTTTCAGAACAGTTTTGTTTATCTAGAATCAGAATCTGAAATCCTAGATTAGAAAGATAACAAGTAATATTTAATATTCAACCCGTATCCTACTAATGACATTTAGATAGGCTTATATAGCCAAATACAATAACTGACTGACACTAAACTGCCTTATCCTAATTGGTAACTAACAACATAACTGATCCCAAAAGATAATAACTTAATTCAGGCAGTTCCAACAACTCTCTAATCAGTCACCACATGTCTTTTCCTTGTATAAACAAGAAGAGGCCGTGAAACCTGATCTGGTATGCTAACAATGTCAATTGTATAGAAGAGGGTTGTTTGTATTAATAGATACACGTGGCTTTTACCACTTTAGTTAGATAACTAGTAGTGGTTAGAAAGGGGGATTATAATATAAATACATGTGGCTGTCATATTTGAGACTTGATTAGTGATTTCAACATACTCATATTACCATTTTCTTCCTATCAATGGTATTAGAGTGATATATTTCTGTAGCGATTTGCAGAATAGAACATGATAGAGAAGAGAGGAAAAGTAGGTAGAAGAGGAAAGGAAGGTGAGAGACAGAGAGGTGAGAGATACGAGAGAGAAGAGACAAGAGAATCAGGGTCCATTGAATAGTACTGCCATTAATCACAGATTAGTCAGTCTTTACAATGGATTAATAGCTCTTATATAGAACTATAGGATCAGGGGTCAGGAGGGGTAGAAACATCCTAATTATAAGTATCATCACTAATCCTTCTCTAATTAGCTAAGGGATACAATTGGGGTGTGTTTGGTTAGTGCTACTCTATAATAGCTAATGCCACTCCCACTGTACATTCCTCTTCCCTTAACGAACTTACCTAACAATTGGGAATTAGGGATTAATATTACAATTTTATAACACAGAGCCTGTTTTTTGGCCGCCATTGATGCCACTACCGATCGTTGGAAAAACGATCCTCATTGTTGTCACACAGGACAACTGAAGCATCTTTCAACTATGAAAGAGTAGGCATGATCATTAAAAAATCTACCCTATACACATCTGCCAGAATCCATTGCCGTCGAAGTGTTTATCGGTAGACTTAAGTTGGAGATTCAAAATGTGGTCCGATGCTTTGGTTTGAATAGCCTTCCTTATGCCATTTGCCTTGCTGATATTAATGAATGGTATGGATAGAAGCTACAAGAATCGAATGAGAAAGATGAAGATGAAGGTAAGAATGATCTGAAAGTGCAAGAAACTGATTTCTACGGAAACAAAATAGATGAAGGGGAATATGGAACAACTAAGCAAAGAAGCAAACAGAAGAGGTCAATGCTCTGGAAGTAGAACCTAGGAATGATTTCTTTGAAGTTGATTCAAACGAGTCATATATTGATGCAGACGTGAACAACTAGAATGAGATTGATGAAACTGAGGCAGAAACGTCCTAATTATAAGTATAATCACTAATCCTTCTCTAATTAGCTAAGGGATACAATTATGTTGTGTTTGGCCAGTGCTACTCTAAAATAGCTAATGCCACTCCCATTATACATTGCTCTTCCCTTAACGAACTTACCTAACAATTGAGAATTAGGGATTAATATTACAATTTCATATCAATACTCCCCATTTTGACATCCTTGCCCTCAAGGATGCGCCACATCAAATTCTAGAAATTGTTCCTGAAAACGGAAAAGTGGCAGCCACAAAGCTTCTTCATCCGGCAACCCTTTCCATTGCACCAACACTTTAGTAACTAACCGCCTGCGCCTCCTAATAGACCCTTCTTGTACTGAATTTCATAGTCAAACCCAGCCAACTTAGCCACCCAAATCATCTGAAATGAAGTCCTTAGCTGTTGGCCCAAAAGATACTCAAGACTTTGCTGATCCGTATGTATGACAAAATGCTACTTCTCTAGGTATTGATGCCAATGCAGCACTGCTAGAACCACAACCATGAGTTCTTTCTCATAAACAGATAGTTGCTGATGTTTAGGAGACAAACCCTTGCTGAAATATGCTAGAGGCTTCCTTCTTGCATTAAAACAGCTCCAATGCCTATGCCACATGCATCAGCCTCAACAACAAACTATTTAGAGAAATCAGGTAGAGAAAGAACCAGGGCCTTAGTAAGGGCCTTCTTGAGGCTATTAAAAGCATTTGTAACCGCTTGAGTCCACACAAAGCCATTCTTCTTTAGTAAGGCTGTGAGAGGCCTTGCTATGGTGCTAAAATCCTTGATAAAGCGCCTATAATAGTCCGCAAGTCCCAAGAAAGCTCTAGGTTGCTTAATTGTGGTTGGGAGAGGCCAATCAACCACTGCTTGTATTTTGTCGGGGTATGTAGAAAATGTCCCTGCACCTATAATGTGCCCCAAATACTCCACCATAGCTGCCGCAAAGGTGTACTTCAATTGTTTGACATAGAACTGATTTTCCCTCAAGATTTGCAGCACCTTCTCCAAATGTGCAGCATGGTCTGCAAGAGAAGAGCTGTAAGTCAAACTTACATAAATATAATCGAAATAAGTCATTCATGGCCCCTTGGAATGTGGTTGGTGCATTGGTTAAGCCAAAGGGCATAACCAACCACTCATAATGCCCTGAGTGAGACTTGAATGCTGTCTTGTGCACATCTTCCGATTCCATTCTGATTTGGTGGTAGCCAGCCCTCAAATCCAACTTGGTAAACCACCTAGCATCTCCCAATTCCTCAAACAACTCTTCAGTAAGTGGTATGGGATATTGGTTCTTGATTGTAGCCTTGTTGAGCTCACGAAAATCAATGCACATTCTCCATGTGCCATCCTTCTTCTTAACTAGGACAATAGGGGCTGAGAAGGGAGAGGAGCTTGGTTGGATAACCCTTGCTTGGATCAACTCTTCAATCAACTTCTCAATAATGTCTCTTTGAGCTGTCGAGTAGCGATAAGGCTTCAGGCTTATAGGATTCGTGCCTTCTTTAAGTATAATAGGATGATTATGGCCTTCCTAAAAAGGTGGGAGGCCCTTTGGTTCTTCAAAAACATCTTGAAGGCTATTGAGAACGCAATGAATCTCTGCTGGAATGTCGTTGGCAGCAGCAGAATCAACAGAACAGAGGGCATTTTCATGCTGTTTTTGCACTAACTTGAGGAGGAATAACTGATTTTTGTGAGGGGAGTGAATTTCAGATTTGTTAGGGTGCATCATGTTCCAAGAATTAGGAGAAACGTCGTGCAATTTCCTGAACTCACCCTTGTACCAGAAATACATTGATAAGGAGTTATAGTCCTAGAATGCATTGTTTATGCTCTTTAACCACTATAAGCCCAACACAATGTCATAAGTGTTTTAAGTCTAAAACCCTGAGATCAAACACAAATTGCAACCCCTGCATCTTCCATTTAAAGCCCTTCCACTATTCCACACCCCTTGCACCCTTAATTTCCTGCCACTAGCAACTTCAACCGAGGGAAACTCAGAATCATCCCCCTTCCATCCTAATCTTTGGGCTAAACTCAGGTCTAGGAAGTCGTGGGTACTCCCACTGTCAATTAAGACCTGAATTAGCCTCTTTCCAACTTGCCCAGGGATTCTCATTAAAGAGGTATTGTCAACCCTTGCAATGGCGTGTAAAAATATGCTGGGAGACGTTTTTTCGCCGGGTTGATCTTCATTGTAATCTTCAATTGGGTCATCTGGTTCTGGGTCATACTCAATGTAGTGCAACTGTACTCTGTGTCTTTGAGGACATTTATGGTCACATGAGAAGGGAGCGTGACAATAAAAATACAAATTCTTAACCCGGTGTTCAACTCTTCTTCGGGTGTGAGCGGCTTGTGGGATTTCGCAGCAATCTTGGGAATTAAAGCTTGGGTCTTGGCCGGAGGTGTAGTGTTTTTGTTGGGAGCGGTGGCTTTCGCTGTGAGCAAGGTTGAAAGGTACGGGGTTTGCGTTGAAGAGCCAAGGTATCTTGCTGACGATGACGGTTGGCTTGTTGCAGGGGTTGCCGGCACTGACAAATTCCAACCATAACGTTTGGTAGATGGTTTTGAATTGGCACTGGCGACAATGATCTCCTGCATTCTTGCAAGTCGGCGCGCTTCGGTCAGCGTTCTCGGATTGAGTAATCGCACCGGACCTGCCAATTCAATTCTTAACGCCGCCACGTAGATGTCAACCAAATAGTCTTCTGGCAAATCTAGCTTGGCCGATATCAAGTCAAACTCGGCGTTGAAGTCGGTAAGAGATCCTGTTTGACGCAAATAGGCTAAATCACTCATCGGCGTCTTAAATGGTGGCCCGAAATTATCCTGTAGCAGCACTGCATATTCCTCCCACGACAGTAATCGCCCCCTGAGGTGTTGCTCCAAGCCCGATGCCATTGGAAGGTCTTGTCATCGAGGCTCAGGGACGCCATTTTTACCTTGTTAGCTTCTGGGGTCTCATCGATTTTGAAGTAGCGTTCACACCGAAGGAGCTAGATGAGGACGTCGTCGCCATTGAATCTTGGAAATTCAAGTTTTGTGAACTGGGCTGGTTTCTGATATGTATGATTATTCGGTGGTGGAACGCGTCTTTCATGGTGTCTGGGATTGTTTTGGGTGGCCTCTGTGCTTTCTTGAATTTCTCTGTGTAAATTTGTCAAACTTGTGTTAAACCTCGTCGCCAAATCTTGAATGCTGGCCGTCAACGTCTGAAGCTGCCTTTCTAAGGCTTGGAATCTTTCTTTGGCCATTCTTGCTCTTTCTTGAATTCTCGTCTCAACCATGTAGCATGAAGGCGCTTTGGCAGAGGAACGATGTCTCTGATACCACTGATATATTTCTATAGTGATTTGCAGAATAGAACGGGATAGAGAAGAGAGGAAAAGTAGGTAAAAGAGGAACAGAAGGTGAGAGATAGAGAGGTGAGACAGAAAGATGAGAGATACGAGAGCGAAGAGACGAGAATCAGGGTCCAGTGAATAGTACTTCCATTAATCTCAGATTAGTCGGTCTTTACAATGGATTAATAGCTCTTACATAGAACTATATGATCAAGGGTCGGGGGGGGGGAGATTAGTCGGTCTTTACAATGGATTAATAGCTCTTATATAGAACTACTAATTATAAGTATAATCACTAATCCTTCTCTAATTAGCTAAGGGATACAATTAGGGTGTGTTTGGCTAGTGCTACTCTAAAATAGCTAATGCCACTCCCACTATACATTGCTCTTCCCTTAACGAACTTACCTAACAATTGGGAATTAGGGATTAATATTACAATTTCTTATCACAGAGCCTGTTTTTTGGCTGCCATTGTTGCCATCGCCGTTCGCTAGAAAAACGATCCTCATTGTTGTCACGCAGTTAGGACAACTGAAGCATCTTTCAACTATGAAAGAGCAGGCATGATCATTCAAATCTACCGTATACACATATGCTAGAATCCATTGCCGTCGAAGTGTTTATCGGCAGACTTAAGTTGGAGATTCAAAATGTGGTCCAATGCTTTGGTTCGAATAGCCTTCCCTATGCCATTTGTGATAGGAAATATATGAAAACATATCATAGAAGAAAGTAGTAACTTATTTTAAAAGATTCCTCTTGCAAATAGGCTGCAACATGTTGACAACTACATATTATATTATAGTATATTTGTTTTTGCAAGTAGGACTAACAGGTTGGCAGCAGCATGGGTTTACAAGAAGAAACCACTACACAACTTGCTGCTGATTATTTTCTTTTATTTTGCTTCCTTCATGAAGAAGAATTCTAGCTCTATAAATAGAGCTTGAAAGCTCATGTAATACACAACTTGAATGAATGAAAACTGAGATGGTTTAGTGGTTCTCTCCCTCTCCCTACGTGCTGTTTCCTTCCCTCTCAAATTTCTGTTCTCATCTCCCTCCATATAGCATGTTTCTGTTCAGTTTTTCCCTCCTTTTCTTGACTACCTCTGTCATTATTTCTGCCTAAACTCTCTGTTTTGCATTAAATCAGTGTGTGTGTGAGCGTTTTACATCAATTTGCCTCGCTGATATTAATGAATGGTATGGACGAAAGCCATAAGAATCGAATGAGAAAGATGAAGATGAAGGTACGAATGATCTGAAAGTGCAAGAAACTGATTTTTACGGAAACAAAATAGATGAAGAGGAATATGGAAGAACTAAGCAAACGAAGCAAACAGAAGAGGTCAATGCTCTGAAAGTAGACAAAGATGATTCACCTAGGAATGATTTCTTTGAAGCTGATTCAAACGAGTCATATGAAAATGACAATATCGCTGCAGATGTGAACAGCTAGAATGAGATTGATGAAACTGAGGTAGTTGAAGATGAAACCATAATAAGATTGAAGAAACTGAGGCCGTTGAAGATGAAACCAGAATAAGATTGATGTAACTAAAGTAGTTGAAGATGAAAAATGTGTGAATGGTAAGGAGACCGGAGCAGATCAAGAATTGAAAGAACCAAAACCTCTGCGCTATTGCTGTGGTATCTTATATTCTTCTTGTTGACCATTCTTATCAGTGCAACTATTGCTGTATCTTTGACCATCCTTATGTGTTCGTAAGACTTAGATGTTGACATCTTCTTTGTTTGTGACTAGGGTAAACGATTTTGGGGCATCTAGGCCTTCATCCGCTTTGGACCTTGATCTCGGCCCACTTCTAGAATCACTTGGGGTGAAGCCTAAGTCACAGACATAGCATTCAATCGCAACTACAAGTGAATGCTTCGCTACCTTCTACGTCTTTATCCTCCTTTGTGTTTCCTTCTGTATTTTCTCTCGCAACACCCTTTAAACAGCTTTGCGAGAAGAGGATGGCTGAAAGGCGTCGACAAAGTCTCTACTACTAGCGCGTTGAGAAATACCCCTCCCTCACGCAAACTCCACTACATTCATCGGAATTATTTTCTTCTTTCATCAATAGGAGGAATTTTGACATCAATGTTGGAGAAGGGTTCTTAGTTGTTGGGGAAGCTATTAAAGAGTTGTGGTCAAATTTTGTGTCAATTCAGACTGAGAAGCTTAGGCACCAACTCAGTTTTGCCTTTTTGTGCCATGAGAATTATTTGGTCAAGCCCAAGAAGATGATTGAGAGGCCACTCTGATTCCCCAATTTAGTGGCTTATGTGTTTGAGGTTTCCATTGAGGACTTGTTCATCATGCTGGCTATTACACGATTGAGCATTCTCATAACAGCAAATAGGATCCAAGCACAACCGGGCTTAACGTTTGTGCATTTCTACCATTTTATCTGGATATGATTTGGGTTGTTCAAGCACATCTCAGTCCAACAATTTTTGAATGCACGTGGGGCGTACTATTCTTGAAGTTTTAGAGTTGGGTGTCATTTTACATGGAATATGGCAATAGGCCTATGAACAGAATCAATACTGCAGCATGCTGGGTTTTTGTTTCAATCCACCATGGTACCAGTTACTCAGACTCTTGTCCAATGGAAACATATAGTAAACCTGCGGATGCCACTTGGGAGGGTCTCTCGTTCATACAGCTGTACATTTATGGTTTTTCCATAGCAGCCACTCCATCCAACACCATCTTGTGGACAAGGATGTTTTTCTTTCTTTCTTTCTTTTTGGGGGGTTGGGTTGTTAGTTGTTAATAGATATATGTGGCTAGAGCCAGGAAAACGGGTCGAGCCCGTTGGGCCGGCCCGTTTAGGCCTTGAATTTACAAGGGCCGGGTTTGAGAATTTTGCTTAAAAAGTGAATGCGGGCCTAAAAGGGCCAGCCCTGTAGGGCCGAGGGCCTAAAAGGGCTGGCCCTGATATATTTTTTATTTTTAAAAATTATTTATATGATAATATTATTATTGATCTTTTATATTTTGTTAATGATGTTGAAAATATTTAGTTGTTATTATCTTTTTTAAAATTAAGTTTCATAAGAATATTTTGTATTAAGAATCATAAAAATAAAAAATTTATAAAAGATATTTCTTATTTTATAAGAAAAATACGTTAGATATTTCTTATTTACTATAAAGTTCCACATATGATGGTAATTTACTAATTTATTTGTATTTTATGTTTTTTATAGAGTTATTTGTCATTTTAGATTATTCTTTGTTGTAGATAAAGATTATGAATATATTCATGATTTGGGAGAAATTTTTTTTGATATTTTTACCCTCAAGTAGAGCCTATTACTCAAACTGAAGCACAATCAAATTTTCTTGAAATTGATGATAGTGGTGAAGAAGATGAAAATTATAGTCGTCATACTCATGTTGCTTAGAGTATTTAACTTCTTTCCTTCTTATACTTTTGTGTGTATTGTGAATTATTTGTGGATACTATTTTTTACCTTTGAATATGAATTAGTAACAGTATTTGTTTTATTGCATGAGGCGTGTAAACGCGTAGTTAAATCTTGTGTAAATAGCTTCAGGCCCTGCGGGCCGGCCCTAGCCCTCATGCTCTTGGGCCGGGCTTTGAAAAACGGCAATTTTTCTTACCTTGGGCCTTGTAGGGCCGGCCCTTTAGGCCCTGGCCCGTCAAGGGCCAGCCCGACCCTGATTCCCAGCTCTACATGTGGCTTTAATCACTTTAGTTAGAGAACAAGTAGTGAAATACCAGCGGTAATATCTGAGACTTGATTAGTGATTTTAATATACTCGAATTACCTTTTTCTTCCTATCAAAAACCCCCCCCCCCCCCCCCCCCCAAAAAAAAAAAATAAAAATGAAAATTTCATCATGTTTTCTTTATATACAAGCATCCATATGTTGTATGTATTTACTTGGGTCAAATTGAACTGTTTATTAGTCTTACTCCCCCCTCTGATATTTAAACATGAGTTGGATCCATTTTATAGTTCTCCCCTTTATCTTGCTATCAGACAACTTTAGATGATGCTGATTAAATCATCACTTTGTTATTAACTTTTGTGATGCATGGCCAGAAATCAAGGGGGTCACGTGAAAACAAAGGGAACCATCTATTTGTCAAATATACGAATGGTTTTCGTTGCCAAGGTGCCTGTTGGAGACTTTGCAGCTTTTGATATGCCTTTGGTATGTGAAACTGCTTTTATCATTTGTTTAAATTTTGTTGCTTGTCATATCCTTTTTCCCCTTTCTTTAGATATTCTTTTAACCATTACTGCAAATAATGAAATTCATTGTAAACGAATAATTACCACTAGATAGAGAATAAGGTATCATCAAACTGGAAATGGTAAGAAAAGCTGTATAAAGAGCATGTACTGATCCTATAAAACTTGAGCGTAGTAGGCTGTTCTATCTCTTTGCAAAGCATTGTAGTGACTCCTCTAGGAAACACATGTTAAGTGCATCGAAGAGAAGCCTTAAAGATACAATTCTATCTCGAAACTTATGTAAGGGCAAGGATTTGCCCTTGTAGATGTGGACATTCCCCTCAAAACAGAAATCACATCACCATCAAACCAGATTTGCCATTTGAGGTATGATTTGAAATCAAAACATAAATAAACATGAAAAATAAATCTGAAAATGGAAGGCGAAAGGGATAAATTTTTTCTTTGGCAGCAGCTATTGCTGGCCCAGAATCAAAGATGAAGGTGACAGAGGCGACAAAGATGATGGTATAATGACGTATGAGTCTAGCTGTAAATCCGAAACTGGTAGGTGAAGGGATTAATCTTTTTCTTTGGCAGCAGCTGTTGCTAGCCCAGAAATCGAAGATGATGAAGGTGACAGAGACTACAAAGATGGTGGTATAATGATAGCCGATTGTAATATGAATTTTTAGAAATTGGGATTAGAGTAGAAGAGAAGAGGATTAGAGGGTTGAAGAAGTAGTAGTGAGAAATTAGAGAGAAGAGTTAGAGAGAGACAGAGGAATCTGAATAACACTGCTGGATTTCATTAATACTGCAAAAACTGAATCTGTACATAGGGGTTCTGCCTTATATATAGGCAGCAGGGGATTTACTTAAAACAGGGGCTCCTAGTTTCCTATGGTCATTAGTTATTAGACATGGCCAGGGCCATGATTGGCTAGGGCCGCTCCTAATAATGGCTAGTGCTACTAATAGCTAATGTTGCTCATCTAAATAACTAACTAACTTTCAAAATCATTTAATTACGATATCTTATCATATAATGACCTACGCATCTAGTCTGCAAGTGTAGCTAGATTTCCGTGGTATCAAGCCAAAAGGACAAAACTGATTCAGGATCATAAAAATAGATGGGAGAGAATTTTTTTTGAACACAGCACCAAAGTTTGGAAGTTGATGCACGATGGTGGATAGGAATTGGGCAAACCTACCTTGCTGGAACTGATTCATGATGGTGGTCGCTGAGCAGTCATAGAAGAGCGACAGTGGGGGATTGACCAGCTACAGAATTTTGCTGAATGGTGGGTTGCTGCTGAAGATTTTCTAAGAAGACAACAAGACGCATCCTACACCCTCGTTGTGATTAAATGAGGGTGAAAATGGAATTTTTCATGTGCAGGCATGTATTCAGTAAGGGTTACAATGGAAAGAGCATATTAAAATTTCAGACAAAAAGAAAGAGTAATTTATATATAGGATCAGTTCTATCCTAAAGAGTGTAACTTGTACATAGGAACGGAGGGAGTATATCAAATGGACCCTTACTCTAGGGCATGGGGAGGCTTTTGAAGGATCAGTTAGAGTGGATCAGTGTGTCTGGACAGTCAATGGAAGGGGTAATGGGAAGTGAATAGAGGGGGAAGGATTGTGGGACTTAGCATGACAACATCTCTAAACCTGTGTTGTGATGTTTTCTATTGCTATTTCTTTTATTTATTATCCTTTATTTAAGGATTCTGAATATTGACCAGGATGTTGGGAAGCTTTTTGTAATTCATTTGATTCCTTGTTCCCAGGAGATTCTCTTGTGCATTAGAAAGGGTAGAGTGAGATTCTTGCTCTATCCTTGAAATGGAGTTGTTTTGTCTATAAAATCATTATTTCCATTCCAATTCCTTTGAAGTTTTTGGCTATCTTAATTCTCTCATCCATCTTTTGCATGTTTTCTCTAACCCTATTATATGTTGAAGTCTTGCTAATTTTTAGTTATCCTCATGCAGCTTTACATCCATGGTGAAAAATTTAACCAACCAATATTTCACTGCAACAATATTTCTGGACTTGTTGAGCCTGTAAGTTTCAGTGGGGGGATTATTAAACCCTGTTTTATGTTTGTTATTCTGGGTCTCTGTTGTATAACTTGTATTCTTGTATTTTTCTGTTATTATTATTATTATTTTTTTTTGGTATCAAAAGAATTATAATAAGAATTCTTGGTACATTAAATATGACATAATCCGGGGATAGAGACCCTATTTTTGTGCAATTAATTTATCATTTGTCCTGCAAACTGAATTCTGTGAAATCTATATAGGTCGTACCAGATGACCAACATAGAGTTCTTCATTCCACGCACTCATTCAAGATCTTGTTCAAAGAGGGGGGCTGTGGAACTTTCGTTCCTCTTTTCTTCAATTTGATTGCTTCAGTAAGGCGTTATAACCAACACTCTAATATCAGGATGGAATCTCATCTGGATCCTTTGCAAGCATCACAGACGCCTGTAGATGAGATGATGAGACATGCGTAAGCGAATATTTTGCTGACATCACTGAATTTATGTGAGCCAATTTGTAAGATGTTTTGTTAATTTTTTTCTTTTGCAGGTACGTTGATCCTAATGATCCAACAAAAATATTTCTACAACAACCCAACCCAGATTCCCAGCTTAGGCGCCGAACATATCAGGCCCACTCAGTTGAAGGCCGTCTCTGAGTCTCTTTTCCCCCGATCATTTCCCATGCATGGGTGCTGATATTGAAACTGTATTACATTAAATAAAATTACATGCTAAAACACTTTATGGTTGTGTAGTTCTCATATATGGAACATATAATAATTTGCACTGAAATGTATAGTATGTTATATCTATATTTCCATCTTGATGGGGTATCTTCTAGTTAGGGCACCCGTGCTGTCTAAAATAATTTTTTTCACATGTTTCCTCGTAGGTTGTAAATTTTTTTTAAAGAAGTTAATTCAAACGCTCACTAAGCAGTAGGAGTCATCCATTCATGAGCAAAAGCATCACAAGAAAATCTTTAGTGATAATATTATTCAAACCTATAACCGAAGTGTTGAGTAATGGGCATTTAATTCATAGGATTACATGATCAAGCGCATTGTGTGTATTTTAATTAAATACTACATGCATACTGAAGGTATATTTTTTATGCGAGACTTTGCATTATCATACAATGGCCAATGCTTGCAAACAATGTTACTGATTAATCCATTGATTAGACCTTCGAAAGCAAATTTACCAAGGCAATGGAAGAATCTCAGTCTAAAGTGCTAACAAACGTGTTTAGCAAAATGAAAACTTTCAATTCATGTCATAGTCCACTGTTTTCATATTTCGAGTCTCTAGGATTGAGTTATCGATATCAATATAAAAACTATGAAAATCTGTACTATGAACAGTATAGTAAATCATGAGTTTGCACAAGGCAGTTGGTACAATGATTTAATTTAAATTTGAGAGCTTATAATTGCCATTCTTTACATTCTATGCTGACCAACGAAAGGTCAAACAATGCATGATGAATACTGATATTGAAGGCAATATCAGAAACAATCGCGATTCACGAAGCATCCAGGACGCAGGTACAACGTCGAAAGTCAGAACACTAATTAATGGAGGGTAACATTGGATTCATGCCCAGCCCAGAACCTCCAGAACGACCGGGTTCTGCATGTTTCACCCTACCGAAATGCCGGATGTGACGTAGTAGTCTTGCTAAGAAGGTATTATGGCAAATTGTGGAGCTGTCACATACCACTGCTACATGCTTGCGTGCCCTAGTAATGGCAACATTGATTCTTCTGCTATCACCTAGGAATCCAACAGCACCTAAAGCGTTTGAACGTACCTATAATATTTAGCGAGAAGAAAAAAAAGTTAACTCAAGGAAACATTACACCAATTCTTATCATCATCCAATCAAGGCCTATTCCAACTTATAGCCCATTTAGCTAATAGATAGGTATTTTAACTCCAGTTAAAAACAACAAAAAGGATAATAAGTTCCCTGGGTTTGCTTTCAAGGCTGTATTCTTATGATTCTACCCGACTTTTATAAAATAAGCATCATTAGTACACAGAATAAGTAAAAAAATTGTGCATATTTAATAATAATTTTGTAATTGTAAAAAAGTGATGCTAATACTGTACCGATAATATGACCGTAATATATATTGTATATCTTTTTTTAAACACCAAAACAAAAAATTTCTCTCATTGCAACCAAACAAGCCCTCAATTCCATGATCTTTATTTTATCATTACAACATAAATTTATATTTTCTTTAAATTAAAAGATGACCAAAATATGATGAGAACACAAGTGGAGTGAAACCTTTCGCAAAAGTTGGTGATTAAAGTGGAGAAACTAACTCACTTAAATATTTTATGGAGTATACCATACAATACAATGACATCTCATATACCCAAGTCTCAAAAAATTGGCACCCCTTTTGAGAACCAACCCTCGTGATCCTAATTCACTGACGACAAAAGGGAGAGGCAAAATGGTAGAAAGTGGGGGACTATTGGTCCTAAAGAAGACACATGGGTGTATAAAGAGACTAGCTAAGAGCAAGAAGGGAGAAGAAATTTGGTCAGAATTTGGTTTGGGTGGCGAGAGCCAACACTTGAAAGTTGGAAAACATGTTATGTTCATGAGTATCTAGTTATATATTAATGTGTTTGTAGCATGTGTGCCTGTTTAGTTGAAGATTTTAGTGCGTGTTTGGTTATGACTTTTGGAAAGTCAAATTGGAGGTGCCATTTTGGATAGTATCAATCCATGGCTTTGTGGTTATAGTTGCAAACTTATAAATGTTCCTACTCCCATAGCAGAGTTGATTGGCATCATCACCCATGGTCTTAACCTTTGTTGGAACAAGGGCTTTAGGCATGTTGTCCTTACCTTCGACTTATGGGAAGCTATAAACTTGTTAACTAGGGTTTGTGAGGAACTCGGCCATTTAAAGACATTGTTGGTGATGCTAGGCTAACTTTGCATAGAAATTGGTGAGCGCTGATTAATCATGTATATAGCAATGACAACTCTACAGCTGACTATTTAGCTAAGATCTCTTTAGTCTTGATAGCTTTTTTTGCATCATCGGCTAGGGTCCACCTATTCATCAAGAGGTGGAAGTTGATGAGGGAGGATATGCTAGTTTTTAATTAAAGGTTTGCTGTTATTCTCTTTTGAATTATTGGCTTTCAGCCTATATTAAAAAACGTCAAAAGTTCATTCTAAAAGTACTTTTAACAAACCATTAATTAGATATGTTAGGATAGTTTTTAAAAGTCCACTTGAAAAGGCAAAAACTAACAAGAAAGTGAAAGTCCATTTGAAAAAAGTAACTTTAGCCTAACTAACTTCTTGGGTTTAAAGTGAGATAAAACAGTTTAACTGGTGAGTGAGCTTGGTAGGAGACAAAAGGTTAAAAGCAAGATCAGGAACATGAAGAACAGACGAGAGGGAAACAGACGGGTTGGGTGTAATAGTGCCTGATCCCAGGACATAGGAGTAAGAGCCATTGGCAATGGTTATCGAAGAG
The DNA here is from genome assembly GCA_037074505.1 of Albizia julibrissin. NCBI lineage: Eukaryota > Viridiplantae > Streptophyta > Magnoliopsida > Fabales > Fabaceae > Albizia > Albizia julibrissin. The sequence goes on from CM073486.1 coordinate 45,103,316, forward strand.
GGATTGGCATAAGGTGCATAGGTAGAGAACAAATGATGATTTCCTGTCATATGATCAGTGGCATCGGAGTCGATAATCCACTTCGAGGAAGAAGTAGCAAGACATGAATCACAATTACCTGTAGCAAGCGTAGTTGGTGTTGATTGAACAGTATCAGAATTATCAAAGGACTGGGCCATATGAGCAGAACCACTACGTTGCTGCTTATTTTGTAACTTACAACAATAACGTTTGGTATGACTAGGTTCCTTGCAGTAGAAGCAGACAATATCTCCAAAATTCTGAGGAAGGCTTTGGTTCTTGTTATCAGCAGAAACCAAATTCGGTGCACCATTGACTTGTCTCGAGAAGACTTGGTTCCTATTAGCAGTAGAGCTACAGCCAGCTAAAGCACTGTCATGAGGATTAGAAGCCGATTGAGATAGGCTATCAACACGCAACACACGAGAGTATACATCCTAAAGCGATGGAAGCTCAGAGTTGGGCAAGATCTGAGATCGAACTGTCTTATAAGCCGAATCAAGAGCAATAAGAAAGTTAACGATCGCTTGGTTTTCCATATTATCCACCGGTGCCTGAAGGTCAGTCGTCGAGGGCATTAACAACTTCATTTCTTTATACATCTTAAAATCCAGAAAGAAGTTCTTCAGGGGATGGTCCTGTTGTTCAGCATGATAGAAACCTTTACAGACATCATGAATGCGAGTAATATTTCCTTTCCCATAATACAAGAACTCTAGGTAGTCTATAATTTCTTTCACAGTGTTATAATGACTAGCAGAGGAGAGGATGTTAGTCTCAATGGAATTCTGAATTTGTACGAATAACCGGGAGTCGACTCTAGCCAAAGCCAACTTACGGTCGTCCTTGGGAGGAGTCTCAGTTAAATGACCTTCCTTTTCAATACTAAGTATATGCGGACGGTTTTACTCCAGTCTGAATAGTTTGTCTAATTTAGCTTATGATCAATACTTTTGTTTGAAACATGAATTATTTCAATAGTAACAGTAGCCTTAGAGTTAGCCATATGAGTCAACCAGAAAGCGTCACATGACAATAGTCACAAAAGAGGTTCAGACAGCAAAACAGTAGCCCAAGAGCAGTAAATAGGACTTAGGAAACCAAACAGCAAGAACACAAACAGAAAAGAGACAACTCGCAAAAATAATCAACCAGGCAGCAAACCAAAAATTTTAGAAACGCCACTGCCTTAGTCAACTAACGAGGGACCCACACCTAGAAATACAAAGTTGGCACTGAAAGAAAATGAAGACAGAGAACCCACATCCAAAAATGCTTCTGTCTCAGCAGACAAATGAGGGGCCCACACCAGGAAATACAAGAAACACCGGAATAAAAAAGTATGACAGAAAACCCACCAAACGTTGCTGGAGAAAAAATGACAAAAAACCCAACATAAGGAGAACCCAATGATCAAACGTACTCAAATGAACCCAAACACACCAGGGGCAAACCGGGTTGGAGAAGTCAGCTCAGGCGTAGCAAACCGCCATCCAGAACTCTGGCTCACCTGCCGTCACGCGCTAGTGACGAAATCTGGCAGTCAGGCGTGTGACGTCCACGCGCTGCCGTCCCGTCATTGGATGACCGCCAAATTGCAAGCGCCGGTCTTTGATCGGCGATTCTAATGGAAAGGCGAGTGTACAGTAATATTACCAAGTGCAGAACACGTCCTCTCTCTTTCTCTCTCTGTGTCGCACAAACGGAGGTATTTCAATGGAGTAAGAAGAGATATTAGGTGAGAGATTTTCACAGACGCTCTGATACCATGTTAATTCATAATCAATGATATCTATTTAATTCACAAGGAATGCATAGGTATTTATATACGGAAAGTTCTTCAATTATAATAAATGCTAACCCCTAAATACCAACTACTTCCTAACACTATTAATTACATCTGACTTTTCCTAACTGCCGCAATTTTGAAAGTTTATGGTTACTTTTGCTTCAAAATATAGTTTATGGTTTCTGTTGCACTTTTGATAAAAGTTGAAAGTTATTTCAGCACCTTAACCCTTCAATATTTAATATTACAACAGTATTTTTAATGTAGTATAAAATGTCAACCATTAAAAGCCAATCTAATGGAGGATAAATTAAGTGAAGAGGAAGTAGAGGGAGGGGTTAGTGGAGACACTCTTTTCCTTTGTCAATAGAGCACAATAGTATTGTGCAATCCATGTAACTGATTCCACCTAGTAGGATAAGGCTTCTTGTTATTGATGTTATGAATCTGCAATCCATTTCTTCACTGGACCATGTCATTCATGGTATTTGTGTTGTGTAGTATCTTGTAGCAAGAGTATGATACTGGAATTTGCTTCATTTTCTAGTTTGTTGTTGTACTTTTGTATTATTTGGGTGTAATAGGGTGGTTGGGTTGTGTTTTATAAGCTGGTATAGTGTAATATTGGTTCAGTGATGTACTAGTAAAACTCAAGTTCATCTGGTTTGTTCTTAGTTGAGTTTAGTTAGAGAGCTTCTCTAGTTTCTAACTTGGTCTCAATTGATCGGCCTCACCTTGAGAGCCAACATCTTAGTTATTACACTGTCACACTTTTGCTGCCTCACTGATTAGATCCCCCTACGGTAGTATTTTCAGAAATGACCATTAATTGGCCTCTTTTAGAAAGCCTATGTTCCCAGGACTACACCTTATGACTCTTCACTCAACTTCATTAGTCATAACTGTCTGCATAGAACCCTTTACAAAATCAACTATCAGCTACCATTAAGGTGGGAAAACCTCCCTTAAAAGCAAAATATTAAGCTAGGAGAACCAACTAACTTGATTTAGGCATCTTATACTACCTTAGTCTTCATTAACTAACTGATGGGCCTGATGTTGTGAGCCTAAAGGGTTGAAGATGAACAAGAAGAGAAAGGAGAAGAGAGGCTCCCCCTGTAACAAATTATTAGGAGCTAGCAAGAATGTAAAAATAGGGAAATACTCCCTCCGTCCTTATATATAAGGTCCTTTCAACCGAATCGCGAGATTCTAGAAAGCAGTTAAAATTAGTTAAAAGTAATAAATATGTAAGAAATATAATTTTTTCCAAAGATACCCCTATTTATTAATGAGTAATAGAGAAAGAGTAATGATGAGAAAAGGAAGAAAGAGAATGTATGGTAAATAAATGATGTGAGAGAGTGAGGGTAAAACGGATAAAAGTGCATTTATTATTGAGACAAAGTCAAATGAGATCTTATAAAAAGGGACAAGCCTGATAAAGAAAAAAGATCTTATATATAGGGACATAGGGAGTAATATGTAGTCACCTCACATGGTTTGTGAGGTGTAAGCAAGGGGCTAGGTTAGGTATATATTGTGAAGCAAGGGTCAGCGAAGGTAAACTAATTTAAATTGGTTATTGATAATGAAGTTGCTTTGTGAATATGTTATTGTTAATAATAACTTTATTTGATTTGCTCTATTTAGATAAATTATTATTTTATGAGTAATAGATTTATTAGTCTCTTATACAAAATAAGTGTCACTGTCTCATCTTTTATTGTGAGAGGTAAATATAGTGTATTTTTTACTTTTTATGAGAGATATTATAACTTTTTAAAAATAAAAAAGAAAAACCTTACAATTTAAGCATCTCTCGATTAACAAAAGTAATTTACTCCACACTAATTTATCAAACAGAAAATCGATGAGACGAGGGCTTTAGGATCATACCATGGATATAATTACTGCATCAGCTTCCCGTCCTTGAAAGCTATCAATTGTTGCAACCTCAGTACCAACAGCCTCTGGCAGCTCATTCAGCATGTCCCTCAAAAGTTGTACTTGAGCAACATAAGGAGATTGCACCATAATAGTTGTTGGGTTGACACCTGCATTTCAGATTCAAACAATAAGAAATACTTCTTCAGAAAGCATATGCCACAGGTAAATTCAAAATTCTGAAATTAAGAATTATATTCCTTCATAATATTTGGTGAACCAAGTTTAAATTACAGACCTTAACTATATAAGGTATACTAGTTCATGACCATATATTTAACAGGAAGTGTTATAAAATGAATCTAGATTGCAACTAAGAGATGCTGGCCACCAAGATGTGATCTAACAATGATAATTATGAGGAATATCTTGTATATGTATCCAGTATATTCATTTCATTTTCAGTTGTTACTATAAAAAGCATCCTTACTTTGCAGGAGTTTCTAACTTGATGATAAGCTTCTCAGTTTTCTTTGAACATGTTATTCTTACTAGCCTTTGATTATTTATTGTACAGTTATAGATCAATCATATGAGATGCCTAAGTTTCCCATTAGTAATATGAGATGTTCAATAAGGTATTTAAGTGAGTTAGTTCTCCCACTACAATAGTTAGATTTCAAAACAGGTTCCTCATACATTTAAGTACCCATAAATTGATATCAAAGCTAGGGATTAACAATCTTGAAAAGGGACTACCTGTAGAGGGTTCTAATTAGCAAAGTGTTCTCCTTAGTGAGAGTCAAATGAAGTGTCATAGAGTGCAGACGCTAGGACATCAACTCTTAAAGGAGAGCAAATTGATATAATCTTTAGTATGCAATGTTTAAGTCTCATATTGAATAGTAGGGAATGCTCAAAAAGTATAGAAGTGGTTTGATTCTTCCACCTTAATAGTTAGGTTTTTAAGGGGCTGTTTAGTTTTTCTTTTTTTTGGGGGGGGGGGAGTGAGTAGAGGGAAAATTTTTAGAGTCGGATTATAAAAAAGAAATAGAGAAGTGGGGTTAAATGTTTTTAATTAATTTTTATTACTGTTTAAACCTATATCATCTCTTTATTAAAATTTCCAACTCATAAAAATTTTCCTTCCCCTCTCCGCCCCTCCAAATCCCTCGTACCATACAAGCCCTAAGAGAAGGTTCCTCATCCCACTTGAGCATCTATCATATTGCATTAGTTAGTTGGTCTTGTAATATTCCTTGCTACATGTCAATATTTTATAGCTAAATGATAAAGCTAGCTATATAACATGTAAATACAAATAACAGCCAAGTGTGCCCAATATTTAGAATTCATAATCCTCTAAAAATCATTGTTGGTATGAGAACCTAATAGGCATAAGCTCATGTCAACTAGTTTGGTTGATGATTTCAGCCATGTAGGTTTATTAATGAGATCATTTGGCAGCTTTTGCCAAGTTGGACAGGACCAACATCTTGGTCAAAGTAGTTTATAATTCTATTGATCATCAAAGGAAACCAAAATTGGTCCTTCGAGAGTCATATACGAAGGAACTGAAGTCAAGAGCATTTCAACTTATAAGGACTGAATCACAATAGATCAATTCCAACAATGCTGGTTACCAAAAATCAATGACATTGGAGACCACATCTTAGCTAATTCAGTCCACCACTTCTCAAGAGCTTTAGAATGCTGCCAAAGACTTGTTTGCTGCACACACCGACCATACACCATGATAGAGACCGAAGGATAGAAATTAGGAGGATAAATCTTTATTAAGTTATGAAATCAGAATCTAATCTCATAATTAATAAAGAAAAGGATAAATCTTTACTAGAAGATGAGCCAAAATCTTAACTCATCGACTAATAAAGCCCAAGGAGAATCTCTTGTAATCAGAGAAGTAATTCTCTAATAATTTTTTATAGCTTTTACATATAACGAGACTCAATATTTATACAACAACAAAGCATTTATCCTACTAGGTGGGGTCGGCTACATGGATCATACGGCGCCATTGTACTCTGTCAAAAATCATAGATTTTGATATATTATTAATTAAAAGGTCTATCTCTATGACCTCATTAAGCGTTTGTTTCGACCTTCCTCGACCTCGTCTAAATGGACTCCATACTACTTGATCAACTTTTCTCACCGAAGCACTCAATGGCCTTCGCTGAATATGTCCAAACCACCTCAAACGATTTTCTACCATTTTTGCTTCAATAGGGGCCACTCCAACTCGTTCATGTATATGAGTATTACGAATCTTGTCTTTTCTTGTATGGTCACACATCCATTTCAACATCCTCATCTCAGCTACCCCCATTTTATGTTCATGTTGACACTTTAAAGCCCAACATTCACTACCATATAACATTGCTGGTCTTATAGCAGTGCGATAGAACTTTCCTTTTACTTTATTAGATACTTTACAATCACAAATAACTTCAGTAGCTTTTCTCCATTTATACCATCCGGCTTGAATTCTATGATTGACATCTCCATCAATTTCACCATCTTGTTGTATAATTGATCCTAAATATCTAAATTTTGTCACTTGTGGGATGACTTGCCATCCCAATTTAACTTTCACTTCTCTTTGGCCTTGTCTCTTATCAAACTTGCAATGCATATATTCAGTTTTGCTCCTACTAAAACGAAAGCCCCTCAATTCCAAAGTCTGTCTCCATATCTCAATTTTAGAGTTAATTTCTTCTTTGGATTCAGCCAACAGAACTATATCATCCGCAAAAAGCATGCATTTAGGGATCTCCTCTTTTATAGGCTCAACTAGCACATATATCACTAGATTGAACAAATAAGGACTCAAAGCTGATCCCTGATGTAGTCCAATCCTTATAGGAAAGTCCTTAGTAACACCTCTATGCGTTCTAATATTGGTTGTAACCCCCTCATACATGTCCTGAATAGCTTTGATATATACAACCCTTACTCCCTTCCTTTCCAAGGCTTTCCAAAATACTTCTCTTGGTACCCGGTTATATGCTTTTTCCAAATCAATGAAGACCATATGTAAATCTCTTCCTTTACTTCTATACTTTTCCATAAGCCCCCTTAATAAATAAATCGCTTATGTTGTAGACCTTCCTGGCATGAATCCAAATTGGTTTTCAGCAATATCAGTCTCCAACCTCAATCTGTGTTCAATCACTTTTTCCCACAATTTCATTGTATAACTCATTAGCTTAATTCCTCTATAATTTGCACAATTCTGGATATCCCCTTTATTCTTATAAATGAGACTCAATATTTATAGATAGAAAGAATAACCATGACTCCCTAAAATTTAGGACCATTAACCATGACTCAGAAAAATAACATACTTGAATACATTTAATTTGATAAATAAAATACTTTGACTCAACATATAATTCTAACTAACTCTACTTAATCTAATCCCATGCAAACCACTACTAAAACAACCAAAATAAATATTAATAAACTTGTTACTCTATCAATACTGCCCCCTTAGAAATCCACCTTGTCCTCAAGGCGAGTAATGGATTCCTCGTATGTCCAGAGGTTTAGGAAGACGCACGTCAGACATCAAAGCTTGGGACCCTGGATAGTACTCTTCAATGTTGAAGCAAATGACTTGCCCATAATGGCATGGAAGGAGATTTAGACATTATCAACTCACCTACAAGCTAGCGGAAGAGTTGATGTGATCACCATCATAGGATCGAACGGCTCTAATACCAAATGCTAGAGACCGAAGGATAGAAATTAGAAGGATAAATCTTTATTAAATAATGAAATCAGAATCTAATCTCATAATTAATAAAGAAAAGGATAAATCTTTAGTAGAAGATGAGCCAGAATCTTAACCCATCGACTAATAACGCTAAGGAGAATCTCACGTAATCAGAGAAGTAATTCTCTAATAATTTTTTATATATTCCAGACTGCTTTTACATATAACGAGACTCAATATTTATAGATAGAAAGAATAACCATGACTTCCTAAAATTCAGGACCACTAACACGACTTAGAAAAATAACATACTTGAATACGTTTAATTCAACAAATAAAATACCTTGACTTAGTATATAATCCTAACTAACTCCACTTAATCTAATCCCGAGCAAACCACTACTCAAACAACTAAAATAAATATTAATAAAATAAAATCAGAATAATTGAATCCCCTAAATTAATTGCACGAGATTTCCAAACTTGGTACTCTATCACACCATCTTGTTTAGAAGTGAGTTGCAGAAAACTTGAAAAGTAGGAATGAAGATAGTGGATTATCATGCAAAGATAAATGCGTTGCAAATAATCTAACTTCTAGAAGCCCTGAACCCTTAAACTACTTGATTATTCAAGTTTTAGCTGGACTGAATACAGAGTATAAGTCTATCATTGATCCTTTTTTTTTAACAAAGATAAGCTATTCGGAAACTAATAAATTGCCTTCATAGAATGTGTGTAGTTTGGAAACAATTCAGCTTTAAGACATCTTTAATGAGATTAACTAAGAGGATGAGCCTTGGAGCAACAACAAATGTTGCTGCTATGTGACTAAGAGGTCACTCGTCCAAATCCTGCAAACAACCTCTCTGTTTGAGGGAGTAAGGCTGCATAGATCTAACTCTCCCCAAATCCCACTAGGTGAGAGTTTAGTGTACTGGGCCACCCTTTTCTTAATGAGATTAACCAGTTTTAACTAAATTCCTTAATATATATATATATATATATGAAATGGCTGATAGACCCTTCTAAAAAGGACTGGATTGAATAGTTTTCAACTTCCAAAAAATGACTCTTTGTTCTCTTTTCTCTCTAGCACCAATGTTTTTACTTCAAACTCATTCTCCAGGTTGCTCAATGCAAAGTTATGAATCACAAGCCATGAGTTAGGTAATCTTCTTCCTATTCTTCCCTTCATTACATTTCTGCTATTAATTTTAATATATTTTTTAATCTTATCTGGTTAAATATTGATCTCCGTCTTGATTTTCAACAGATACAACAAGACCCAGAAAATCTATATCAACCTTGAAGCACCCAGGAACAAGTTTGAGCACCCTCTTATCGTTGCCAAAGTTGCATTGTAGGCATCATTTATTGCTTGCACCTTAAAGTATTCATGTTTGAGGGGAAAAAACTGAAGTATTACCATTAAAATAAAACACTAAATTAGCACTTCATATTAATAATAAAATTACCAGCAAAAATTAAGGAAAAGACATGCTGCACAACAATATCAGCTTCTCCTTCATTATAAAATGAACCTGTTCCAGCTGGGTCTAGATTCTCTTCACAACCAATTGACAGACTTCCATATGGCATTCTTGTATCGAGCAACAACAGAGGACATTGTGTTATCCATGTAGGCTGTAGAAATGGGTAGGTAAAGCTTTCCATAAAAATAACCATCAACAGCAGAGAAGGTAAAAAGATAAATACAGTCAAAGATCAATCTTCATGGTGCATGCATTTTAACTAAAAAGCGAAGTTAGTGCTCAAACATGACTTGATGGTTGATCAGGGTGAGTTTTAGCATGAAGGGTGGAAAAACAGTAACTTAAAAATCTGTCAGCAAGACTTATTAGAAACTATCCATTCAATTGGCACTCACCTATGCCCCAGTCATACCATTATGAAATAGAAATATGGATCACGCTATTCATCTTTACAGACTCCAACCCCCCCCCCCAAAAAAAAAAGTAACCACTTGCATGCGTACTCCATTCCCGTTTGAAGCCTGACGATCTTGGATGCAAGAGTTCAAATTCAAACAGAATATTGTCTAGCAAATTAAAAAAATTTCTCAAAAGATGAGATTCAAGCAATTCTGAGTATTATCTCAAGAAAAAAAGGACCAACATACAGAAAATTAGAAGAAGGAAATTAAGTTAACATAATATAGATGTTTATGGGAGTAATACCTTGACAAAAGAAGAGTCTACAAGAAGATGAGAAAAGACATTCTCAGAGGACTTCAATAATCCACCATACATCTCCTTTGATGCCCAACTAGCAATTGCATCGTTCATACGGTATTGTATTGTTAACCTTGTGGTGAGGACTCCTTCATGCAAAGTTGTAGCCCTCTCTAGTAATGATATTCCAAGACCTCCTTCCAAAGCCTTTCTAGATAATATGACAGGAGCAAGTTGGCATTGATCACCAGCAAGAATGCAGCGCTTTCCTTGCAATATAGGAATCCAACAAGAAGGTTCAATTGCCTGTCCAGCTTCATCTATAACAACCAAGTCAAAAGCATCTAGCCTTCGAATCAATGGATCAGCTGCTCCAGTATTTGTGGCAAACACAACCTGAGCACTAGATAGCACCTCATTCATAGTCTCCTTTTCCTTTCTCTTCACTGACCTTCCCAACTGTTTCAAAAGTTGGCGTATGCCAGCTCCTAATGAATCATCTTTTAAGCAATGTCTAAGATCTCTCCTTAGATCTGACTTCTTCCTTTCATACTCAGCTCGAAAACTTGCAAGCTTAGCATTCACAATGTCCCCTAAAGACTTTGAACCCACAGTTTTTGATATGCGAGCAGGATTGCCAACCCGCACAATATTTAATCCAATATTTGAAAGCTTTTCCACCATGTTATCAACAGCTGCGTTAGTAGGTGCTGTTACAAGAACCCTTTCACCTCGCTGAACAGCATATGCTATAAGTTGCTTGAGCAAACCTGTCTTCCCTGTACCAGGAGGCCCTTGGATAACCAATACAGGCCTTTTTTTATTCAAACCTAGTGCTATAGCTTTTTGCTGGGAATTATCAAAGCTTTCACTTCCTAACAGTCCGTCTATGTTTTCTTCATCCCAGTCAGCAATATGATTTTTCTCAAACCAAGCAAAATCTTCCCCGTCTCCAAACAAAGTCGCCACAACAGCAATAGAAGGATTCTTCTTTCGTAAGCCATTCTTCTGAAGCAGCATTAGGGCTTCACAGTTGCGCTAAAAAAGATCATAAGCAGCATTAGGGCTTCACACTTGCGCTAAAAAAGATCATAAAAGCTTCTAAAAATTTTTTAATGTATATATAAAAATAGTCAACTCAAAAATGATAATATTAAGAAAATCAAGAAAAGAGAGATATAATGTTATATAATTATGAAATTATGTTAATCTCTTTAATACATCACTGGTTGACAAAATTGAAACTATCTTTAATGACAACAGTTGGCAGGAAGTGGTAGCCAAAAGTTATGTCATTGTGCCTGCCCTATCTTTGTAAGCCAGGAGTTGATTCACATATACTGTTGAAAGAGCAACTTTGAAGCAACTGCTTTGAATCAATAAAAAGAGAATAAATAACATACACCCATACTGAAAAATAGTGAAACTACATACAACCTCCCTTGGTGTTAAGGTTATGTTCAGATGATGGCATGGGATGGAATGACAAGGAGTCGAATGGTCATTCTGGATGAACCTTGTTTGGTAGTCTTTGTAGGATGGAAAGAAATGGAAGTCGCAACATTCAAAATCCAAATGTTTTGTTCACAAAAATGGGGGGGGGGGGATTACTATGAGGTTTCAAGGAAGGAACTTAGTTACCAAGAAGTCCCAATGACAAGTGAGGTGTTGTTATTTCTTACACTCCAACTTGTCATCGTATGCTCCTCACTTGTCAATAGAGTAATTCCCCAAAAAACAAAAAACAAAATCAAAACGTTTTTGTTCCTCCAAATTTAGGGGCTGGTAAAGGAATGAAATAGGGTGATGAAAGAATTATAATTATATCCCCTTTGGCTAAAAACTTACTAGAATCACATTCAAATTATAAGAGTAACATAGGAAAAGTAATTTATTCCCACGTTATGGAGCCAAGCATAATTCTTTGATGCCTAGGCTACATTATTTTTCCACTTACAATTCAATTTGTAATGGTGAGTTCCCTATGCTTGCTCAGGTTTCCATTACAAATCAGTCTTGTGATGAAAGACCATTTAGAGGGTGCAACGAGGTGGTAAGAGTGAGCCCTGGCATCTAAGGGCTCTGCATGGGGAATATGCTAGGGTTCAGGGTTGAAATGGTCTTTTAACCCTAAGCTTTTTAGTTACATCTTCCATGGATCTTAATTTAATATCGTAAATTTGTGTTTAAATGGTCTTTCATAAGACACACCAAATCATGTCAAAGTGGTGAAAACTGGTGCTAAATGCCGCAATTTCCAAGGGACTCTGTATTGTCTCACCTCATGATATCATGTATCATGAACAAGAAACTGTTGCTTTATAGTTTACATTAGATGAGACTCAAAGCAAGTGCACATTGATCCTAGATAGTAGACAAGGTAATATAACTCCTGCACCCTTTAGACCAATACTACACTTATATGGTACCAAGAACTAGTTTACTATAGTTTTTAATCCATTGAACTTGACATGAAAAAACTAAGATACTCATTACTACACTCATATTGTTATACAAAACTTACATAATTACATCTCAACATTTTTAATACCCGGGGCATCCTCTGATAACATACTTTAGAATGCTTTTTCTGAAAATGGAACAATTAAAACATTTCCATGGCGTAAAAAAAAACAAAAAAAAAACAACATAAGAATTCATGACATCAAGTACCTCATAGGTAAGAGTATCAGCCAGTCCTTGGATTCGGTCAATACGTACACTCTTCCCAAAGAGTTTAGAGAATGTAGGATCACCATGGCGTGACTCTAAAGCAACACTGATACTACAGCCGTCATCCCCAAGACTGTTAACAAAGCCTTGCAGACAAGAGGTTGTGACTGCACCCCTGTTATCACATGTTCTCACACAAACCATGTCTCCAGGTGAAAGGGTAGTGGGTGGTAACCGGTGGTTCCTTTCAACCTTGAATAACACCAAATGCATTCCTCCCAATCCTGTTTATGATATAAAATGTGACAACACCACTTACAGATTTATTTTTTATGTTTAAAAGACTTCTTGTGAAGAATATATCTGAATGTGTCGCATCAATAATGTGATACCCTTTGTTTGAAATCGATCAAACAGATTTGATAAGGAATTTGATTATTGAAGCATAGAGACGTCGACTGAATTACAATATAAAGATGACTTACATTTTAATAAAACATTGGCAACTTTAGCAAAGATTCAGAATATAAATAAGAATAAATTTAAATCTATCACATTACCATGAGATGCTGAATATTGGTGCACTGAATATGTATATGAAAGTGCCCAGAATCTTAAGAATAATTATCTATTCTGTTAGCAACTTAAGGAAAGAATTTTGGGAAAAGCAATTTCATGTTCCCATTTCTTTTATTTGCTCATTCAGTTTATGGAAATTTCTTAAAATATCAAGGATCAATTATAAAATATCAATAATATTAATAAAGAGAAATCAGAGTTCTTTCAAAATAATTGAATCCTTAGCTTTGCAAAAATAATAAATTCATGAGTCATATAAAAACACTTATATTAATAAATGCATATAAACTGAATTCTGAGAAAACAAACACTTATACTTGTCTGACAACAGATTTTTGTGAAGTTATTAGACAATATAGTTAAATAAATACCACCTGATAGCCTATGTTAACTAGGATGGTATAGGTAGAAAAGAATATGGATGAAAAATACAACTATCAAAAGCTAATCACATTTGTTACCAACAAAGGTGTCAGTGCAAAATATGTATGCATATATAAGATATACAAGGGATGCTTAGAGGACTGGTCTTAGACTCATGGCCAACTTTGCATTTTAACTCTTGTTATAATCCAAGAGTGGAGAAATTTCATGTCATGATTAGCTTGAACATGAACCACCTTCAAACTGTTCTCACAGCAATAAACTATAATAAGCAACTTATTACAGTATCACATGTCAAAGTCTGGCTATTTGCTGATGCCGGAAGTGCCTCAAAAGAAGTTTTATTTGGATTTGATGAATTATATTCATCATCGGGTATATTAGTATTAACAGAATACCATAAAATTGCATTGTCTTCTATTCATTACAAGGATGGGGCACACTAGCAGGTATAAACCGTGTTATTGTTTCTCCTAGAGTCAATAAGAAGTGGAACATAAACCAAGTTCACAATATAAAGGAATTTCCTGTAATATAAACTTGGATCATAAGCAAGTGAAAAGTCAATTATATCCATCTCTAGGGCAAAGTATAGTTGAAATGGTGCATCTGAATAGGCATATACATGAATTTTCTTATTTATGGAGGCAAAATGAAATCAAAAGTTCAAACTAACGCCTTTAAAAGCACATAAAAAGGAGAGACTAAATTGTAGGAGAAAATTATGACATGAGCATTCTGTTTCAGTTGGTCTCAAAAATTAAAAATTAAATGAGAGACAGGAGTAAGGGAAGACCTGTAGATGTACTGATGGCATTTAAATTACAAATAGTGTCACAGAGTTCTTGTTGAGCCTGACCATGGCTAACCAAGAACTCAATCGGCTTCAAAGAGTCAGAAGTATCATCTGGTCTAGGAACAGCATCCAACTCTTCTTGTGTAAACTCCAACTCGGCATCTCTTTCTATGCGGAGTAATTCTGACATGTGCTTGGTGAATCCCTCAATTCTGTGCTGTATTGCCTTGGCCTTCTCCAAGTCCATTCCTAAAACGCCTTGGACAGAGACAGACTTTGGCTGCGCTACCTTTCTTGCAATTGCCCTATGCTGAGCTGTAAATGAATAAATAATCCTCATCTCTGCAACTACTTACTCATGATGGAGCATGTAACAAATTTGAACATAAAACATGCACTAGAAACCTGATTTGGCGAGCTCTTTCAGTAGTTTCCATGATTCAGTTTCACACCAGTTCTGGACCAATGATTTATGTTGGAGGTCTTGGAGAACGTCCCGCAGCTCCCTTTGAAAGTGATCAAACAGAGTAGGATAATGGGTGCAAGCCTTCAAGCAGATAACTTCGAGGCCCAGAGGCATGGGAACGACATTCAGATAAGGTTGAGCCTGAATTACAAAGGTGAGACCTGGTCCCATGCGCTGCCTCAGCTCCGAGAACTCCCCCTGTGCCTCTGCAGAAGCAAAATCGGAAGCCATGGCCCTCATACTATGACGAATCCATCGCACAACGCTCTTCCCTAGATCCTTCCGCCCGAGTGGGTCTCCATTCTGATAGATGCTACTCACCCTGAGCGGTGCCTCAATGCTAGTTTCTCTCCTCCTCTCAATGCCTGGGACCTCCTCCTGTTCTTCTATCTGGGTGTTCAAGTCCTCTGCCGGGAACACTGGCAAGGATGACTGGGATGGATATTGGGAAGACCCATCCTTCTTAGATTCGTTAGGATTAATTAGCTTTGTTCTTGCTTTAAATCGACGTCGTCTCCTGCTTTTGCTGCTATTGGAAAGCTTAGTTTCATTGATGCTGCAGTAGGGGCTGATTCGAATGACTTGTTGGAAGCCAAATGAAGGTGATGATGAGCTGCACAAGGTGTAGACATTATTACGACTAAATAGACTGAGGGACCGAAGTGAAGAAGAGGGCCCATTAGAGGCATTACAACGGAAATGCAAACTCCCTTTTGAAGCCAATTTTGCGGGGATTCTACTGCCGAAGAAGCTCGTCGACGTAACCATCGCTGCTTTTCCTTCTCGAAATTCAGACCCAATTTCTCTTTACAAGAAACCAAGTCATTAAGAATAGATATTTCTTTTGCCCAATAGTGGATTGCTCGGCAGCAAGATGCTTATATGTTGGCAGACAAATCACGGCTTTTGAATTTGATCCGTCAGTTGCATTTGAGGCGGGGAAGGAAGCGTTTCTCTTTTTTTTTTCTTTTTTTCGACCGCTTTCTCTATTTTATGGGAGTGAAGAAAACCAGAAGCTTGGAGATTTTTGAGGGGTAGACTTGCTGAAAACGAGAGTGGGAGAAGTAGGCCGTTATCGCGTACCACTGAAACTACAAAAGGTGGGTCCCAGGTGAGTGAAGGGGAAGATCTAGGCTCCATCTTTGATTGGCTGCAGATGATTTTATGGCGCGGCTGGTTTAACAACCTTCTCGCTGACGTGCTTCTTTCTTGTTCGCGTTACACATTAGTCTAAACTGGTGGTTTAGAAGATCCATGAGGCTCGAAATTGTCAGGCATCATCCAGTTTTGACTAGAATCATTTATTTTAAACTACTTTTACTTCACTAAAAACCTCACACATATTTACTTGATATGTATTTAAAATAAGTTAATTCAAACACCTTAAATATTTGATCCTTTGCACCTTGGTTCAGGAGAGAGAAGGGAAAGTTTTTTATTTTTTTTTCCATGGGAAAGTTATTCATAAGTAAAAAAGAAGAGGGAACTTTTATAGAAGTTAAAATTACTGAAATTACTTTAAAAGACCCAACTGATGTTTTTATATAAAAATTTATTTAAACATCAATCACACTGATTTTTATACAATTTCAGTTTGTAAAAATTAGTTGAAATAAAAGTCATTTTTACTAACATTAATTCAAATAAACTCATAATAAGTTAATCTATGACGAGTCAACCGACATAAGACTTGATAAACATAAATATTTATTGGCAATAAATGATAACCCTACTCAACATAAATCACATAAAGTAGACTCATTTTAAAGTCCACAAAACATGATGAGGTACAAATTTACTCCTAAAATATCTTTCAAACACATTATTTTAGAGTAAAAAATAGTCCAATGTCACCTTCAACGCCCTAAAATCGAAGCAATTTACTCTTCCATGAAACTTAAACATGAATGGGAAGGGAAATTATAATTAAATACTAAAACAATTACAAATATGTCCCATATAAGAAAATTAAAACCCTGACATGAGATTCTTCAAGAGAAGATTGATAGCGAGCACACATCCTAACACAAGACTGAACATCAGGGCTGCTTGCTACTAGATATAGTAGACACCCAACCAATTCTCTATGCTTGGAGATATTTAAAGCTTTCCCATTTTCATTAGCATCCATGATAGTTGGATATCCCATGTGTTATTGGGGTTTAAAGTCAATTAAGTTTTGATTAGTGAGGGAATTGAGGTAATAAGTGGTTAAAGTTGGAGGTTTGAAGTTTAGAAATACTAAAATTGATTATTGGAGGTTACATCTCTAAATTTATTTGAGCAGTCATGGAAATCAAGAGTTTTCATGGGTCAAATCACTTTATTTTTGCATGATTCTTTTTGCATTGAAAAATAAGTATGTCAAGCTTTTGACAAAGTCATAATTTGTTTTTTTAGAGATGTATGCAATTAATTATGAATTTTTGAATTTGAGTCACCCCTTTATTTAGACTTTTTGGAGTATTCCTGGGATTTTGGAATTTTTTGAAAATCAAATGATAACATCTTTTAATTCTTCTTTTTAATTTAAAAGTAGACCTCTTAACCTTTTCAACACATTCTAATTTATAATTTTTGAAGAAGTGTAGAATTAGTTATGCATTTTTAAAGTTGAATCACCCTCTTTGTGTCGTTGGTTGCGGCAAACAACACAAAACTGCTATATCAATTACGATTTTCAGTTAAAAACACAGGTTTTGAAGAAGGGTTCGTGGTAGGTGGTCTTGGTTCTACTCATTGCAACATTCTAGATTTTAGAGACTTAAAACTTAACCTCCACAAACCTCAAGAGCAATTAATAAGGGTGGGATAGTCTTTAAAAAGCGGAATAGTTGAAATTTTAGGCAAGGTTCAGAGCCTTACTTTTGTGTTTCTTGCCTTCTTGAAGCACCAGCTCACTCAAATGAAAGATGTTAAGTTTACCTTGGCAAGAGATTCACTTGTCAAAATGAGAGAGGGGGAAACGCACTGTTTCTCTTAACATCGTTTGCCTTAGTGAGTGACTTGCTCATTGAAGCAAACGAGTCCTGTAACTAGACTGGTGAGCGTGATCTGCATCTTTATTTTAGAAAGAAAGAAGGGCAAAGGGATTTGTTCTCTACTAATTAAGGCACAAACTCATCATTTATTTTGAGAAAATTCTAAGACTTTGTTCATCCTAGTAAGCACATCTAACCTCGTGAGACATCTTCAGTCATCTTAGAAATATTAGATCTCAGACTTAGGTGGGTTTTGGGATCTCGATAAGAGAAAGTTAGGATTTTCTAGAAAACCTCTTTCTAATCCTCTTCTCCTCAATCTTTTTTCATAAAATGAAGGACTGGGATAATCTATGATATCTAAAGGAGAGGATTAATTGATCTAACCTAGTTTGAGCCAGTTTTAATTGATCCAAGTTACTCTAGGAAAGTTTTAGAAACTATAAAGAGATGTTAGGGGCAACAATAAATTGTTCTGGTAACCTATTTAAATAACTTAGATTGTTTCAACAATTTTGATTGGTTCAAGGGGTAACAAACGTACATGTAAGGTCTCTTTTGGCAACTTTTTGGTAAAAGAAGTAACACGAGCACTACTACAGAAGGCACTTTTAACGACTGTTTTTATGCCATGTAGACAACCTTTTTCATGGGGACATGTATGTGAGTGTTGTTGAAAGTTTTAAAATAGACGACCGTTTTAAAACAGTCGTTGTAAGAGACTTACAACGACTATTTTTTGTTCAAAAACATTCGTTGTATGTACTAGATACAATGACTGTTTTTGAAAAAACAATCGTTGTAACCTCTTTTTTTTAAAAAAAAACTATTATTTATTTTTCTCCCCACAGCATTGAAAACTTGGAAATTTCCAGAAAATTATATTTTGAATTTGAAAAACACTCAAATAAAAAATACCATAAGACTTAGGCAGCTTTTGGTATGCAGGAATCCTAATTAGTAAGGACTCTCAAGCCAATAAAAGACAGGATCATGTTGTATACAAAATTACAAAATAATAATAAATAATCTCCTTGTACTGTTGGGATATATGCAACACATAAGTACTTAGTTTTAAATTTTTTGTAAGTGCTATATCCAAACATCTTATCAATAGGTTTCAAGTGCTTAGCAAACTAAAGAATCCACATAGCAAACACCACCTGTAAGATTCTTCATATTTCAATATATCTCATCATAGTTTGGCCACTATAATGTAAATAGGCACCAATGCATACATTTTCTTTTGGTGTACCAAACTTAAAACCTTACAGAAGAGAAGGAAAAAATAGCATAGAAGACTGTATAAAAGATATGAATAAGAACTGGGTCTCAAAATGCTACTCAAATTGGAAACGTCATATTGATATGACATTCTGTAACTAAAAATGAATAACCAAATAGATGTATTTCACAAAGTCTCCCTTGTATACCAAATAGAAGTATTTCAAAAGTCTCCCTTGTATATTCCTACAATTTAACATGGGCTTATCATAAAATAAATAAGTTTATTCAAATGTTTAACCAAATTGACAGTTTAATCTAAACCATTGCAATAAAAATGATCGCTCCATTTAATGCTTCATCATAATTTTTTAAAATATTCTCTAATAAATTCATAATACTCAATATAAACAAGAAACTAAGAAACTAACAGAAGGCAAAGTATTCGAGTATGGAAACATAATATACCACTGCACTAAATCATTGTACTATGTAAAAAGAAACCTCTACATATCATCATCTATGTGTTGTAGAAGATATCCTGACAAAATGTCACGCATCAAATTAATGTCTTTGATTGTGTAGGGGTCCCGATTACCAAAAATCTTTGTGTAAAATAGAGAATGAGTTAATATAAATCAATCAACTAAATAAAATAACTAACAATTCAATTACAAGAACAACAATGAAATTCAGTTGAGGATAAAGAACTGATCACCTATTCAAAATTGGTAGTAAGTCCACTAAAAATGATGTTATACATATATAGTAAAACATAATAGCCACAGTCAATGTTCCCTGATTTGTCGAGGGCACTATACATCAAATGTAAATAGTAAAAAAGAATAAAGGCATATGTGAAGCAATTGTCAATTAAAGAACTTAAATTTAAACAACTTATTTTCGGCTGGAACTATTTCGTCGAACCACTTTTACCTTCGTGCTTCCCACCTATCATATAATTTGTATTCAGTGCATTATAATTAAAATGAAAAACAGAAGACATTAAAACAATTTAGTAAAGTCAAAAATCAATGATTTACAAACAAATTAACTTACGTGTTGAAAATGGTTTTTATCTCTTCATCTGGCTTGCGACCTAATGAATCAAACCAAAGATGACGTTGATGAAGGGACGAGGAACACAGACTACAATGATAACTATAATAACATATATAGATTAAAGTGAGGTTAGATAACATGATACTTCTTAACAAACTGAATATGTATAAATAGATAAAATTAAGTTGCTTGCCTTTCAACAATTGGTGCTAGATAAGAAGGCAGCTTAATCTGTCCAATTGTATAATCCACATAGCTCATCCTATCTTCTAACTTATTATTATTACGCCTTGACATATTGCTAGAACATAAGAATCCATACAAAGTGTCGAGCTCTTTTTCAACACATATTTTATGGAAGCAACTACCACATAATTAAAATGAGAATGACTTAGTGAATGTAGAAACCTAAATATCCTAAATATCAATGCATTAATTGAAGTTAAAAATAAAAATAAACTCACATGATTGTAAATGTGACCCATCCTAGATCTATCTCCTGCAAAGATAGGAACTCTCTAATATCTTTGCTATCAATTCCAAAATGATACGAGAGTGTACGACCCACAATCCCATAAGGCATATATAAGTCAACCTTGTTAATTTTTTTATGAATATTCTGTAGTTGTGCCAATATCGAAAATCGTGTCGCTTCTTCTTGATCCTAGCAACACACAAAATAAAGATTTTAAGTAGGATGTCAAGGATCAAGTAACAAAAATGTATTTCCTACCATTGGAGGTGCTACCGCTGTTTGAACAAGATATTGAGGCTAAAGGATGAAAGATCCTATTGCGTAACCTAGTTTGGCAACCTCGTCATCAAGGAACGGGACATCAACACCTTCCTCCCCCTGTCTAACACTCATGACATTGACCTTACGTTGATCATCCCGAATTTGTTTATAATGGTAGGTGGTAGCATGCATGTATACAATAGCATCAGCAACAACACGCATGAACGGGACATCCAATAAAAGACAGCAAGGTTCTCCAGCCTCTAGTGAAGGACTAAGGTCGCCATGTCCAATCTCTAGTGGATACTGCCTTTGGTGTTGGAAAAGGCCGGAGATTCCTGGGTACAAGAAATGAAAGAATTAATTAAACTAACTTGAGAAAAAACTCAATATTATATTAATTGAAATTATTTACAAACCTAAGATCTATGTTCGTCATCACCCATCCCACCTTGAATGCTAGACAACACCATAGATCTTATCTCACCACGTAGCTCATGCAACATCTTGTCTTAAAGCTCTTATCGGAGTGATTGACACATTTTCACTGGAGCTCTGCTCAGATTTCCTCTCAAATCTTGGCCACAAACTCTCTACTAGGTTCACTTTATCCACGAGGTTATGAACTTTATCCAAAGTATCTTAAGAGACCAATTCCCCTTGGCTCCTTTGTAAATTGAACAAGGTGATCTAGCTTCTATAACGTCGTTGCTAAGATGTCCATCCTCCAAGTTTGAGTGAAGGAACCTTGGTTGTTCTACTCCTCAAGTTCATCCTATAGCATACAATGGATAAATATAAAATAATTACATGCAATCTTCTAAGAAAAATGAAACATACTTAAATATACTTTATATTAAATATCACAATCCTTCCAGCAACGTCAGTAACGATTGGATTTATATATTTTTCTCCCTTTATCATCGCTGCTTTCCATTTTCTGCAACGTGGGAGAGGAGGCGGCACTTGCACGATAATGCTAAGATCTGATTTGGTTGCTTCCTCTATTTATTTCAAATCATCTTGTATCAGCTTCTTTTCCAACTTTCGGTAACCCCCACGTGACATGTAATACAGATAATTGTTTTTAGCTCGCCTCTACTTATTTGATTCACTTAATTTCTATGAACAGATAATAAAGAAAACTGAGTCAATGAGGTCAAATAAATTCAAACAAAATGTTTCATACTATGATGAACAAAATATATATACTAAAAATTTGGGATCCAGTTGTGATGCCACAAACAATCTCTACTCATCTTGAGAAAGATAAGAATAGTCTTTACATATATCCTTATTACTCTTTAGCCCTCAAATGTACTTGGTTGTAAGCGTAGATTTAAAATCTTTCCATCGCTCACGAACTTTCCCCATCCAATGCTTGTACATCTGCCTTGTGTTGGGGACATCATAAGTTTGCTACAAAGTACAACATAACCTAGTTATATATGAACCAATAGAAATAAAGATAGAAATGAAAATACAAATTTATATACCAAAATTTGTTCACAAATCATAGCCTTCCTATCTTTCAAAACTTCCTTCCAAGAAGAAAATAGAATGCCAACTTTGCTCCGACCCAAATAGCCAAGATAGCTAATAAACTTGTTTTCCTATTCACCTATTAGATTCAAATCTGCATAAAATTTTACGTGGACCCTCTCCTTTTCTTCCTCACGACATTTAATCCACGATCTCATCTTCATGCTTCCTCTAACCTTTTTCTTAACAGGTGAGCCACCTTAGTCCCCTTCATCTGAACTTGTTATGTTCCTGCTAAGAAATCAAGTTGATATAGGATAAGTTAATTGCAATTAAATGAATACTTTAAACAATTCAAAATCTTACTTTATGTGTTTTTCCAAAATACTTCATAATGATAAATTCTAGCTACATATTCATCATCATCAACCAATTCTACTTCAGTTGGTATAGGTGGATTTGTAGTGAAAGGTGATGTGTCATCAACATTCAAACTTGGATCACCATCCTTCTATATTTTACTTTAGAATACAATGGACAATTTTTCATTTGCTAGATCAATGACATAAAACACTTGTTTTGTCTGGCTTGTTAGAATAAATGTCTCATCTTTATAACCAACTCTATCAAGATCATCTGAGGTAAATCCAAATTGATATATTTGAGCAGCATTATTGTTAACCAATTACATTTGAATATATGAACTCTCAACTTGGTGTAGCTTATCTCTCATATGTCTTCAATAACTCCATAATAGGCCATGGATACCAATATGGGGTTTTTGTCTTTCGAACTAGAAAAATGCATTGCTTCGGCTACCACCATCACCCTACTATTTTGCATTGTACTTCTATCATCCTAGGCTTTTGTATAGAAAGAATACCAGTTTATATCAAAACTACTCTAAGTGATGACCTCAAAAGAAGGCCCCCAAGCTAACCATTTGATTGTATTAGACACACTGGTCTCATGTGAAACCTTTTTCCTTGAACCACTCTATGAATGTCTTGTTTTGCTTATTAGCTATCTGCATGTCATTTTTTCTTGGATAGATCTACTTTAGACACTTTCTATGTTTGTCTAAGTACAGCTGAACTTATTCTATGTTATTCAAGATATACAAGTGTGCTTGCAACACCTCTTCACGACGTATACTCTTCACTTTGAGCCCTCGCGTTCCCTTACTTGTACCTTTTTTATGACGAGATTGAGCCTTTGACCTTGATAGATATTCTTTACAAAAGTCCATAGCCTCTTCAACGACATATCTTTCAACAATTGGGGCTTCAGGTGGATAAGGATTTTTAGAATACCCTTTTAAGTTCTTCATGTATTGCTTAAAAGGGTACATTCACCTTAGATAAATTAGACCGCATAGTCTTATCTCCCTTACCAAATGAACTATTAAACGCACTATTATATCAAAGAATGTGTGAGGAAAATACATCTCTAGTTAGGATAGAAGAATAAAACATTCATTTTCCAATTCGTCCAACTTTCCAATGTCAACAACTTTGCTACAAATAGAAGTAAAGAAATTGCACAACCTTGTTATTGTGCTTCACACATCATCTTTCATAACGCTTCTAATAGCTACCAATAATAGTTGTTGCATCAAGACATGGCAATCATGGAACTTCATTCCTACTAACTTCAAATCTTCCATTGAGACAAGCCTTCTCACATTAGAAGAATACCCTTGTGGCACCTTAATGCCATACAAAAACCCACACAAACTTCTTCTCTTGGCTTTTGACAATGTATGCGCTGCTAGCTCCATATATGCTCTCTTACCATCGTCTCTTAGTTATGGATGTAGGCGTTCTCTTATTCCCATTTCAACAAAGTCTAGTCTCGCACTAATTCCATCTTTAGTTTTTCCTGGTATATGCAAAAACATACCAACAAGGATATCATATATATTTTTCTCCATATGCATCACATCAATACCGTGTCTCGCATCAATGTTATCTGAAGATTCTTTTCACCTTATTAGCATGAAATACCTTGTGACATGATTATAATCGAGCACACATACCGATACTGAATTGAATATTTGGTCTGCTCGCAGTGAGATAGAGTAATGATCCAATCATTCCTCTATATTTTGTTATATCGAATTTATGTCCTTTTTCGTTTGCATCCAGTAAAGTTTTTGTGCACATGGGAGTGTCAGCTCTATTAGCTTCATCCATTCCAAACTTTTTGAGAAGCTCTTTGAGATATTTAGTTTGAGATATGAATATTCCACTCTTTCTTTGTTTGATTTTCAAACCTAGAAAGAATGTTAATTCTCCTGTAAGGCCTTACTTCATTATTGATATTGCTTAAAGTAGCATTTGCGTAGTTTAGTGCGCACATAAAAATAGCATAAATATACTGATATATTGAAACAATATTGCTTGATTACATACAATATTCCCCATAGGGGTGTACAGAATAAATACATACCTTACACAAATAGAAAGGTCTTCAGATAACCAACGTCTCCTCTTGTACTGGCCCAGAACTTCCAGTTGCTGAAAAATTACTGTTTTGCCCTTCAAACCGCTGCCTGCTGCTGGAAACTTTGTACATTTATGGAAATGGTGAGATTCGGAGAATTTCAGTAGTAACATACTTTCAAACATATAGAATGTGATAATAAATATGTAATGCCATGTCATATAAGATGATCGAAACTATGTGTACACTTATCCAAGGCCAAACAACATATTTGCACCCTGGTCTACTTAGCACCCCTATTGGGTCCCTGACCATAACTTGATAAATTTGTGTGTCCAAGACACTTGGCTCATGTTATAGAGAATGACATATTCAAATATTTAGTAATCACATAGTATATGTAAGAAGAAGTTTCTACCTGGAACAAGCCCTTTCATTGCTTGCTAATCGGTCCAACTCCGTCTTTGGCTTGAGATTTCGGTGTATCCTAAAATTCCAAATTTAGGATAAATGAGTTATTATTTATTCATAACTCATTATAAACTCATTGTGTTGTTTATCTATCATAGTTTCAATAGTTTGTGTATAGTACAATTCTGCACAGTGTAGTCTTACTGTTTTTCAAGAAATTGATAGATTTTCATTCAACTTTGGAAAAATCATAATTAATTCTAAGAAATTAAAAATTGACTGATTCAAAAGCATATGTGAAGAAATTTAATTTTAATATTGTTTAAAAATGCTTTGTTCTAACCATTAACTTCATACTTTTCCCAGAAATTCGCCAAACATCCCCTATTTCATATTACATTCCAGAAACATAGCTCAACTTTGAAAAATCATATCTCTTAATATACTTGTCCAAAAATTGTGTTCTACCCACCAAATTAAAGCTCTACATGTTTAATTTAATTCTGTAAAATTTCATAATTTTTGGACTAGGTTTTCCGTACAAAAGACATTGCACAACATCACTGCCTCACAGGAGGCAGATCAAATAACATTGCATTTGAACTTTATAAATTTCCAAATTTGCATATCCAGATCCAAAAATTATGAACACATGTATATCTACACAATTTTTCCTTTTAAATCCAATGGAAGTATCATAAGTACAAAATTCTAACACTACCATTGTGTTCTACCTCTTGGACGAAAATAATGTTCTTAAGAGGAAACATATGTTTTCTTGATTTCTCTTGCTTAATCACTTCCTTGCTACTTCTAATCACATGATTAGAGAAAATTTTGGTAGCATTTCCCCTAGGGTTTTCTTCAGCCCAAATTTGAAAAACAAGAGAAACCAAGGCAAACCCACTACCAACAATAACCACAACATCATTCAAGGCAAGAGGATCAAGTTTTTATGATTACCTCTTGGATTTCAACCCTTTCTCTCTCTTGGATGTCTCAGATCTCTCTCTCTCTACACTCTTGATTTGTCTTAAAAAAAACATGAATTTCATAGAGGATAAGAGGTTAGGAGAGGTTGTAGAAAGATTTGGAAGCAAAAACATCAAAGTTTCAAGCTTCTTACCTTTGATATTGCTCTTGGAACCCTAAATCACCTTCTTGTGCTTCTTCAAGTTTGTGAAGCTCTCTCTCTCTCTTTGGTTCATTTGTTGGCCGAATAAAGAATGAAAGGAAAGAGAGGATAATGGTTTCATTAAATATCTATTTTGCTTTAACTTTGAAAAATGCTTGCTTGTGATTGGTCAAGAGGTCTTTTTTTCCCCTTCTTGCTTTAATATTCAACCAACAAATACACACACACACACACACACACACACACACACATACACACACACACATACTCCCTTTTGTTGACTGAAATATGAGAGAAAAGGAGTTAATAGCTCCTTGAAATATCCATTGGCTTTATGAAATAATATCCTTTATTGCATATTAACATGTGTCTAATTTGCTTGGTCAACAACTTGCCTTCTTGATTAAGTCTTGACCAAGTATTTGCTTTCCCTTCCTCTTTCCCATTTTGACCAAATTGGGTAGTAAGAAAAGGGAAACATAATGGCTGCTTGCTTTTGTTAGTTAAATGATCATTTTGCCCTTACATTTATTTCCATTTTTTGCACTAGCTGAAAAACTGGGCAGAATTTTCATCAAACTTTGAAAATTCATATCTAATTACATAGATATCTAATTGGGATGGTTCTAAAGGCTATGTAACCCTTATTAAGTTTATTTTTAAATAAAAATATAAAATTTGGCCAAATGGAAGCTCAAAGTTCTCAGAATTATTATTTTTGGACACTGACACTACATATCATCAATTTTACTAAGCTAACTTCAAAAATACACAAATCCTTGTTTATGACTCCAAATGACTTATATGACCTATCAAATTAAATCTTGATAAGTTTATTTTTATTCTAAAAATTTTTATAATTTTTGGACATCATTTACCTAATAAAAAAATGCCACACAATCATGATTGCCATGCGAGAAACTCATTAATAGCAAATCTCTTTTGTGTTCCACATATAATTATGTTGTGTATGACATCCAATTTCCTTGTTTTGCTATCCCCTATTCTCTTTACTACCCCAAGGGTATAAAGGAATTTTAAGAAATAAAATCATACCTCACTAGGACACTTGTTAAACTGGGGTTTAGCAGTCTACTTATTTCAGGCTTATTCTTAATCATCTTGTCCCAAAATTTAGGGTGTTACATCTCCCATCATAGACATCTCAAACTCTCCTTTCATGAGGTTAGAAAACTCCTTGCACAAATATTAATTAGTAGATCCAAAAATGATATCTTCAACATAAACTTGAACAACTAATATATCATTTTTCCTTCATTTTATGAAAAGAGTTGTGTCTACTCTTCCTCTGTTAAACCCATGATTAATGAGGTAATTGACGAGTCTTTCATACCAAGCTCTTAGAGCTTGCTTGGAGAAATCTTCAAGACCAGGATGTTCAACATAAACTTCCTCCATTATATACCCATTAAGAAAAGCACTTTTAACATCTATTTGAAAGAGTTTGAATCCCTTGATGCACGCAAAGGCTAAGAGTACACGTATAGCCTCCAATCTAGCCACTGGACCATACGTTTCTTCATAATCAATTCCTTCTTCCTGATTATAGCATTTAGCCACCAATCTTGCCTTGTTTCTGACAATGATTGCGGAATCATCAAGTTTGTTCTTAAATACCTATTTGGTACCAATGACCGTATGGTCCTTAGGCCGGGTACTAAGTCTCAAACTTGATTTCTATTAAACTAATTAAGTTCCTCATGCATTATTATAACCCAATCATTATCAGTTAGGGCTTTATCAATGCTAGAGGGTTCTAATTCTAAAATAAAGGCAAAAAAGCTTACTTTATTTAAAACAGATTTTCTAGTTTTTACTCCTTCTTCAACATTGCCTATAACCTCGTCTATAGGATGATTTCTATTAAATTTTTAGGCTTTAGGATAGTCAGAAGAAGGTGGATGAAGTTGTTTTTCTTCAGGTTCAAAAGATTCAAGGGAAGATTTTGAAACAATTTGTTTTGACTCATAGTTAATTCTGGCTCATCATCTATTGGTTTGACAAAGGAATCAATTTCAGCAAAAAAACATGAATATATAGATTCTTTAACAACACAAGTTTGCTTATTAAAGACTCTATAAAATTTATTTCTATTAGAGTAACCTAAGAAAATACCTTCATCAGCTTTGGGATCAAATTTTTCTAGATTATCCTTACCATTATTGTGAATAAAGCACTTGTATCAGAATATGAGTAGATGACTGATGTTTGCTTCCTACCTTTGTAAAGTTTATATGGTGTTTTTCCCAGCTTTGATTTGATATAAGCTCTGTTGGAAATATAGCTGACAGTACTCATCGCATCAGCCCAAAACACTTATAAACTTCTTTTTCATTTAACATTGCTCTTTTCATCTCTGTGAGAACTCTATTCTTCCTTTCTACGACACCATTCTGTTGTGGAGTTCTCAGAGCTAAAAAGTTATGTTCAATCCCATTTGTATCACATTACTCCTCAAATGCTTGGTTGTCAAACTCTCCTCCACGATCTGTTCTTATTGCTGCAATTGACATACATTTCTCATTTTTCACTTTCTTAGCAAAAATAATGAACTCACTAAATTTTTTTTCTTTTGTTAATAAAAAGATAGTACATGTGAATATAGAGAAATCATCAACAATGACCAACGTATATAAGTTCCCCCTAAGGCTTTTTACCCTTGTTGGTCCAATCAGATCCATATGAAGTAGTTGTAGTGGTCTTTTTGTTGATAATTCCTTTTTGGTTTTGAAAGAGGACTTAGTTTGTTTTTCTTTTTGACAGGAATCATATAGTAAATAATTTTTAAAATATAGTTTAGGTAAACCTATCACCAAATCTATTTTGATAAGTTTATTTAACTAATGCATATTCATATATGATAATCTTTTGTGCCAAAGCCAGCTTTCATCATTATTACTCATGAAACAATTTTCAAAAATGTGATTATTGATATCAATAGTATAGCAGTTACCTTCTCTTCTGGCTTTGATTTTCACCTTAAGTTCGTCTTTCTTTATTAGTAGATCTTTCTTGCTTACTATGAGGCACTCATCAAAGTCAAATATGATTCAGTTGTCTCTGTCTGCACTCTGAGTTACACTCAGTAAGTTGTGCGTTAAACCTTCCACATAGTAGATGTCTTTGATTTGAATTCCGCTCTCAACTCCAACTTTACCAATCCCAGCTATCTTTCCATATTGGTCTCTACCAAACTTGACTCTGCCTCCTTCTCTTGGAATTATGGAGTTGAATCTCTCTATATCCCCAGTCATGTGTCGTGAGCATCCACTGTCAATGTACCATTTGCTTACTTTGGATGCTTTGAAACATACCTACATAAAGAAATGGTAAAGTTTTAGGTACCCACACTTTCTTAGGTCCTTTATGGTTAGTTTGGATTTTCAACGGTAAATAAGATCCCTTGGGTACCCATTTATAGGTTCCCATATTTCCTTCCTTTTTATGATAACATGAAGAAGTATAATGCCCTTTTTTGTTATAGAAATACATCGAGCAAAAGGATTGGAAACATGTACAGATTTTTTAAAATAATTTAAATATATTTGTTTACCAACCTTTTTCTTCTACTTTGACTTATCTGTCTTTGGATCATATCCAATTCCAGATTTTTCATTAATAAATTTTTTATTTTTCAAGATTACCTTGAGCATTTCACTTCCTTTTGTGAATTTTTCAAGGGTTTTAATAAGATCATTATTTTTCTTTTATAAACTCTAACAGGAATCACATAAAACTGGTTTTCGATTACTTAAGTTGCTCCTCAAGTACCTTTACCATCTTCTTGTGGCTCACAAGTTCTTTTACAATTCTTATAAATTATGTATGTAATGCATTATATTCGTCATGTAATTCATCATAGCTAGGATTTTTACTTACCTCTTCTTTCTCTAGCTGTTCTTGAGCTACAAGGCATATCTTGGCTATTTCTTCCTCATCACTTTCTTCTTCATCAGAAGAGCTATCTCCCTAGATGGCTGAGGCGAAGGCTCTTTTCTTGGAAAATTTGTTTTCTTTCTTTCTTTGTTCTTTAGATATTTCGAGCATTCATATTTGATGTGTCCAGGCTTTCCGCATTCGTAGCATATGATTTGTTCTTTTGTTTTGCTGCTACTGCCTCCTTTAAAATTTTTTAAGCCTTGGCCCTTTTGTAGAACTTTTTGAATCTTCTCACCATCATTCTCATTTCATCATCATCAATTTCTTCATTTGTTTTCAGCTGCGTTTCATCTTTAATTGCATTTAGAGCAACTCCTTTCTTCTTCTTGTCATCAATCTCCTCTAGTTCACATTTGAAATTTAGCTTGATTTCATACTCTAACAAGCTTCCAAAAAGAGAAGTTACTGATTGCATAGACTCGCCTTTTGTTTCTTCTATTACTATGAACTTGGCCTCCCATTCTTTAGAAAGAATATTTAATATCTTTCTAACTTGTGTGTTCTGGTCGTAGATCTTTCCAAGAGCTCCAAGTTGATTTACTAGATGAGTATACCTGAGTTTAAACTCTGCTATTAATCCTCCAGATTTTATACGGAGTAAATCATACTCAGTAACAAGGGTATTAATACAGTTTTCCTTGATACCTAAGGTTCCTACATGAGCTATTTCCAGTGCTTGCGATATTTCTTTTGCTATTGTAAAAGTGCAAATCCTGAAGTATTCCTTCTAGCTCAAAGCATTTTGAATCATTAAAATAGCTTTGCTGTTGAGAGTCACGTTCTTTTTATCATTATCATCAAACTCATCTGGTGTCTTGGGAACTACTCACCCTTCTACGGTCTTTACAAGTACATAATTTCCATTCTGAATTACCTCCTAGAGTCCATATTCCATTGCCATAACAAACACTCTAAACTTAGCTTTCCAGAACGAGAAGTATTCTGCATTAAAGTCAGGAGGTCTGGTAATTGAGGCTCCATCGGGGAGTATTCTTTCACTCATGCTTACCATAGGATCCTTCTTGGGTTGTTATACCTGACAAAGAAGACCTTACTCTGATACAAAATGTTAGCGCAAGTGTTCACCCAAGAGGGGGTGAATTGGGTGATAATGAAAATTTAATTGTAATTAAAAAATTATGAAAAATTTAACACAATAACAAGTTTAAGTGTATAATGAGCAGAGAGAATGCATTGGTTGGAGTTTGGCTCAGCATTAAATGCTTCTGACAGAATATCTACTTTTCTTGGATTTTAAATAACTGAAGCATAAACTACGTGAAACTTGCTTTAAGCAATTGTTAATCATGAGAAAGAATAATAAGGAGTAAGGTTATCTCATATAACAAAATTTTTATTGATTTCATAAATCTTGGTGTGATGCTCTATTTTCTAGAAAAAAACATAGTATTTGGATACTAGCAATACTATCAGGATAAAAACCTAATTTCTTAGTTATGAACTATTCGGATAGTTATCTTACTATTCGAATAGTGTTGAATGTATTTAAACTGGATCTATTTGAATAGTCTGCTCTACTATTTGAATAGTTTATTTGAAAACAAATGTAAGATTATCTTGATAATGCTTCTAACTATTCGAATACATTTTCAGAATAAATTAAAAATAGTAGGCATTGAAGAGTTTAACACTATTCGAGTAGTTTCATTACTATTCGAATAGTCTTATGCGTTGATGAACTAAAATTATTCTCATGTATTCTATGACTATTCGGATAGTATTCTGAAACTGAGTTTAAAGTGAGTTGACTTTGAAGATTGTATACTATTCAAATAGTTGTTTACTATTCAAATACTCCCAATATCTTGATAAGCTACATGGTATTCAGATAATTCTGAAGTATAAGTTTTGAAACACTATTCGAATACTCATATCACTATTTGAATAGTAACCTTACTATTCGAATAGTTGTCATATTATCTAGACAACATTTTCACAACACTTATCTTGAAAGAAAACAATCTATTTGGATAATACTCTGGTTATTCGAATACTTCTTTTCTTGTAAAATCGTTTTGGAAAGTTTGGTTCATCATACTATTCAAATAGTCAATTGACTATTCCAATACTTTTGAGTTGCCACATTATATTAGCATTCGAATACCTTAGATACTATTATGATAATGCTCTGACTATTCAAATAGTCTGAGAACTATCAGGATAGTTGACAACTAAGAGTTACCTATACTATTTGAATAGTCACATGACTATTCGGATAGTCCATAGTATAAAATCTTTTAAACATGAATTTAAAGCCTTATTCAAATAATCTAAGTTTGTTATCATCAAAACCTTGAATCTAACACAAGGTATAAAGGTGTCTCTGCATCACTCTGCACGCTATCATATACAAGCAATTATGCAAAACATTCTATCTCAACATCATGAATCATTTTCTCCATTCTATCGTCATCTCTAACATTAAAAACTTCCTACTCATTGGATGCACAAGTAGTTACTTCCTCATCATACCATATCCACCTTATGTACTGAAGATTTATTCCATCACAAAGTAAGTGATCTCTTATATCATCAATATCATGTTGACTCTCAGTTAAACACTTGATACATGGATACAAATACTTCCCATTTTTACTAGGAGAATTCATTTTAGCAAATTCAATAGACTTTTCCACCACATTCTCATATTCTTCGCTAGTTTTCAATGCATTCATCCAACTGTGATCCATTTTATTACCACCTAATCCATTTTCAACAACACTCAACTTTACCATTATGCTAATTAAAAAATTGACAAAATTTAAAGTCAAAGAAAATTGCAAAGTTCTATTCAGGAGCCTATATACATCACAAAATTTAAAGACATAAGCTAAACACTGTATACAAATAATGGAACCCAAAAACAGAAACATTATGAAGCTAACTAATAACCAGACTGCAAACTATTCAAATTGAGCAATCACCAAAAAGTAAATAAGTACCAAAATTTTAACATTATGCTAATTACAAAATTGACCAAAACTTATTAATGTGACAGACTAGCTAGTAGCAAGAAGCTTCAATGAAAATCATATGGAGTTACTAATCTACAATATTGAAAAAAATCAATACTAGGCAAGAAAGTGCACAAAAATCAGACAAAGCATGAAGAATAATGATATGAAATATAAAATATCAGAAAATGTAAAACATATTTACAATGGTCATTTTATCATGTAAGCAAGAAAAAATAAACAAACTAGGTAGCCCACTTTCAGGAAATGTCAAGAAATATCTACTTAACACATTTTTTCTTGTGATGTGAAATTACTATTTTGTACTTGAAATGAATATTACAATTTTGATAAATATAACTTTAATGCTAAACATTTGTTAAATTATATTTATGGTTATATCACACAAATAAGATTTTAGATCATATAATTTTTTAAGGGGATGAGTGAAATTTTTTAAAGTAAATTTCTTTTATAGGGTAGTGAGGGTAATTAAAATATTTTAGAGGGACAACTAAAATTTTTGGGGTCATCATACATAGTATTCCCCTAAGCTTGTGGGGGCAATTGGCCCACAAGCTTGATAGAATAAATTTGCCTTCTTCTTACATGACTCCCACCAAGTCAAGTCTGCCCTATGCCTCCCCAAAACAATTCATTACTTTGTTTTTTTTTCGCCCGTAGAATTAATTACAATGTACTGGTTTAGTTGAAACTTGTAAATAAAGAGCAATGCTTAAATCACCATTTTAATACTTCAAACATAATTTATGCATTTAAGATAACTATTAAGTATGACAAGTATCAAATAGCAATTAGAAATCAATTTTTCCAGCTTCAATTTCAAACTCATAAGTCTTAAAAAAGGTAGTTTAAACACCTACAACAATGATTCAATACTTAGAAATATAAATCAGCAAGTCCAAATCAGTTTTAAGCTTCACACTTTTTAGTTTCAAACGACTTATATCATACACTCTTGAAATTTGCTAGCTCAGACAAGATTCATTATAAGTATTTTTTTTGGGTCATATATATGAACATGAAGTTCTTCTTGTTATTCTAATAAACTTTTACAAATCAACTCACCTAAACTTGATCTTACCATAAAAAATATAAAAAAGGAACAAAATAAAATCAAGCATAGCTTTCCTATATGATGTTATGCTACTTTCCCAAAGATCCAAACACAACGCGAACACACACACAATACACACACACACACACACACATTATTGCCTTTATCAATTCCTTATTTTCCTCATCTTCATAAGTTTTGCATATCTATATTCGATCCAAATGGAGATCACTCAATATTGGTCCAGATACTTGCCATTTCAAATTAATCTCATCCACAAAATAAATATATATTTATTTAGTATTTGTTCAATTGGAGAATCAAGAAAAAACCACGGGAAGGTCTACACTTAAAGTCCAATAATGCAGCTTTGAGAAAGAAGAAACTAGAATTGAAAGTTTAGAGGATGAAATGTCGTGCCTTACCTTGTTGGGACTGAGAAGAGAGAAAACAGAGAGGGATGACCGAGCTTCACAACCTATAGGAATGGAGGTCTGAGAAGAGGAGAGAGAATAAAGCACAATGGAGAGCAATATTGTTTGAGTAAGATAATCTCGTTTTTTGAGGCAGAGGTCCATCTTCTGAGAAAGAAAAAACCAGAATAATGTAGCTTTGAGAAAGAAAAAACCATAACTAAAAGTTCAGAGGATGAAGTGCCTTACTTTGTCAGAACTGAGAAGAGGGATAACAGAGAGGGATGACTGAGCTTCAGAACCCACGGGAATAGAGGACTAAGAAGAGGAGAGAGAATGAAGCACAACTGAGAGCAACACGACATTAGCACAATAGAGAAATAGGGACTCAAGTGTGCAGATTGACTAGTTTGAGAGCATTAAAGTTCTGAGTTGGTAGCTTTTTTGACACATCTGCACACTGAATGACTGAGAGGATTCAATGACTGGTTTTACAACCAGTCGTTGAAAACCAACATTTTAATGACTGTTTAAAGAACCATTCGTTGAAACACTAGATTCAACAACATGTTCTAAAAATAGTCATTGAATCCAAGATCTATGGTTAAAAGCGAAGAATAAAGGACCAACGGCGATGAAAGAGCAGCACCAAGGAATAGAAGAAGCTATGGGAATAAGTAGTGTTAGACACATTATCGTTGGTACTGGTTCTTCTGACAGGTTCACAGGGGCACGACATTAGCTCTCATCTATAAGTTATATATATATAGTCAGATGCCTGGCCTAAAATTATGCTTTTTATCTTCTTTTGGCACCTTCAGCCCTTTATTTTCAACGACTGGTTACTAAACCAGTCGTTGAATATTGAGTTTCAATGATTGTTATATAAAATAGTTGTTAAAACTAATATTTCAACAACTGGTTTCCTAAAACCAATCGTTGAAAATCAAAATCTATTTACAATTATGCCACCGTGATTCTTTAACTACTAATTCTCTTAAAACCGACGTTATTTTATTTCGTTAAATCTACTATTTGTAGTAGTGCAACACGGGCTAACTTCTCAAATGGTTGAAACACAAAAAATGAGCCACTGTGTTCCCTAGTCGACAGTTGAACAAGTCAGACTGTCTGGTCCGGTCCAGCTATTAAATCATTGATGATGATGATGATAAATCAATAAATATTAATAATAAATGTTAAATATAATCCTCTAAATCTCCTAAATAATTATAATATTGAATTTCATGGACACCGATTATAATCACTTTGTAATTTCTTTTTTATCGTCATTACTTCCAAATTTCATGACTGAAAATTTGCTTAAAATTTTTTGACAAAAAAATAATAAAATGATTTGCTTACAATTGGTTGTGGTTGTTATAGATCACTTTATTTATATAATATATAATATAATATACAATGGCATGATTCTTACCCAAATAGTATTTAATTTTGATAACTTAACTTTAAATACCTGAACCAAAAGAGTCTCTAGATACTCACAATGTGATATATGTCCCATAGATAACTTTATATAAAAATGTATTCGGAATAAATACATCCATGCATCCATGCAATTCAAACCAATCCATCGTATCGAAATACTCATTAAAGAACAAAGTACTAGATTATTGCATGCATGCACGCACGCACATTGACAAATGTGGGATGACTAAAAAGAGCAATATCCATGAACCTATTTATCAAATAAGTTCATGTATACATATTGAAAACAACTTAAGAATCGTAATTAACAACTTCAGTATATATATTGACAACTTGAGTTCCTCAAATGTTGTTAAGGGTAGGTTGGTCATTTAGAAACATTTACAAATCCCAAATTCCTCTCACAAGTCTGACTTGAGATTTGTGATATTAGACCCCTGATTTGTATTTTTCCTATTTTAAACCAAGTTTTTTTTGGGATTTTCCCTTAAATCTTTTACTTTTATATGAAATTTTTTATTCCCAAACAATACTATACCTTAATAAAATTGCTAATTTATGAGAACTGATATGTAAATAATATTATGGCCCATTTGGTTTGATTCCATTGCACCTTGCAGTGCAATGCAATATTAATTACAGAACTAGTGTTTTGTTTGGTTTTTAAATAAGGTGCAATGAGTTATTTTTTAACAATTATTTAAAATTAAAATTTCACACAAAATCTATTTTACCCTTAATATAATCTTTGTAGAAAAAAATAGTTGAGAGTTATCGTGTTGCCTCATCATGGCAGGTGGTAACAGTGATAATAGTAAAGGTAGAAGTGGTGGTGGTGGCAACAATTGTCATGGTGGCGGTGATGGCAACGGTGGAGATAGCGGTGACAAGGGGTGGCGGTGGACAAGGACGTAGTAGTGGTGGCAACAACTATCATAGTAGTGATAACGGTGGCAACGGTAGAGGTGGTGGTGGTGGGGGGTGGCGATAGCGGTGATAGAGGAGGTAGCTGTGGCGATAGCAGGTGGTGATAGAGGCAATAGTGGAAGAGGAAGTAGTAGCGATAGTAGCAGCTACCATAACGGTGATGCTGGTAATAGTGAAGGTGGCAGTAGTGGGGGAGAAAGAGGTGGTGGTTGTGGCATGGCGTGACGGGTGAAATGAGAGAAGTGAAATAAAGAGAAATGAGACTAAAGGGTTTATGTCGCTTATGTCTTTAAAACAATCAATTCATAACTAAGACAACCTACTAATGCAATATAGTGGCAACCTAGGTCATTCTCCCAAGGAGCAATCTAAGGGTTTTCTCTAAAATTGAATTTAGGTGATGAAAAATACAATGGAATAGACCTAAACTAAAATGTAATACTCTACTATCTAAATGCAAAATGCAAATGCATCTAAAACCGATATGATAATAAAACTAACCTAAATAAATGAAAATGTAATTTTGGGGGGTTTTCTTATGAAAAGGGTAATTAAAATCCTAAGGAAAAGAAATACTATAATATCTAAGAAAAGATAACAAATGTTTTCTTTAAATACGATGGAGGTAATAACTTAATTAAAATTTATACGAAGTTAACTTTCTTAACCCAAATTAATTAATTAGACCAAAGGGAGATTAATAAAAGAGAGTAATTAATAAATTTACTCACCTAATTGAAGTATGGGAAAACCTCAAGCTCAATAACATTTACTCCACTAGAAAACTCATAATGAAATAAGCGGTAATTAAATCCATTAAAAACTAATCAAAATTAATTTTAAAATAATTTTGGAAATCATGTTTACAAGTATATAACTAAACAACTAGACAGTTAAGCAACCCAATTAAACAATCAAGAGGAAAAACCAAATTGACAATCAAATTAATAATGAAAACCCAATTAATAATTTAATTAACAGTCTAAAGGTTTGTAAACAAAAATTACAGCAAATGTCTCAAGCACAAAACATTCCAAAATATCAATCCAATCCAAAAGGAATATATCTACAATCTAAAACTAGATTATACTCAAGAAATACAACTCAAAATCATTTAAAACTAAATAATATTAAGTCTTAAAACAAATTGATAAAAG
The DNA here is from genome assembly GCA_037074505.1 of Albizia julibrissin. NCBI lineage: Eukaryota > Viridiplantae > Streptophyta > Magnoliopsida > Fabales > Fabaceae > Albizia > Albizia julibrissin. The sequence continues at coordinate 45,141,280 of CM073486.1, forward strand.
GAAAGACACTCTCTTATGGTCTTCATGTGTAAGTCCTAGGTTCTAGCTTCCTTCATGCTCCTCCCAAGTTGTCTCCCAAGCTAGCTCAAGCTTCCATGATCATCTTTCTAACTCCATGGAGAAGTGTGAGTATGGGCTCTTAATGGAGAGTGTGAATAATTATGTGGCTGCTAGGTATTTTTTTATAGGAGAATGAGAAAGCTTAGGGTACAAGATTTAAATCCCTTATAATTAAATTGACTCATTCAAACTCAGCCATTAGATCTTCTTTAACCTTCTAAAAATAATTTTGCACCATAGGATTTCCTAATATATTTTTCCTTAACCCACAAGAATTAAATGCGATCGTGATCTATCATATATTTGAAAATATTATTCAATCACAAGATAGGCAAGCAAAATATTAACAATTGAAGCCCAATAATCTCATAATTAATTTAAATTTATATTATTTCCTAAAATTAGCTAACAATCTGAATATTATCTAATAAATCCAAATTAACCTAAAATAGTCCCCAAAATAAATGAATAAGGTGGTATAAAATATATAAAATTTGGGATTTATCAAGGGTAAATTGGACTTTTACAACCATGCAATGGGGTGATAATGAGTATTCATAGGAGGGAGCTATGAATGAGTATTACCATTTTTTTGGTAATCATCATTACTATAGTAAATCATATTACTATGCTAAAGAGCAATCAAACACTTTTCTTTTAACAATGCAATCATGATTATTATTGCAAGCATGCAATGGGGTTGAACCAAATAGGTTCTTAGCATTAAATGGTAGTTTTAAAGTTTTAGGGTAACTTTAGAGTAGTGTAGATTAATATATTAATAAATGTTTATTTTTGTGACCTTGTAGACTCTTAATAAGAGCTTTAGAGTAACTCTATATGATTACTTGTATGCTAGGGAATAGCAGGTAACTCTGAATATTCTTTCATATACTTATGAATTATGTGTGATCTAATCGTGAATGACTAACTGTCTTTTATTAAAAAAATTCACTGAATTATATGTATGTATGTATTCTAAATTCTTAACTAAGTGATGTTACAAGTAAATATCTTTATGACTCTTTTGATTTATATAGTTAATATATTAATTATAAGTAATATATTGTTGGATTATTGTTTCCTTTCAAGCATGCTTGTATGTATGATGATATTTAATACGAATGGAAGTATGATTTATTATACTTTGACTTATAATGATACTATATTTATTGGTGATTGAATATAACTGTCATGACATTTGCATTTGTGATGGGTTAGAGTAAAGAGGAGGAATTTTCATGGTGGGATCTTTTACCACGTGATATGCCATCACTCAATAGTAGATGGAACTTGTCAGGGCCCCTTCTTCCATGCTTTCCTTTAGCCAAGATTGTAACACCCCAAATTTTGGGACTAGATGCTTGAGAATAAGCTTGACTCAAGTAGACTGCTAAGCCCTGGTTTAGCAAATATCCCAGTAAGGAATAATTTTATTCCCTAAAATTAAATAGAATTGAATGGAAAATTAGAGAGCATAGGAAGTGATAAAACAAGTTAATTAGAGGTCACACACAACACAATTATGTGGAAGCATAAATTATAACAAATGAGATTTGCCACTATTGAATTTCCCTGTGCAGCAGTCTTGTTGTGTGACATTTTTTAATAGGCAAATGATGTCCAAAAATCATGAAAATTTCTAAAATAAAAGTAGACTTATCAAGATTTAATTTGATAGGTCATATAAGCCATTTGGAGCTGTATACAAAGATATATATATTTTTGAAGTTAACCCACTGAAACTGGCGATTTTTCAGTGGCAGCATCCAAAAATAATAATTCTGGAAATGTTGAGCTTCTAATTAGATAAATTATATATTTTTTATTAAAAATAAACTTAATAAGGGTCACATAGCCTTTGGAAAAACCCCAATTGGATATATATACAATTAGTTATGAATTTTCAAAGTTTGATGAAAATTCTGCCTAATTTTCCAGCAAGTGCAAAAATGGGAAAAATATAAGGGCAAAATGGTCATTTGACTAATAAAGGCACCAGCTATTTATTTTTCCCTTTAATTGGGATAAATTATGGCTGAATTAGGGAGCAAGAAAGGGAAATAATCTATGTGTGCATAATTAATTCAAGAAGGAAAAAAAATCTTAACCAATGAGAAGCAAGCACATGTTAAAGTAAATCAAGAAGAGGTTATTAGATAAACTAACATCCATCCTCTTCCATTCATAATTTTCAGTCAAAGGAAATAAAAGGAAGAGAAAAAGATGATGGCAATTAAAAAGGGACACATGGCAATTTGCATTAAACAATATTAAAACATAAAGCAAGAGTGATATTTTGAAGACTTCATTATCTCTTATTCCTTCTTCATTTTCGTCAAACATAGCAAAGCAAGAGAGAGAGATGAGCTTGAAGAGCTCAAGAACACCAAGAGGGCTCTAGGGTTTTAAGAGCTAAAAACTCAAGGTAAGAGCATGTAAATCAAGTGTTTATGCCTTCTAAACCATTTAGAACTTCCTCTAACATCTTCTTCTTGAAATTCATGTTTATCAAGCTAAATCAAGAGAGAAGAGAGAGAGGGAAGAGGCTTTCTAGAGAGAGAAAGTGGGGCAATCAAGAGGTAATCTCATAAACTTGAACCTCTTGTGTTATAAGATGTTGTTATAGTTGTTGTTCTTGAATTTTGCTTGGTTTTGATTGGTTTTGTAAATTTGGGAAGATAAAACCCTAAGGGAAAATTCTACCAAAATTTCCCCAAATCATGTTCAATTAGTATTTAAGTGATTAGAGGTGAAAAGAAAGAGATTTATGGATTTAAAATCAAGAAACAACATTTTCCCTTAATTTTTTAAATTTGGTCCAGGGGCATTTTCATCCTGTTTGGTCTAGAATTTCATTAATGTGATGGGTCCATTGAGTTTAGAAGGGAAAATTGTGTAGGGTTCATGTAGACTGAGAAGTGAGAAAAGCCCTAGAATGTGAAATTACCAAACTACCTTTAAAACCCAAAGTTATGGGTTGTCAAGGGTAAATTTGTAATTGGGGCTAGAATTTGACTAATATGAGGTCAAAAATTGGTTCTACATGCAAAATTGTGTAGGATTAGCCTGGGTCATAATTTTTGGTGAAATACAATTGAACCAGGTACAAAGGGGCTTAGACTGGGTCCCCAGGGGTGTTTTCATAATTTTGTGGTTTTGAGTCAAGATAACCAACACAACAAGTTTAGAATGAGTTATGAATAAATAATAACTCATGTATCCTAAATTTTTAATTTTAGGATATACCGATAGCTCGAGCTGGACTGATTGACAGGCAAGGAAATGGCATTCCAGGTAGTAATACTTTCTTTCATGTACTATATGATTATCTATATGTTTTGAGTATTTCATTCTCTATAACATGAGCCAAGTGTCTTGGACACACCAATTTGCTAAGTTGTGGTCAGGGACCCAACAAGGGTGCGAAGTATACTAGGGTGTAAACATGTCGTTTGGCCTTGGGCAAGTATACACACATATTTTGATCATCTTACATGACATGGTACATGAAATATTTGTTTTCACATCGTATATGCTAGACTGCTAGTTACTATTGAGATTCCCTCGAATTTCACCCTTTCCATAAACATGTAAAGTTTCCAGCAGCAGGTAGTGGCTCGAATGGCAGAATGGTAATTTTTGAAAACTGGAGGTTCCGGGCCAGTACGAGAAGAGACGTTGGTTATCTAAAGACCTTTCTATTTTTTTAAGGTATGTAATTATTATGTACACCCCTAGAGGGAATTCTGTATGTAATCAAGCAATATGGTCTCAATATATCAGTATATTCATGCTATTTTTATGTACCCACTTAGCTACGCAAGTACTAGTCAGAGTATTATCAATAATGAAATGAGGTCTTACAGAGATTGCAACGGAAATATGGAATACTTCTTAGTTGGATTCTTTTAAGGAGGGGAGTTATAGTTCAAACTTGAGCTCTACACCTTTGGCGACTGTATTTTAAGAACTTGTGAGCTTAAGACAATCTAGTCAAATTGATAAATTTCTATTGGACTATGTTTTAGCTTACATCTTTAGTCAGTGAAACAAGGATGAATGGTGATATAAGTCTGGTTGTATATTGCATATTATGAATGAAAATAGAGATTTGCATAATAGTGATTAAATTCGAAATCGTGTTATATGAGGATCATGATATATGCAAATATATGTATAATCAATTCTTGATTTAATTATATGTGATTTGATTGTGTATGTTAGAAATTTTCAATAGTTACTGAGACGTAGATTTTCATCCATTTATATTAACATTTTTCAGGTAATTGTTCTAGTAGGAAACAATGGAAGGCACTTATGGAGTGAGCATTGAAGGCTTTTTTTATGCTTCTTAAGCACATGCTATGTCATTTTTATTTGCCATGACCTAAGACTTTAAATTTTTATTTTGTCTACTAAAATATTTTAAGGATTTGAATTGACATTATGATATAGGTTTTATTTGAACTGATTATATATTTTAATGATTTAGATGTTGGACATCCTTATTAGCTATATGGAGATACTTTGGTTAAATATTTGACTATTTAGTTTGAGGTGTTACATATTTTCTTGGAAATTATTGATTTGAACTTGTTAATTTAAAAATGGTATGTTGATGATGCATTGTGATTTGAATCTCTTAAATATTGAAGTGAAAGGGGTTGGTAGATGTTGATAATGGGAGATATATTACACTTGTTGGTCCTTTAACCCTTATTGAAAGGTCTTGACACCCCACTAGTGGACTAGAGGGGGAACCTATGGTTTGGTCATGTTCTATAGGGATTGTGTCTAATTTATATCACATGAACAATGAGCTTTCTGAAATGAGCTACTAGTCACTTGGTTAAGTAATTAGCCTATAGGTCCGGTCAAAGGATATAAGGTGGTGGGTATAAGGGAGATTAGAGATTTTGTTATCACATAGTGATATATGCTTGAATATGTGACAAATGTGTTAGTGTTAAAATTTTGTAATTGTCCTACTTGATGTCTCACGAGCACTTACTTGTATGCATGGCAAGTAGGATTGTTGGTTGGTGAGGTTTTTTTCTGACCTCGTTGATTTAATATTTTTTAGGTGATAGCTCTTGAGATTTTCTGTAAGGAAAGGTGCCAAAGGCTTAATTGATTACACATTTATGTATAGTCCTCTTTTGATTATGTGATGCAATAGTTGTATATTGTCATCATAGAGTCTATTTGCATACTTTGAGTCTTATGAGATAATTTTTACTATAATTTGAATCATTGTTGATCGTTGATAAGCTTGATGGGCTAGAGGCCTAAGAATTATATTATAGATTATGGATCTACATTTTGGTTTGACATTAATATTTTGATATGTGATAAAATATTAATCAGAAATAAGTTGGGCTTAATGGTAAATTGTTATTTTGAGTTTTGAAAAGTCCAAAGTGCATTGATATACTTGTAATTGCTTCAAGTTTTGTTTTGTGACCATGTTAAATGGATTGAATCCTTCCTAACAAGTTGTTCTCTTAACCGCATTTGAAGAAAACATTTGTTACATTTTCTTATTTGATTTTCTTAGCTGTTAGTTAATTTCTTTTGCTTAGTATATTTATTCTCCTTTCATTAAAAAACCCCCCCAAAAATTGCATTTGCATTCACTTAGGTTAGTTTCATTCCCATATAGATTTTAGAGTCATCTGCACTTTGCTATATAGTAGTGTCTTTCATTATAATTTAGGTCTATTATATTGTATCTTTCATCACCTAAATTTAATCCTATAGAAAAACCCACATATTTCTCCTTGAGATAATGACCTAGGTTGCCGTTATATTGCATTTGTAGTTGGTCCTAGTTTAATTGTTTTCTTTAGTGATAATAGCAACATCAATTCTGGCGCCATTGCCAAGGAGCAATGGTTAGTCTCTAGATTTGAGTTTTTAGGTGATTTCTCATGTAGTTGTTTATTGAATGACTCAATCCTCCCTTGAAAAATATTTTGAACTTGACCCTATATATGATGGCTTGGCATGCTTCACCTTATGAACATAATTCTTATACTTCTATGCCACATTCTTATGACTATGATCTTGAGCAGTTATATGATCCCTATTCAAGTATATATAATCATGGATGACAAAATCACTCAAACCTTGGATATGTCAATCATATTGTACCAATTCAAGATGAGAGTGTAAGATTATCAAACAAGATGGATGTTATGATAAAAATCCTATTGGAAAAATTTAAAGAAAGGGAAGTACTGAGTAGACAAGAGATTCAAGCTCTACATGCTCAAATTGAGAAGTTAGCAAATGCAATTAGCAATCTATAGACTGAAGAATTAGAAGTTCAGGGTGAATTTTCTTGTGGTAATGTATTTTCACCATCCAATGATTCAGGTCCTTTTTCTTCTACTACTTCAAATGATGACATGATTGGTACATTAGCTAAATATGCTTGCATTGATGTTGTTCAGAATTGACTAGTTATATTGATTTAAGTCATGTTGAATTTTGTAATGCTTGCATTAATACTTCTTCTCATGCCTCTAGTCCTATCAATTATATTAATTTTGATGATGAAGTCAATGAAGAAATTATTGTTGAATCCCCTGACACTATTGATTTTAAAGATAACTTGCTTAACACTAATTGTGATGATGCTTTGAATGATGAAAGTAATATCCCTTTTTGATTTTATTGATACTACTCATGCTCTTGACGTGATTATTGTTAATGGGAATACTATTGAGGATAAGTGTGTGGGGAACATAGATTTAGATAAGCATTTAGATTGTAAGAACGTATTGCCTTATAATGTTTCATTTGTGTAATTTATCTTGTGTGATGATTTAAGCAAGCATGGTTAGACCATTTTGACTGATCACTCATTTCATTCTTTAAAGAACTTGACTCTTATTGAGGAGAACTATATTAATTTTGTGTGTTGTTCAAAGTATTTAGAAGTTTCAACACTTCTTGTTGATCAATTTCTTTTGGGACCTTCCTTGATCCTTAATAAGTCCGTTTTTATTGCTTATATCTATATGGATGAGATATTGCTTGGTGGTACAATTTTTTTGCAGATACATGGATTGATTCCTCCCATCCAAAGACCTTATATACTTGAGTTGAAGTGTTACATGAAGATCTTAAAAAATGAGATGTTTGCTGAACATCACAAGCTGAAACCAATTGTAGGCAGTTATGTCTATAATGGATATTTTGAAAAACTATATGATGATACCAAATATTTTAAGGGACTTTTAGTTTAGTCCTACTGATAATTACTAACATAAGTAGGCTTAGTGAGTTAAAAGAATCCCACACGACGTTGGGGGGATTTTTTTTATTATTATGTTAAATAAGGTGTTTTAGAAAATCAACCTATAATGACATGTCATATAATGAGTGTTTCTAATATTGGGATGTTAAGTTGATAAATTGATTTTTAGGTTTGTAAGATTTTTTTTTGTGGGAGTTGAGGAGAAGTTTTTATTTTTATGTTATGAATATTGAAATATTAAATTTATTTGGATCAATATTTCTACATATGTAGCCTTTGTTTTTTACATGTACTTTTGTATGCTTAAATAAAATATTTTTCAATTTAATTTTTTTTTATATATTCTACCTATGAAATTATATAGGAATTGACAACATTATAAATGTTTGAGATTCATTTATTTTTGTTTTCAAATTGGGCATAAGTGTACAATTGGAAGCAATATTCATGACAAATAATTCTGATGAGAGGAGATAGGCATTTTGATGCTTATTATATTGAAAAATTTGAAAGAATCTTGTGTATCATTGGGGGGGTCCTAATTGTTATATATGTTAAAGAAGAGAGGTATTTCAAAAAAAAAAAGAAAAAGCAATCCACGATGATATGTTATGTAACAAGTCTTTCCAAATTTTTAACAATGCGATTCTGACTTCAGACATTCAGGAGGTGCATGACTCTTCTGAGGATGCTTCAAGACTTAGAAATCGAACGAGCGTTGATTAATGCTATTGTCTTCATGTGTTTTCCTTTGATTTGCATTTGTATTTCAAGTTATTTGGTTTTCTTTTAGTAGACAATCTATTAGAATAATTCTCCCTCGGATCCTATTCATAAGAGCTCGATAATCGAATTATACGGTTTAAGGAAGCAGCAAAAATTAGTTAAAAGTAATAAATATGTCTTGAAATAATCTTTTTTTCTAAGTATACCGTTATTTATAATGAGGCAAGCAAGATAGAGAAATAGAGTAAATATAAGTATCATCAACTATTTAATATAGATAATCAATAAGGGGCACTAATGGAAAAAAAAAACTCATGAAATGTTAAAACAACTTTTGTCAGGTTCTTATAAAAAGAACCAAGACAATTCAAATTTTGGGTTCTTATAAAAAGAATGAAAGGAAGTAATAGAAGTATCTTTTGACCAAAAATTTCATTAACTTAGAGAGTCAATAGTTCTTGTAATTTTTAAGATATTTAGGCATATGATAATGATGATTTTAGGTGTTTAACTGTAGTTCTTCTAAAATTAACAATCTATACATTGATAATTTTAATTCTAATAATTTGAATTCTACATACCTAACAGTTGTAAGTGTTGTAAATGAGTAAGGGTCTGTTAGTAACTTTGTATTAGTTAAATGTTGTATTAGTCAGGTATTATATTGTGTTGGGCATTATTTACCTTTGGGCCTATATATGTCAGGATGTGTATAAATAGTGTAATGATATATTGTTGTATAGTTTAGTTCTATGTGAATAAAGTTAATGGAATTATTTAGTGAATTTCCTAGGCTCTATATTTAACATGGTACTAGAATGGTTTAGTTGTGGGCCCTTTAGTTTTCGGGTTGTTATTGTTAGATTCAGAGTTTTGATAATAACAAACTTATGATTATTCGAATAAGGATTTATTATCTGGTTCATGTTATTCAACACTATGCTTTACTCAAATAGTCATATTGTTATTCGAATAAGAAAATATGTTTTAAGCCAGGAGCTGTTCAAATAACTCTTAGCTTATTTGAATAAGCAGAGTATTATTCGAATAAGAAGAACACTATTTGGATAAGGATACATGGTTTAAGAAAATGATTATTTGAATACATATAGCTCTATTTGAATAATGGTAAGCCTTGACTATTCCTCGAATTGAAATATGACAAAACTTATTTGAATAGGAAAATTATTATTCGAATAACAAGCTTCATTTTTCAAGGTTGTTTCTAAAATTTTATTCGAATAATAAGTTAGCTATTCAAATAAAGCTGAGATAGTTTTTGAGAATTAGGTTCAGGCTTATTCAAATAAGGAGAGTAGTATTCAAATAAGAAACTCATTTATTTCAAAATTCAATTTCAAAAGGTTATTCGAATAGATAATATGGTATCCAAATAAGGTTCTCAAAAAGCTTATTCGAATAACCATATGTTGTATCAGAATAAACTCATAACATTTTAAGTTTATGAAAGCATATTCGAATAGAAGTAATAGTATTCGAATAGACACTCTTAAAAAAATGTTATTCGAATAACGACGTTTGTATTCGAATAAATCCACCTAGTTTTCAAAACACTTTATTTGAATAAGGACCATTTTATTTAAATACACTCTTTACAAATAGCCTAAATGTTATTCAAATAGAATGATCATTATTCTAATACACTACATCATAAAAAGAGATATTTTATTCGAATAACTCATTGTTCCAAAAAACAGAGCATAATACCTATGATTCTAGAAATTATAGAAAGCCTTGTTTAATCATTTAACCTTACTTGCTATTGTTCTTTTACATGATTAACATCTCTTAAGCAAGTTTCAAGGAATTCTAACATCATAAGATTTGAATATTGCAAAAAGCAATTTTGTGTCAGACGCATTAAATGCTATTGGTCAGAAGCAGAAAATGCCAGCGGACTTTTAACGAAGATATTATTTTTGCTTCAATGGTTATCTTATACACATAAAGAATATTTAGATGAAGCAACAACTCTGTAACGAACAAACGATATACTCGCAACTGTCATTTATTACATATCAATTATAAATACGAAAGCATTCAAAGCAGGGCAACTACTGAACTGACGAATATTGAATTCTATATTTAAGTGCTCTGTTTACATTATTCACTTTGTATCTATTCTTCACTGATCATTTTATTCACTCTTTGAGAGAGCTTTATTGTAAACTCAATACACCTTATTAAGAGATAACTTAAGGTTGTGAAATCTTAAGTTGGATATTGGATTACATAGTGTAAGGGAGAGCGAGTGTCTACAGAAGGAACTTGTTGTATACTAAGGTGCCAAGAACCTACTAAATCTTGGAGGCTTTAGTGAAAAGCTCAGAGGCAATATAAGGACTGGACATAGGTCAGAAAAGTTGTTACTAAATTAGTATAATCTCTGGTGTACACTTCGGTGATATCTCTCTAACTCTTAACTTTAATATTATTCATTTAATTTCTTTTAACTGTTAAGTTTAGTTAAATTTTTGTTATCATCTAATTCACCCCCCTCTTGGGTGAAACGCTTGTACTAACAATTATTACGAGTCATTCATTCCTTTCTTAACATGATTTTCATCATTCTTGAAGTTTTGACCTAGCCTTCAAAATCTTCAATGTTTTGTGCCTTAATCTTGCCATAATCATGCTTCTCCCTGCATACGATTCTCAACGATTTTTTGTCATGCATCGCTCATCCCTCAAATTGTGATTCTTGTCAAGCTCGTCTCCTTTGTTTCCAGTTGCTCGCTTTGGTGATTTAACGAGTTTGTGGTTCTTATTGATTGGTGTAGCGGTTTCACTCCATATAAGTCTATTTCAAAGATTCATTGAAGAGTCTGGTGTGAACTCACGAGTCTTGAACTTCTCTCATCTTCTACTCCATCCAGAAACAATCTCAAAGAATAGCAAGTTGACATTTTACAATCGATTTGTGAGATTTTAACATTTAAACGCTTCTTTCTCAAAATTTCTTCTCAAAATTGTGTATTATATAGTCTACAGGAAAGAAACAATTTCTTGTGATTTCACTCTCTTAGATCGTGTTGCCTCCCTGTCTCCATTTATCATGACTGACTCAAGTGAAAACCCTAAAGATCCTCTCCAATTGGTCCACTTCAATCATCCTCTTTATCTTCACCCTGCAAACATACAAGCTATTACTTTTGTCCACTAAGTTCTTACTGGAGCTGAGAATTACTCAACCTAGAGTAGGGCAATGAAACTTACTCTTCATGCCAAGAACAAACACGAGTTTACTGAGGGTACATGTACACGTCATCAGTAGGATGACAAATTGAATGATCTATGGGATTGATGTAACTTAGTAGTGTTATCATGGCTAACAAAATATGTAGACAAGGGGATTGCTTCTAGTATTGTATTCTCTCTTAACTCTTGCCTTTTCTAACTAGACTTAAAGGAGAGGTTTAATAAAACTGATGGTGCAAAGATATACTCAATGCATCATGTTATAAACTTATTAGTTCAAGGCAATGCTTTTGTCTCTGTTTACTAAACCAAGCTAAAAGAACTTTGGGATGAGTACTCCACTCTTGTTCCAATACCTAATTGCAATTGTAATTCGTCGATAGAATATTCTAAAGTCGTACAAGAGCAGTCGTTGTTTTAATTCCTTATAGGATTAAATGACAATTTCCAACATACAAGAAGTCAAATTCTGCTTATGAGTCCTCTCCCCTTACCAAATCAAGCTTATTATATGGTAATTCAGGAGGAGATACAATGAAAAATCTCCTCTAATCCTTCTTTTACTTCCATAGGATACTTCTATTATGATTATGAATGTGATTAAAGGTGGTAGAAAACGTGGAAGAGAGAGAAGGAGAAAGAGGGCACTCTATGGATGTGTACTCCTACTACAATAGAAGAGGACACCGTAGTGATAGTTTCTATTAGCTTATTGGCTTTCCTAATGGTCCTTTGTCTCATAAATAAGTGCCTCAAAGGAAAAGGAAACATGATAATGATTAGGCCAATCAGACTCTTGAACATGCCCTTCCTAAAAGGTCTGGTAGAGATCCAAGTTCTTCACAGCCTCCATTTTTCACTCAAGACTAGTATAAGCATATTCAGATCCTAAAGAGGTTGTTGTTAGTGTAACACCTTAATTTTACACCCCTTTAGTTCACATACGAAAGCGTTAACATTCTTGAGTTACCATTCATTTGGTAAAACTATACTTTTAAGTTTACCGAGTATTAAGAACTAATTCATTTATTTACCCTTTCAAATCTCATTCACAATATAATATCTTTAGAATTATCTTTCCATTCTCAAACGTGGCATACTTATACAATTAATTACATCATAATTAATATGTAGCATATTGTAATATCCCGAATTTTGGGCATAGACACTTGAGGATAAGCCTATATAAGGCAGATGACTAAGCTCTATTTGGGAAGAGTCCCAAGAATAACGAGAGATAGAAAGACTCTTGGGGATTATATGATTCAACCCTCCCAGACAGCGAGCCCAATATGCGTAGGCAGAAGAATCAAAGTGTCGGTGTAGATGTACACATGATACATATACGGTGCCATTGGGTTAGTAGAAAGACACCACCCAGATATATCATGAGGTATAGGATTAATTGGTCTAGCGAAATATGCCAGTATAGGTGTACATATGACATTTTTAGGGCAAACATATGTAACCTTTGTTTTTGGAAAAGACACTAATATATAGCGTCATGTGGGGCCCATACATACACTCTGACTAGGCGTCTTTTGGTGGGCCTCGATATATGTGCCGCAATCTAGAGTGAGACCTGAGTAGAATCTTGAGTAAGCACAGACAAAGTAACTTTATTAAAGTAGCTTTAATAAAACATGCAATCATGACACAACTTTTGTGTTGGATGAATAAGAGAGTGACAAGTGTTCTCTCATCATGACAAAGTACAAGGTACCTTTTGTGTTGGCTTTCCAAGAAGGTGACAAGTGCCCTTCATGATGAGGGCTACTTTTTTCCTTTTAAGGTGGCACTCTAGGAAGATGACACCTAGCACCTGAGTCAGGAGAATCTACCTGTCTTTAGTCAGGTTACATACTTGACTTCTTGTACACCGAACCTGGGAGTTAGGAAAATTTTCCAGGCATCTCTTTCCCTTAACATGAAAATTGAGACACCTAAGAGAGAGAAAAAGAAGACAAATTTCTTGAGGACACATGGCAATCTTGAGTTCACATCTTGTGACACTTGGCATACTAGGAGAACATCAAATTACAAGATGAAATCACAACCTTCCATCCCTCTTTATTAGGATTTTCAGCCAGCCATAAGAAAGAGAAAGAAAAAATTAGAAAAATGGAAGAGGAAAGAGAAAGGGTGAATAGTGAAATCCTTAGAGTTCCAGAGCCGATTCCGACCTCGAATCGTCGTTTTCGACCAATAAGCCCTTCAGGAAAGTTGTTCTACTCACTGAGAGCTTTCTTTCTATGATCTCAGTTTTCTACTCTGAGGATTTTTGTGTCTTCTAGTTAGCCAGAGTGCAGTAAAAATTTTGAACCAATTGTAGAATCGTGAAGAGGTAAGCCTCGGCTTCGTTTTGAACCAAGTATCTTGAGGTTTTGTTGAGTTTTCATATTTCTCTTATTTTTGGTCAGACCTAGAACCTATGGAAAGAATATGATTTTAGTATTTTTGACGTTAGAAATGGATTCTACACATGATTTTGAGTGGGAATAGGTTGTGAACAGAATTTTACAATTGTTGGATTGAAAACCCAAAGATTGAAGTCAAAGTAGAAGTACTACCAGATTTCATTTTCTGGAAGCAGTATACTTGTGATGAGTTTTTGAGTGATCAAACCTTCTTTAATGGCTATGAAAGTTTTCATAATTTTATTAGACCTTTCAAGCTTTAATTTGATATGTAATATGTTCCATTTGGATCAGTATATTGAGAGATATGAATTTTTTAAATTAGTTGTTTCCATATTATGTTTCTGGAAGTCAAATTGTTTGTGGCGAAATTTTGGAAGACTAAACCTTGACCATAATTTATGAAAATTTATATATTTAAATTAGGCATCATAATATTTCATTTGATATATAATATATGTCATTTGGGTTTGTAGATTGTGAGATATGATTTGTTAAAATGTAGGCATTAAATCTGTAATGAATCCTCAGACAGGGTTGTTATTCAAGGTTTCTATAACTATGTGCTTATAATGGGTAGTAGGAGATATTTTTTATTTAAAATAGACCTAAATATCTTCACATAGGACTTCAAAACACCCCATTTGGAGTTGTAGAGATTAAGTTATGAATTTTAGAAGTCAGGCCATTAAAATTGGGATGATTCTGCAGCAGTAAGGATAAAATGGGAATTTTGTAACTATACGTTTCTAGTTGGAAGTGTGATCCATTTTTTCCCATAAAATATACTTAATAAAGGTCACTTAGGTCTTTGAACTACCTAATTTGAATATTTTTAGAAAAAGATATAAATTTTCAAAGTTTGTTGAAAATTCTACCAACTTTTAGAAATTGTGCAAAAATAATAAAGTAATGGCATTTAAGGTAATTTGGGACAAGTATGGGGCTAAAGAATAGAGACAAGTACTAGAGGCTAAATTAACCCATTGGACATTTATTTTTCATGGCTCTAATAATATGACCATTTATCTAGGGTCATGAGATGACAAAGAAGATGCAATGAAAGCAACTTTTGGAAGAAAAAGTATAAAATAGGACTCAAAGGAAAAATGTAGTGAACTTACCTAACCTACATGTATTTGATATGCATGTTTGTGCATTGATTTATGTGACTGCTTTGCCTAATTTTATTGAGCATATTTGATTGATTGAAGCGCTGTTATATTTATGTTATGGCCATCAGTATGTTGTAACATTGAGCATGCAGATATGTCATTATGTTGGTATGAAATTATGTAAGGCAAGCATGTCATGCATTAAAATATATATCTTATATGTATAGTAGTATTGTTTTCTACTGAAATTCTCTCAAATCTCACCCTCCCCTAACCAACTATTTAGGTAGGTGAGCACAAAAAAGGAGTGCAGGACGATACACCGGAAGAAGAAGTTGTAGATGAAGAGTTGAGGAATTATTACACGCTATTTTGTGATGTATTAATATTTAATGTCGTTAACTGTATAACCCGCATGACGAAGGGATTAATTATTCGAGCGCGTTAAATGAACTAGGAATGGGCAATTGCACAGTACAAGCCCATTAGTTAAGTAAACAGAGGAATTGATAAGCCAAGAAAAACCTTGATAATAATGAATGAAAGAAGTGAAAAGTTAAAGTGAATAGTAACCCCGTGAATAAAGATAATTAATCTGGTAAATATGATTTTATCGAATGAACAATGCTCCAAGAATAAGGGTGTAAGTTTTTAGCTAGGAGCTTTATATATTAATTCTCCTGAGTCATAATAATAAATTTAACGCTTCCGATGCATAATACAGGGGCATAAGTAACGAGTGTTATGCATATTGCCCCATCTCAATCTTCAATTCACCGTCACATTTCTTCTAGCACTTCTTCAAACATTCCACCTGTCATCAACATACCTATATGGTTGGGTGAGTGAGAGTGAGATTCGAGAGAATCTCGATAGCAAACTTTGCTAACTATACATACAAGATACCAGCTTAATGCATTACATGCTTGCTTACATAAATTCATGCTAGCATAATAACATACTTGCATCCTCAATGCTTTATACATTACACCTATGGCCATAGCATAAGTAAAAAAATAGCTTCAATCATTCATACATGATTCATACCATTCATAAAAGTAATTAAACACGTCAATGTATAAGCATACTTATCAAGTAAATGCAAGTTAGAAAAGTTTTACTACCTTTTGCCTTTAAGTCCCCTTCTTGTTTCCTTTTCTTCCAACCATTGTAGTTCCTTGCAAAGCCTTCCATTTGCTCTTCCTTGACCTCTCATAGCCCTAGATACCCAATCACATCATTAGAGCCATAATAGCAAGTCATTGCAAGTGTATACCAATGTCTAAGAAGTTAGAAAGGGCTTAGCAAGTTAACGTCTCTCGGTGAAATATGAAGTGTTGAAATGGGGGTCCTGGCCGTAGCCAAGGAATTCTTTGGCCACAGCCAAAAGGCATCTAGAAACTTTTAAGCTACAGCTAAGAAGCAGTTCAGGTGCTTGGTCGCAGCCGAAACCTAGATTTCCAGATTTCCCTTGTTTCTTAGCTTAACTTCCAAAAACCATAACTTTGTTTAGGAATCTCCAATTGGGATGGTTTCAAATTATATGTAACCCTATTTAAGTCTATTTTAAAGAAAAAATACCTCCTACTACCAATTATAGGCACACAATTCTAGAAACCTCAATCAATCTTTACTGCCACATAAATTATTCTAGATTTAAATATCTAACTCCTAATATACTGATCCAAATAGCACATATTACATATCAAATTAAATCATATCATGTCTAATATTACTCTAGAAATTTTCATGGTCATTAGATAACATTTGATCATCCAAAGTCACGCCACAAGTACTCTACCACCCAAAAAACATAATCTAACAGCACTACTTAAATTCCAAATTTAGGATTTTCTATCCAACCCTTCTAAAATCATGCTCACAACCTATTCCTACACAATTTTTCATCTAGAATCCATTAGTGACCTCAAATTCATCAAAATCAATTTTTCTTATGGTTCTAGGTCTGGTTAAATGGAACCCTAATCCACCACAAATTGGTTTATTGTAATTTCAACCATAAGACTTGTCATATATCACCACTAAACCTTATTTAACATCATGTTCATGATTTTTACATCATCAAAACCCTAAGGTTACCAATTTCATAAAACAGGGCAGCACAACAATATATCCAAAACCTAACCAAATCTCAAGATACTAAGCTCAAATCACAGCTTAAGCTTACCTCTTTCCCTTGCTCTAGCTCTTTCTCAGTTCCTCCAACTTTAATACCTTGTAGACAATACCAAACTCCTCTTTTCAAGAAAATAAAATTATAGAAATATTGTTCTTGATGAGAAGAACAAGGTTTATGAGGACACTTTGAGCTAAAAAGGTGATTTAGAAGGTGAAAATGAAGCAAAACGCCTTACATTGCTTCTTTGTCTTCTACTTTGTTCCTTTCTCTTTCATTTTTTCCTTCTTGGATGATTTTTGAGTGTTAAGAATGAGATAGTGAAATTTTTAAATCATTAATTCTTTTTTCTTTAAACACTTGGCTGAAGTTTTAGATGAGTTGGGAGTGTGGTGATATGTCATAATTTTGTGGCTTATTGAAAAGTAACGTGGTTAATTAACCAAGTGTTGGTTGGATTGATGAAGTGGATATTTTCTCTTTCTCTCTTTTGTTTGTCTTAACCAAATTGCTACTCTAAAGGGGAGAAAGAATGTTGACTAAAAGCTCTTATATGTATGTACCCAAGTTTGACAAAATCTTCTTCAAAAGTGGTTTGACACTTTGACCAACTCCTCTTTTCTTTCTCCTTATGCCCTTTGGATGTTTTTTAACCTTGTGAGATGAGGGTTAATTTGATTTTTCATTCTCATGATTACTCTTACTTTTCAAGGATAAATCCTAGCCTTTCATCTTGATTTCCAATTCTTACCTCAAAATCAAATGACAAATGTCTCTTTTGCCTTGGATCATGGCAACATTAATTAAAGTGCCATTAGTTCTTTTGTTTCACTTTATTTTCCTCTTCTAAAATTCTATTCCTTCTTTTTTGGATCTAAGTTAGACTTTAGATCCTATTTGATTTCAGATAAATGAACTGGGTATTTTCCTTTAATTAATTAGAACTAAATTCCTAAAGTGGTTTCTAACATTATTTACACTTTCTTTTTAGGTCATTTAACCATTTACTAACCTTTAGGATATTACAATTCATACACTCATGTGGCCCAACCATATGGCACCATATATGTGTCTTGTGCATGTCCTTACCAACACAATAATCCTACTACTCACACATACTGAGCCCTCTGCCCGGTAGAGCCGAATCACATAGTCCCTAAAAGTCATTCTATCTCTCGGGCATTCTTGGGACTCTTTCCAAACTGGTCTTAGTAGTCTGTCTGATATAAGCTTATCCTCAAGTCTCTAAGCTTAAAATTTGGGATATTACAGTTAGTGTGTAGGCAACAACTCCAAGTTTGCATGCTAATGTTCTTAATCATGAATGGATTTTAGATTTTAGTGGTAGATGTCATATAGTGAGTAGTTTAACTCAATTACATAAATCGCAACCTTAAATGGGTAAGAGTTCCAAATGGTTAGATAATCAAAATTACACATACCGATAAAATATAAATAACAGAACATCTTAAACTAAATAATGTTTTATATCTAAATGAATTTTGTTATAATCTCATTTCCGTTGTCAAGTTGACCATGGACTATTGTTATGTAGTATCCTTTTTCCCTCACTTTTATGTATTATAGGATATGATGAATGGAACGAACAAAGGGATTGGTAGACGCCCTTCAAGTTTATATTTGTTCAAGCAAGAAAATAGGGCTAGGAACGTGAATATGCTTAATACATGTAATAATGACAAAACCTTGATGTGGCATTGTAGAATGGGGTATGCCCCTCTTAATCTTTTGAGGAATTTAGTTGATGTTGGAAAGCACTTGACTTTTTCTACTACACCTAGTATAGACAATAATAAATGTGATGTTTGCATTCATGCTAAGCATTCCAAGTTGCCTTTTAATCCCAGCTTCCTTAATAACATACATTATTTTCAAAATTTACATATGAATGTGTATGGACTATATAGGATACCCATACATCAAGGGTATATATATTTCTTGACTATTGTAGATGATTACTCTAGAGGAACTTGGATATTTTTGATGACACATAAATCTGAAGTGGTTAAATTTTTCCAGTTGTTTGTTGCTCATGTTGAAAACCAATCTTCTACGAAAGTCAAAATTATTAGAATAAACAATGGAATAGAAGTTGTAAATCATGATATTCACAATTTCATTGGTTCCAAAGGTATTCTACATCAAACTTCATGCCCTAGCATGCCACAACAAAATGGGGTGGTTGAAAGGAAACATCGATATCTTTTGGAGGTTGCTAGGGGCATAATGTTTCATTCTCATACACCGATTAAATTCTAGGGTAAGGTAGTTTGAGTGGCTACCTATTTAATAATAAGATCTCATTTAGACTTTTGAATTACTTAACCCCATATAAATTGATTTATGGAAAACCCCATGATTTAACTCATCTTAAGGTATTTGGTTGTTGTCTTTCACTACAAATTTGAATTCTGATGATAAATTTGCTAATAAATATGATCCTTGTATAATTTTGGGTTACCCATCTATGTAAAAGGGATATATATTGTATAATATGAAAACTAAGACCTTAATTGTAAGTAGGCATGTCACTTTTGTAAACGATAGGTTCCCTTTTAAAGATATATCAAACGATGAACATAATCAAGTAACTAAAGCACCAGTAAATCCATTCAGCTTCCTCTATGACCCTTAGGATATTCCTATTCATGAGGAGATGTTTGAGGATGTAAATAGAAATGAAATAGAAGTGGTTAAGAGTTGTCTTGATCAGCCTCCAAACCACAGTCAAACCACTTTTGAGGCTAGTTAGGGAAAGACATCCTCTATCTCATTTTAAAGACTATCAATGTGAGTATTTACCTTCTTCCTCTAATGTTGATATGGGTAAGTATGAACCAGATTTGGTAAATGATAATGCTCTTTTAGAATCTATTTGCTATGACGATTTATCTTGTCAATATCAAAGCTTTCTCACATCTGTTGATAAGGAAATATAACCAAAAAGGTATGAGGAGGCAATAAAGGATCCTAGATGGGTCAAAGCTATGTAAAACAAAATTGAATCCTTAGAGGCAACTAAAACTTAGAGGATTATGCCTCTACCTAAATATAAGAAGCCTATTGGTTGTAAATGGGTATATAAGGTGAAGTATAAGACTGATAGGTCCTTGGATAAGTTCAAGGCTCGTTTTGTAGCTAAGGGCTTTAGCAAAATGGAAGGAACTGATTTTTATGAGACATTTTCCCCTATAGTTAAAATAGTTACTATTAGGATTATGCTTGCTCTTGCTGCTATAAATAATTGGTCAATTTGTCAAATGGATGTTGATAATGCCTTTTTGCAGGGAGACCTTGATAAGGAGGTTTATATGTATATTCCTTAGGGTTTTGAGCGAAGGGGGGAATGTTTTCAAGGTATGTAAATTAGATAAATCTCTATATGGCCTTAAGCAAGCCTCAAGACAACGAAATGAAAAACTCACATAATCTTTGATTAAGGGTGGCTTTACTCAAAGCAAGTATGGTTTTGCTTTGTTTAAAAAACAAACTCAAATTGATGTAGTGTAGCATGGCTAAGCGATCCTACTCACATTGGACCTTTTATTCTTGCATATGTAGATGATTTAATGATAACTGGAAATAGTAATGTTGCCATTAACAAAGTGAAGAAGTATTTGTACAGTGAATTTAAAATTAAAGACCTTAGTCCTTTAAAATATTTCTTAGGGTTGGAAGTGTTAAGATGTAACCAAGGGATACTTCTTAGTCAAAGGAACTATGCCACTAAACTTGTTGACCAAACAGGCTTGGATGAAGCTAACACAAAAGCTGTTTTCACTCCTTTTGAGCAGTATCTCAAGCTCACAACTGAGGAGACTAAGGATGATCACTTCCTTCATGATCATGGGCCATATAGGAGGCTTGTGGATAAGTTGTTATATTTAACTTTAACTTGACCTGATATCTCGTTCACTATGTATGTGATAAGCTAATATATGCAATTGCCTAAAGAGTCTCATATAAATGCCACTTTGAGGTTGGTAAGATACTTGAAGAATTGTCTAGGTCATGGAATCTTCTTATCATCTAGAAGCACAATGAACTTCAAGTGCTGCTGTGATTCTGATCATATAGGATGACTAGATACAAGGAGGTTAGTCACTAGATTTCTGGTTAGATTAGGTGGTTCGTTGATCTGTTAGAAATCGAAGAAGCAGAATACTCTTTCAACCTTTTCTTTGAGGTCGAATATTGGGCGTTACGTATAGCGACTTCTAAATTGACTTGGATTGTAGGCCTCATGAAAGAGTTGCATATACATAGTGTGAGCTTGTAAAAGTATTCTATGACAACATGACTAGAATTTATATTGCTACTAATCTAATTTTCCATGAGCGAACGAAACAAATTGAGGTAGACTGCCACTTCGTCTGCGAAAAATTGTTGCAAAAACTGATTACCTTTGAGCATCTTAAATCGTCCGAATAGCTTATGGATATTCTTATAAAAGGGCTTAGAGCTCCACAACATGATTATATTTTAAGCAAGTTAGGAACTTATGAGTACAGGGTTCCTAACTTTATGGGGTGTTGTAAATGTTGTAAATGAGTAAGGGTGTGTTAGTAACAATATTAGTTAAGTGTTATATTAGTCAAGTATTATATTGTGTTGGGCCTTATTTACCTTTGGGCCTATATATGTTAGGTTATGTATAAATAATGTACTGATATGTTGTTATGTAGTTTATTTCTATGTGAATAAAGTTAATGGAATTATTCAGCGAATTTCCTAGGCTCTACCTGTAACACTTAACACTTTTAAACTAAAGCTCATTTATTTCCATATCCAAAATGAATTACAAGTGCTCATAAATAACATAACGGTTTATATTGATTTCTATCACATATCCATTTACTTTCATATTTTCAATATTTTGTAATCAGTTACTAAAATTATTTTCCCAATTCAAAAATTATTTTCATTCATCTATGTAATGAAGGGCTCGTGCATTCCACAGGGTAATCCATCTAGTTACTTATAGTTTGCCAATATAACTAAATGAGAAATTGGTAATGAACATGAAATTTGGTGATTTCACCTTTGTCAGCATTGATAAAAGTATTTTGGAATATTCTTTTTTTTAAAAAAAAAACAATGACTTAAGTTATGTTGCCATGCTGAACAATTTTATTATAGGAAAAATTGCAACTAGGTCTCAATTAACAAACTTTATGGAAATCATGTCCTTTGAAATTATCAAATTGTAGTAAAGTCCCAAAGGATCTTAGTGCTATTAATCCCAAACATAAAAGTATAGTTTTGCCTATATTTTTTGTCACCATGTAGGACAAAGTTGCTATTGACAACTATATGAGCTACATTAACAACTATATCCCTTTTTGCTAGGCAATATAAAAAGTATATACTTTGGTATGAAATTGATTGGATTAGAGTTTTTGGGCATATAGAATATCTTGCTATAGGAAGATTATTATTTTTATGATGCCCTTATGATTTATGTTGTTGTTTCATTGAGTGTATAAGATGGTATGAATTTCTGCTATAGAGATTGTGCTATGTTTTCATGTGCTTAGACAAGGATAAATGGAAATGATGAAGTTTTATGTGTTTATAACACATGTTATGCGATTTCAAAACGTGTCATCAATACAACCCATGTTATACGATTTCAAAGTGTGTCATCAATACAGTGCTCTTAAGTTATTAATGTTGCTAATTTAATTGTCAATAATAACTTTGTTCTACAAGATGACAGAAAAGAAGTCACCGGTAAGGGAGAAGAAGTCGCCGTCATTGCTAGTGAGTAAGCAAAGGTCATCGGTGAGTGAGGAGTCTGAAGTAAAGAGGAGGGTAATGATGGAAATATGGGGGTGAAATTATAAAACTTGACTTTTTTTTATGGAAGCTATTTTGATGGAATTGGATAATTTGGGTTCCATATGGAATTGGAATTGAGCCCTAATTCCATTGTACAAAATAACCCTCTTTATGGAATTGAGTCCTAATTCCATTTCCACCACTCCCAATTCCATTGTACTAAACGAGCCCTTAGTGGTTTCAGAATCATAAAGATTTGGTATGATTTTTCCAACATAAGTATATTAAATTTAACTAGAGTTCCCATACCCGATAATATTTACAAATCTTGTTGATGTTTTATGTTACAATTAAGTTCCTGCAGGTATGCAAATGGAGTAAAAATGATGTTGTCATTAGGGGTAGTAAAATGATATTGTACTTTGGAGAAGTATACATTATATTATTATTGTATCAAAGGGAATAGAGATCATGTTATACTCTTTTCCTTAACTAAGGTTTTGTCCCATAGGGCTTTCCTAGTAAAGTTTTTAATTAGGCAACTTCAATATATGTTGTATACTCTTTTTCCTTCACTAGGTTTTTGTCCCAATAGGTTTTTCCTAGTAAGGTTTTAATAAGGCACAAATTTATCTATGGACATCCAAGAAGAATGTTATAAATATTATGGTCATGTGTGGATGTCCCTAACATCTAAGAATGAGGCTTTTAATCTTCCACATGATATTGAATGACACAATGCCATATAACCTCCAAATTAAAGGTCTCTACTATTTATTACTATAAGCTCCAATGATACCATGGTATACCATAAAGTAGATTAATTCTCCTACTTATGATATTGTAACTCTTAGAGGGGTTGAAGATCTATAAATAGATAAACCTTGATATGAAAAAGGATCTGTACATTATATATATGTGTGCGCGCGCGCGCGCGTATGTATCTATGATAATTCTCCCCTATTTCTCATCTCTACATCCCTCTCTTCCTCCTATTTTGTTGTTTGTATTTTTCTTATTTTTGTAATAGAGTTTTTTTTACTAATTATATTAGCAGATTTTGGTAGTTAAGATAAGATATATTCCTTCCGGCCCTTTTTATAAGCAGTTTTTTTCCTTAATTACGCAAAAACGAACTGACAGTTAAGATTAGTTAAAAACAATAAATGTGTAAAAATTGCCATCTTTCTTCCAAATATACCCCTATTTATGAAAATGGTATAGGAGAGAGAATAAGTAAAAAGTATGAGAGATAATGAGTATAAAATATGAAAGAAAATGTGTAATAAATGATTAAATGAAGTAGAATTAATGGTCAGTTAGAGATAATTAATATAAAGACATATATTTAATAGGGGTAAAAAAGAAAATGTAGTTTAAATTTTGAGATATAAAAACAAAGTTGCTTATATTAAAGACTACCTCCAAGAAAAAGAAAGTTACTTATAAAAAAAAGAGAGGGAGTAAGTTTTTTTCAAACCAAAGTTTAGCCGTATACACAAATGAGAAAACATTAAAATTGGGCTGAACTTTTTTTTTTGCTAAGCAGGGTATCCATCAGAGCGAACTCGATGACTAATCTCTCTGATATCGAGTCCAAAATAAAAACGATCCTCTCAAACAAATTTTCACTATACACGCATCCCAAGCGAATTGGGCTGAACTTTGTCAATCAAGTTTTCTTCTTGTTCCCTACCTCCCGGGGGTTTCATCTGGCAGGAGAAATCGATGTCCCATAAAAAATCTTCGGGGTTTGTATATAAAGAAAAGCCCAAATTCAACAAACGCCGGGATCCAAATTGGACTGAAAGTCTGATAGAGACCAAAGAAAACACCCTTTAAAACTGTACCAAAAAAAAAATGAAAATAAAAACCTTTTTTACCTCTATGGGGCCGAATTGCAAAACATTCATTGTCCCATCCGCTTTTCCATTTTTACCACTCCGTTTCCTCCTTCCTCCATCATTCCCCGATGAGTCCAGGTGGACGCCAAACGAAACAAAACAGCAACTAAATATGCAGAGGTTTTGAGTTTTGAGTACCAACAGACGATTTTGTTTTACAATTCCCACTAGGACAAAGCAAGACGGTGACTGTCTCCGGGAATGACAAACTACCATTGTTTTACAGTGCTCTCTCTATTTTCTTCACGAAAGAATGATCGTGGATAAACACCAATTCTCGTACTTTTTCTAATATCGTCCGCCTGTTTTCATTTCTCCAAGATCTCCAGGAATCATCGGTCTATTTGTGTTTCTGTGCGATTGATTTTCGAGAATCATCATCGTCTGCTGCATGTAAAATTATCTCCTTTTGTTCTGAATGGATCTGAGGCGTGCCGTAATGCTATGATTTGGGGACTTCCATCCATGATGTGATTAAAACCTGTTGGCGGATTACTCGCATAAACCAAGTTAAATCAGCACGTGGGTTCAATCGTTGATTTACTGGTTCACCCTGTTTATTTGTTTCTTTGCTTGTGTTATGCATAAATGGAAAAGGAATTGGGCAAAGTCCATTTGTGAGTTGAAGCTATATTTGAGGTCTGACTCTGGGTCATGGATGGGGTCAGCCCTGATAATGAAGCGGAGCAGTCTCAGAGCAGAGACTTGGGCGTTGCATCCTCATCTTCAGCATCGACGGGGTTAGGATGGAGGCCCAGCCAGCTTGGGTTTACTCCATTTATATGGCCGGGTGAAACTTCGGATAATTCCCAAACTCTGCGTGTTGTTGTGAGGAAATCCGTAAGTTACTTCCTGAACTTGCTGCTAATTTTGATGTTTGATAATAATTCTTCTATCGTTGTTACATCATATTTGCTGAGAATACCTGTCTTTGATTTGCCAGTCAAAGTTCAATGTTTAGGGTAATGAACGATGGGCAATGGATTTTGGGATGCCAGAGCTAGATTGTTTATGTGAAACTATTATATTGATTTAGTTTAAGCTTGAAACTTGATACTGCCTGTGACATATTTTGAGTCGCGGATAGTGGAGTTTATTCATTTGTACTGAATGTTTCGTGGGTCCAGTGGACTAAACAGAGAGACATGTTTTGACACAAACTCGCTTGACTAAAATATTGAGAACTTTTACTTAATGATGTTGGATGCATTTTTTTTATATTAATCCAGACTAGGATGATCAAACCTATGGTGTTATACCATAACATGAGTTCTCAGAGAATGGCTACATAGTTTGTTGGCCAAAAATAAAACAAATAAAAAACGGAGAAGGAAAAGAAAGAAAAAGAAAAAGGCTACATTGCTTGAAATATCATAACCATAGATGAGATGTAAACCCCCACAATCCTTTGCGCTGCTAATTGTTGTCTTTTCCGAAATGCACAAGTGTAATTAGTTAAAAAGTATAGATTATTAGACAATGTGTTGATAGATTATAGATTACATGTCAATTTAGTTACCAATAAGGCATTTTAAAGAGTCAATGATTAAAGATAACTTTCCACAGTCATCAACTTTTGATATGATTCCTTAGAGCATGGAACAGAATATTTATGAGATAAAATGTTTTACCAATCATATAACTTATGGGACTAGATCTCATTGAAGAGTATATTTCTAGCTAGGTTTGCGAAAAGATTGAGTTAGACCTGGTTGAACCTCAACCCAAGGCTCTGTCTGAAAATACTTTGGGCTAGATTTTGTTGTCCAAGGCTTGGTCTAACTTGACACATGCCCGGTAGTGAACCATATCGGGCTCAGTCTCCCTGGTTTGTGAACCATTTGGTTTGAAGAGTTAGCCCTGAACCCGGGTGACCAACCTGGTCCAGTTTAGTCTATTTTGTGTCTGGTTGGTTTTTTTCAAGCCAAGACCAGACCAGGTTCCCCCAGGTCAAATTAGGTTCTCTGAATTGTTTTTTGACAGGTCTGTTTCCAAGATTCCTAGCTTGTTATTTAATTCTTCATCCAGTTATGTTGAAGGCCTAGTTGAATTTACTTGTACACTTCGTCCTTCAGGTCACCATTACAAAATGTACTTAAAATATCCAACTAAGGTAGAGGCGAATCTAGGTTTCCTTCCATTGAGAAAATAATTTTTATAATAGAGTTTAGCAACAAGTGTAAGTGTTTTTGATAGTCAATGTCATGGGTTTGAGTGAACCCTTTGGCAATAAACTTGGCTTTATATATTCTATTATGGTATTGGAAAGAAAATATCAATATAGAGTAGAGGAAAGGAGAGAACAGAAGGGTGAAGAGAGAAATAGAAGAGAAAAAGAACAGAGAGAGAAGAGAAATTGCTTTGAATTGCACTTGAGAACAACACCGACACTAATCTGATCAGGTCCCGGAAATACAATAGGGATAGGCTATTTATAGATCATAGCACATCTATAGATCCCTTTCCTTCCCAACGGCTAACTAATTTCCCTTCCCATGGCTAATTAACCAAGTATCTAACTTTGCACTTAAGTCTCTAATCTAACTTTGCATTTAAGTCCCTGATTTCTGTTTTGTTATATTCCATAACATTGCCCCCCCTCCAAACAGCCCTTGTCCTTAAGGGTTTGGCACTGGAAATTCTGGAAACTGACTCTTGAGATTGAACAATGAAATCCATGTAGCTTCCTCCTCCGGATAGCCCTGCCACTGAACTAATACTTCAGTGATTATGCGACGCTTCTTTCTTCCCACTCACTGTGTCAGAATTTTCTCTAGATACAAGGAAGTAAGGACTGTAGGCCACTCAACTGGGGGATGTCGCTGCTTCACACTAGGATCTGGACATAACTTTAACATGGAAACATGAAAAGTATTGTGGATCCTAGTTTCAGGAGGCAAATCCAGTTTATATGCTACTGGTCCCACTCTTTCCAGCACCCTATATGGCCCATAAAACCTGGGAGCTAGCTTTTGATTGCTCCTAGTGGCTACTGACACTTGCCCATAGTGCTGCAGCTTGAGAAACACCCATTGACCCACTTCAAACTCCCTATCAGACCTCCTCAAATCAGCCTTCTGTTTCATAGTATTCGCTGACCTATGCAGATGATGCTTTAAAACTGCAATCATCTTTTCCCTCGCTTGGAAACTTCGATCTACCGCTTCAACTATAGCAAATCTAGGCACATAAGGAATATAAACCGAAGGCTTTTTACCATACAAAGGCTCATGTGGAGTAGTCTTAGTGAAAGTGTGGAAATTGGTCTTACACTACCATTCAGCCAAAGATAACCATTGACACCATTCTTTATGCACTTCCCAACACATGCAATGCAAGTAAGACTCCAAACACCTATTAAGTACCTCAGTTTGCCCATCACTTTGAGGGTGATAAGCAGAGGAAAGACTTTGCTGCACTTTCAAAACCTTGAGGAACTCCTTCCAGAAATTGCTAAGGAAGAGAGGATCTCTATCACTAATAATCTCTACTGGAGCACCATGCAACTTGTAAACTTGATCCAGAAAGGCTTGTGCAAAGGTAGAAGCTGGATAAGGATGAGAAAGAGGAATAAAATGAGTATATTTACTCATCCTATCCACAATTACCCAAATAACTTCTTTACCTCCAGATCTGGGCAATCCTTCTATATAATCCATTGATATACTCTCATACCTTATGAGGAATTGGCAATGGATTCAATAACCCTGGTGCAGTAATGGTCTTATACTTGCATCTTGCACACGTATCACATCCTTCCACAAAGTCCTCCACATCCTTATGCAGGTTTTTCCACCTAAACAGACCCTTAATTTTATAATAAGTCCCTTGGATACCTGAATGACCCCCTTGAGGGCTAGCATGAAGCCATTCCAGCAACTTTTGCTTTACATCTGCATCATTACCAACCACTAGTCGGTTATCTTTCCTCAAATAAGTCCCATCCCAAGTGTGCTCTTGAGCACCCCACCTTTCTCCTTCACTTCAGCCAGAATAGCAGCAACCTCACTATCAGATTCCCAACTCTTCGTAATTTCATTCATCAACTCAGGAGAAGTAGTATCTAGTGAAATCTGCAACAACTGGGAACCATGCAATCGTGACAAAGCATCAGCCACAGTATTGTCATTTCCCTTTTTATATTATATCTCATAGTCATACCCCATGAATTTAGCTATCCAGTACATTTGGAATGGAGTCTTCAATTTCTGTCCTAATAAGTACTTAAGACTATGCTGATCAGTCCTAATGATAAACTTATTACGCTCCAAATATTGGTGCCAATACTCAATCGCTTGTACCACAACCAACAGTTCTTTTTCATATGTAGAAAGGCTCAAATGTTTAGGAGCTAGAGCCTCACTAAAGTGTGCTAGCGGCTGACCTTGCTGCATTAACACAACCCCAATTCCAACACCACATGCATCTGTTTCTACCACAAACTCCTTGGAGAAATCAGGTTGTTCTAACATAGACACTAAAACAAATGCATCTTTCAACTTGCAAAAGGCTTCACTTGCTGAATTAGTCCATTTAAACGCATCCTTCCTTAATAATAAAGAGGCTTTGCTAGAGACCCATACCCCTGAATAAACCGCAGGTAGTACCCAGCTAAACCAAGGAAAGCCCTTAGTTGTTTTGCTGTCCTAGGTTTTGGCCAGCTTGCAACAACTTCAATCTTCTTAGGATCTGTAGCTAGAGCCCCTACTAATGATATGACCAAGATACTCAACATTCTTGGCAGCAAATGTACATTTACTCCTCTTGACAAAGTAATGGTGTTTCTGCAAAATCCTCGACACTTCCTCTAGGTGTCGAGCATGATCAGTAATAGATGAATTGTAAACCAGTATGTCATCAGAGAAAACAAGCACAAACCTTCTCAACAAGGGTATAAAAATGTCATTCATGGCCCCTTGAAAAGTGGCCGATGCATTTGTCAACCCAAAAGGCATCACCAACCACTCAAAATGACCTGAATGTGTTTTGAAGGCTGCCTTATAACAATCCTGAGGTTCCATCCTGATCTGATGGTACCCTCTCGCAGATCTAATTTTGTAAACCATCTAGCAGCATATAGTTCATCAAGTAAATCTTCCACCAAAGGGATAGGGTACTGATTCTTCACTGTTTTCTTATTCAACTAATGAAAATCAATACACATACGCCAAGTCCCATCCTTCTTCTTAACCAACACAATGGGTGCTGAAAAGGGAGAGAAACTCTCCTGAATCACACCTGTTTGTAGTAATTCCAACACTTGTTTTTCAATAGCATCCTTCTGTGCAACAGAATACCGATAGGGCTTAAGGCTAATGGGGTTGGTGCCTTCATGTAGCACTATAGGATGATTATGCCCTAGCCTTAAAGGAGGTAGCCCTTTTGGTTCTGCAAAAATGGCTTCAAACTTATCAAGTGTGTTCTGAATTTCTTCTGGGACCCCCTTAGCTAACCTTGATACATCTGAGATTTCAGACAACTCAGAAATGGTGCAACATTGTTGTGTGGCTGGCGCTGGTTGCAGCAATTGTATTAAGAATATTTGCTGCCCAGAGAGTCTCAACTCCAAGTTTTGAAGAGGAAACCACCCGTAGGGAGTTTGTAGGGCTAGCTTGCAGTTTGCACAATTAACCCTTGTACTAAAACTGCATCAAAAGCTTCTCATAATCCCTAAAAGCACTTTTAATAGACCTTAACCAAGATGATCCCAATACGATATGGAAGGTATGCAGCTTGATTATCCTGAGGTCACACACGAAATCCATGCCCTGTATCCTCCACCTAAAACCACGCCAGACCCTAAAAAATTGCAACCTCTGATCCCCTGCAACCTGAATTGAGGAAGAGGGTGTTTCTGTTTCCTTCCATCCTAATTTCATAGCAAGATCATAATCAAGAAAATCATGGGTACTGCCATTATCTACTAAAATTTGAATTACCTGTTTGCCTATACTTCCCTGAATGCGCATAGACTGTTGTATCTATCCCATTGATGGCATAAAGAGAAATAAGAGGAGCGTATTCTTCTTGGACTTCATGATCTTGCTCCCCTATCTCTATCGGACTCACCTTCTAAGTCATCCATCAGCTCCATGTATTGAAGCTGCATTCTTTGGCGTTGTGGGCAGCGGTGGTCTTTTGAAAACTTCTCATAACAATTGAAACAGAGGTTCTTGGTGTGGTGTTTTGCTTCATCCTCAGCTGAGAGGACTTGCATTGCTTTCCATGCTTTGGGTGCTGATTTCTTAGTGTAGTTTGAATTCTTGGCTACAATGTTGACCAACACGTCCTTATGGCGAGACCCGCCTCGGTTCTAATATATCTTACTAGTATTATTATTGTTGACCGACGTGGAAACACTTTGCGACGCCAGTAAAGAGGAACTCACGTGTCGAGATGGTTTTTTTGCCAGAACCTTGGATTCGCGGCTATTTAGTCCAATTTCTTGAACCCGAGCTAACCGTCGAGGTTCGCCGAGAGTCTGAGGATTAAACATCAAGATCGAGTCGGATATCTTATCTTTCAATGCTGCCACGTAGACATCCACCAGATATGCCTCTCCGATAGGTCTAGTTTCGTTGAGATTGCATCAAATTTGGCATTGAATTCTGCCCACGTTCCTATTTGGTGCAGCCGAGTGAGATCGCTTATAGGTTTCTTAAACAGTAAGCTGAACGCGTTCTTGACCATGTCCACATACTCGTTCCATGTCGGTTAATTAGGTCCCCATCTCTTTTCCGTTGCCATGTGCCAAGAGAAGCTATAATCGTCGAGATACATTGAAGTAATACGAATCTTGGAATTTTCTGGGGTCTCGTCGAATTCAAAGAAACGCTCACATTTCAGAATCCAGGTATTAATATCTTTACCTTGGTATTTCAGAAACTCCATTTTCGTTAACTGGGTAGGCCGCTGGTATCCCCCTTGACCTGCACCCTGGTTGTTTCTGGGATTCCCATTCGGTCTGGGATCTTGCCGCTGCTGAGCCGCCCAAACCATCGTCCTAAATTCTCTGCCCATGGCCCGCAGCTCATCCGTGAAACCCAGAACGGTTTCTTGAAGTTCTTCTACTATATCTAGCCTTTTGAATCTTCTCTTCAATATTCATAATTCTATCTTCCATGTTTCTTGCCTTTCTTGATCACGTCTAGACCATGCATTTGGCAAGAGCAGCGAAAGTGGCAGAACAGAGCTAAGGAAGGAGAGCTCTGATACCACTGTTATGGTATTGGAAAGAAAATACCAATTGAGAGTAGAGGAAAGGAGAGAACAGAATGGTCGAGAGAGAAGCAGAAGAGAATAAGAACAGAGAGAGAAGAGAAATTGCTTTGAATTGCACTTGTGAACAACACTGACACTAATTTGATCAGGTCCCGGAAATACAATAGGGATAGGCTATTTATAGACCATAGCACATCTATAGATCCCTTTCCTTCCCAACGGCTAACTAACTTCCCTTCCCACGGCTAATTAACCAAGTATCTAACTTTGCTAAGTCCCTAATCTAACTTTGTATTCAAGTCCCTAATTGCTGTTATGTTATATTCCATAACATATTCTTATGCTCTAATGAAGTTTTACTTATTTTCAAACAAAGCAGTTTAATGTTTATTTTGAAAGCATAGCAGCATGTTTGCTGCTCTGGAAAAGCTCATGGTTTCCTTAAGCGTGTCTATTCATTAGATACTTAGAGGTGGTGGTAGCAGCATGTTTGCTGCTTTGGAAAAGCACATGGTTTCTTTAAGTGTGTCTATTCATTAGATACTTAGAGGTAGTTTGCAACTCTATCTGCTACTCTCTTTGGTCTTTAATGTAAGACATATTTACTTAATTTGATTAGATTAAAATTAGTTTAGTTAATATGACATGTATTTTCTAAAACACCCTAGTGATCTTCTTCAATTCCTTCCTTCTCTCTCGTCCTTTATTATTATTGAGAGAGCATCAATAGAGTTAAATTAGAAAAAGGTTGACAAATATTAAAAATATATCCTATATTCATGATTAAGACTAACTCCCCAAATTTGTCCTATATTAAAGACCGGAGGGAGTATCTTTTCTTTTCTGTTCCTGTCTTATTCTTGGGAGGATGCTTCATCCTTCTCTTCATTTGATATGGGGGGTGATTGGGCAACTACGTTGCATGAATGGGTTTATAATTTCTTTTCTGTTCTTTGGAGGGTACTTCATCTTACTCTTTTGTGAAATTCTATCCTTTATATTTTTTTCCCAGTGAATGTATGTGTGTGTGAAATTATCAAGGTTCTTTTTTACAGGTGCTCAATTATGAAATTCTCTTGTATAGTGGCTTAACTATTCAGAACTTGATCAAAATAATTACATGTCACTTAAAACCATAGAATTGATAGTCCTTATTGAAGACCTAAACCGGTTACCAATTTCTAGTTCTGTTAGATTAAGGATTTTGTAAGTTATTCCTGTAAGAAAGAGATTCATTGAGCCATTTCATCAGTACCATTGTTTTCCTGAATGCTCTTCCCTATACTTATACCTGTTACACAATGCTGCTTCCTCATTAGGAGAAAACTAACAGTTGGAATTAGATTTATCATATGAAATTTTACTAGCTAATCTCTTTTTTATTCAGTGTGGCATTTCGTTTGGCATCACACTGTGTTTTTAAAATTCCTCACTTGTATTCTAACTCCTGCTCCAAGTGTTGTTGCTGAACTGCAAAAGTTTGTTTAAAGTCAAAGTCCATTTCTTAATCGGAGTATTTAAATGTTGCATCATTTTGGTATTGATTTGTAGTTTGATATCTTTATTATTTGTACTGGACTGGGTAAAAAAACTTTGAAGATTAGAGTACTCAGGCGGGACTTTGGACTTATGTTCAACTTCCAATTTGCAGCTGCTGGCAAGATTGACCAAGGAAATAGTTGAAACATACCAAATATGCAATCCACAGTTCAAGTATTCTGAAGAGCTAAATCCAAAAAGATATTTGACCAGCCCATCTGTTGGAGTGCTTAATGATGGCTATGATAATGTTAACTCAGATCTTATTCTGACAGTGAACTATGTCTTGGTCAATTTAGAGAGAAATAGAAGGTTTGTCATTCACTCAGACCTTATTCTGACAATGAACAATGGTTACACGGATCTTGTCTGACAACTCTGTTATGGACAGAGTGACCAAAATAAAAGTCTCACCATGAGCATCTATATTTAAATCTCCAAATATAAATTTTGTGGTTTAACTTGCTACTGCAAGTGTCAAACTAAATTCCTATTGAAAATTGATTTTGAACATCATCAGCTCTATAAATTTGATTTAGGGTCTACATGTCTGTTTTCTTGATTTTCTTTTTTGCAGAATTTTCTTATATACATTTCAGACCATAATCTATCTGTCTTTGTTTTTTCTCTTCTGTGCACATAATAATTTCTAAGTAAACTACAAATCTGCCTGTGGAATCTTATGCTTTGTGTTTGCCATTTTATACTGTTATGATACACAGTGATATAAAAAATTCTTGCAATTCAATTACCGGACCTCATTCATTTGTACAATGGTTCTTTCTGATTTCTCCCATTTATATGCGCATGTGGGCAATTGTGGAATTACATTAGGTAGTGAGGTACTAGCTACCACTAGCAGATTTCTTAAATCTTGCGGTTTAGTAATGACTGCATTCCATGTTGCAATCGGCCCCCCAACTAAAGTAATTGTTGGTCTCAAGAGTTGAACCTCAACCTCTATTTGTTGTAATACTGTATCCCTGCAGAGACATTTATACCATTATTTTCAGGTGCATTTCATGTAACTATTTTCTCCCTCTACAAGACTTCACTGAACTCAGAAATTTTCTTGGAAGGATCATTCAATTTTGAATTTCCTAAATTCTTCATATCGCTTAATGCTATCAGATTGTTGGTATATACTATAAAAAAGCTTTCTTCTAGTTATTTGTGGGAACTTTCTCTGGTTAATAATACAAATTTTTAGGAATTTACACTTTTGATAATTCTTTTGTATTGTCTTTTCAGGAGAGCATATTATTTAACATGCTGTATTGCTTTCTCATTTTTATTTTCAATATTAGATACTACTTTTTCTCTATAAATTCTGTCAAACATCAAAAGAAATATTTAAGGATTTTGAAGTAATAGCAAATGTTTCCCCTTGCCTCCGCCTGACAGACAGATGTTGGGATGTGTTCAAAAATTTTCTTTCCATTATTTTGCAGATATCTTGTCAAAGATGTCCTTGGCCATGGGACATTTGGACAAGTGGCTAAATGTTGGGTTTCAGATACTAACAGCTATGTTGCTGTGAAGATCATCAAAAATCAACCTGCATACTATCAACAGGCATTGGTTGAAGTATCTATTTTGAATACGGTAGTCCATTGATTCTTACTCCTGTGAAGCTAATCATTTTATTGTTAGTACAACTTGAAGTATGTATTTTGAATGCAGTAGTCTTTTGATTCTTTCACCTGTGAAGCTAATCATGTTATTGTTAGTACAACTTAAGGAGGATGTCTGGTATATTACTATGCTCTTTTCTTCATGCAGTTAAACAAGAAGTATGATCCTGAGGACAAGCATCACATTGTTCGTATGTATGATTACTTTGTATATCAACGGCATTTGTGCATATGCTTCGAACTTTTGGACACAAACTTGTAAGTTACAGATTGTGTGGCTTCTTTTGTTCTTCCATTTTCTTGGTGATGCAATTAAATTTGATCATCTTACCTGAGCTAATAATGCTGCAAGATTATTGTCTTAGATTTTTTTATTTGCATTATTTTGCATATATCAGTGTTGACATTCTGTTCCCATACAGGTACGAGCTTATCAAGTTGAACCATTTTAGGGGATTATCTGTGAGTATTGTTCAGTTGTTCTCTAAGCAGGTATGCTAGTTTTATCTTGAAATTTTCTACGTGGCCCTTAATTTGTTTTAATATTCTACTAGGACTATTTTTTTTTTTACTTTATGGTTTTAGATATTACATGGACTAGCTCTATTAAAAGAGGCTGGCATCATTCATTGTGATCTGAAGCCAGAAAACATTCTTCTATGTACAAGGTTGGTTTCTTATTATATAGTCCTATAGACAACTATATGCTGCAACCTTTTCGTGTTGAATATTAATATCATGGATATATGATTGTGTCATAGTGTGAAGCCAGCAGAAGTCAAGATTATTGACTTTGGATCAGCATGCATGGAAGACCGTACTGTCTACTCCTATATTCAGGTTCACTTTTACGGTCAGTGTTGGTTTGTATGAGCTTTTCTTAATTGTACTGATTACATTCTTCCTTTCTACTGCAGAGTCGATATTATAGATCTCCTGAGGTTCTTCTTGGATATCAGTATCCTATAAAATGAAATTGGTGATTTATACTATGATTTTAGAATTGTTTGGTTCAACAGTAAGGTTGCAACCATGTGACTTGGAGGTCACAGGTTCAAATCCTAGAAACAGCCTCTCCGCTAGCGGGGGTAAAGCTGCATACATCTATATCCCTCCCTATATCCCACCTGGTGGAAGCCTTCCCTTTTTATACTATTCCCTCTATTCCTTTTTATAAGAGCTCAATAACCATAGTATGCGACTTAAGAAAACGGTTAAAATTGGTTAAAAACAATAAGTATATCTGAAATAAACATCGTTTTTTCAAAGTATGCCCTTATTTATGAGGAGGCAAGCAAGAGAGAGAAAATGGGTGATAAATGAGGGAAAGTAAGAAAGGGAATGTAGAATAATAAGAATATAAAAGAAAATGAGGAGAGAGAATTCAAAAAATTCACCTTTTAATTAATGCCATATAAATAATTTATGAGGGGTAAAGATAGAAAAAAGTCATCAAATGTTGAGACACTTTTTGTCAGGCTCTTATAAAAAGGACCATGCCAATTCAAATTTCGGGCTTTTATAGAAAGGATTGGAGGGAGTATGATTTTAGAACTGTTTTCTCTCTTTCCCTTTTCATTTCTCTGTTTTTTTTTTGGGGGGGGGGTTCATTTTTTTGCTTCATCTTGTGTGTTTTTTTGTTGTTGTTGTTTTCCTTTTCTTTGACCATTTTATTGCACTGTAAGTTCTGGGTTTTTCTAAGTGATCTCAGCTTCTTTTAGCCAATTGTAAGGTTTGTGATTTAGCTCATGTCTGTGTACTGTGGGTTCGTCCTATTATTATCCTCAGAACAAGTTGAGATTTGAGAAATCAAAGTAATTTTGTTGGATGATCATTTGAGTGATATAAGGGGAATGAGAGTAATTTCATGTTCCGATGATCATTTGAGTGATATGTTCTCCCCTTTAATCAATTTTAATACTTGTGCGTTTTTATATCGTGGGATAGAGAGCTAGTTGTGACTTTAGTGTTTTTTTTTATTCGTACATTTTTCATTGACTTCTGTTTGGTCCTTAATCATTATAAGATACACAACAGCTATTGATATGTGGTCCTTTGGGTGCATAGTGGCTGAATTGTTTCTTGGATTTCCATTATTTCCTGGTGCTTCTGAATTTGATCTTTTGAGGCGGATGATTGAAATACTCGGGTATGCCTTTTTCCCTCAAGTAATGTACTTCTAGTATGTGGCAGTCCAATTTAAAAGGTCTCTTGCGCTTGATTAGGCACAAACTGTTATCTGGTTGCTTGGAGAATAACTTGAGGTCAGGCCGTTGTTAAAAAATGGTGGTTGCTGTTAGTCATCTTGCGTGTTGACAAAATAATAGGAAGAAAAAATAATTGGACATATACACAAGGGCGAATTGAATTTGTGAAAGCTTGATAGCAACTGCTTAATTCTCAGTTAATTTTCTTTATATAATGTTTATAATTTTTTGCCATCATTTTATACATTGATTTCTTAGAAAATTTTGTGCCTAGAAAAACGTGACAAAATTAGTCATTTTGTATTGAAAAAAAGTAGCTATTGAGATGTTGTGAAATTTACGAGTTGCCAAAATAAAAATTCAAAAGCTTGATATATAATGTTTATAATTTGAACATTCAATAATACTAAGTAAATTTGAGTATTGTAATTTTGAAAATTCGTACATTGAAGGGTGCTCTGTTAATATATCCTTATAAACTTTTACTATTATTTTATACATGTTTTGATACAATCCTACTATAATTTCTAATTTGTATTACTGATGCATTTCTTATTACTTTCACGATGTGCTCTGAACTCTCGCACTCCTTCAAATTGAAGATAAATATAATATAATGCTTTGACAGTTAATCATTTTGATTCTGTAATGACCTTGGCAAGGAACTTTCTTGGAATGCCTCTTAATTCGTGTAACTTAATTCCATTTAACATGTTTTAGCTTGAAAGAAAAAACTCAGATTGTTATGGTATTAGAACCGGAATGAGAGAGAAAGAGGAAAAAAGAGAGAGAAACAGAGAACAGATTCAAGAGAGAAGAGAAATAGAAAGAGAACGAGAGAGAGGAAGAGGAGAAATGCCATTCCATTACATATTCAATAGTCTGATTTACAATAGGCAGTGAGGTATTTATAATCCTCATCCCTCACATACTTTCTGACAGTCTGATTTGTCTTATTTCCTCAACGGACTAACTACCCAATTATTAACAGCAACGAACTAGCAACTATTCATAGTCTTATTAATATTCCATAGTAATACCCCTCCCAAAAACATCCTTGCCCTCTAATATCTAAAACAACAACTAGACCTCAAAAATACGAAATCTGAAGACTGAAACAAATCTTAAAACACAGGCTTTTAAATCCTGATGAAACTTCTGCTGGTTAGTGAAGAAAAGCTTCAACAAAGTCAAAACACAAAGACTCGTTGACACTGGATGTAATTCTCGCATTATTTCTGGTTAAATAGAGAGCCTATGCTTAATGAAAGTGAAGAAGCTGAGTTTCTAGTCCTCAGCGACTGGGACCCACTTCCTCCAGAAGCCAAGCTTGTGTTTTCCCATGTCCTTGACTTTCGAAAGTCAGATGAAAACCCACGCATTGTGGCCCTAATTCCATTTGAAGTCACCCTCGCATCAGTGCTACCTTTTGTTGCACTTGAAAGACATTGCGTTGACAGCCCAATCACACCAAAATCCATCTTTGGGTGTTCATTTTCATTGATGGTTTCTTGTTTAGAAACAGAAGGTTCAAGAATTTCTTCTTTTGCTGATATCTTTATGGGTGTAAGAGGAATATTGGGGATAAAAGAAACATTCTTGGGAGGTGTCAGTGTGGCTTGGGAGGCTGAAGCCACAGGGGTTGTTGTGGTGGCACTTGAAACAGAGAACACGTGCCTGTAACTCTTCTTCTCGCTAAGCCTTTCATGTTAAGCCTTCCGTTCATTAGTTCTTTCATTCGGGCCAAACTCATTGCTTCACGCATAGTTCTTGGCTGAAACATTCTTACTGGCCCCAAGATCTCTTCCTTGACTAAAGAAAGGTAGATATCGACTAGAAGCTCTTTGATTAGCCTTTTCGAATAGAGATTGAGTTGTGCGTTGAATTCAAGAAGCGACCCTATTTGACGTGGATGGGTGATGATCACAGCTTCTTGAATATCATTCCTGGGAATCGTGATTGGCTTCCACAATGTTGAGGGTGACTTTAATTTCTTCTAAAGTGCAAGCAATCTTCTATGATTGGGTAGGCCAGTGGGAGACTGTTTCTTGAAGATACTGAAGGCATTCTTACATGGCTCTTGACGTTGATGTAGAAACTACAAGGTTAAGCAAACATAGTGGGAGGGCTGAGAATCATCCACTTTGATACCATTGTTGTGTTACTAGAACCAGAATGAGAGAGAAAAGGGGAAAGAGAGAGTGAAACAGAGAAGAGATTCAAGAGAGAAGAGAAACAGAGAGAGAAGGAGAGAGAGGAAGAAAAGAATTGCCATTCCATCACATATTCAATAGTCTGATTTACAATAGGTGGTGAGGTATTTATAATCCTCATCCCTCACATACTTTCTAACGGTCATATTGTGTTATGGAATATAGCAGAATGATAACAGGACTTAAATGCAAATATGGGTTAGGGACTTAAGTGAGAAGTTAAT
This sequence comes from Albizia julibrissin, assembly GCA_037074505.1. Lineage (NCBI taxonomy): Eukaryota > Viridiplantae > Streptophyta > Magnoliopsida > Fabales > Fabaceae > Albizia > Albizia julibrissin. Next base: position 45,180,965 of record CM073486.1, read on the forward strand.
ACTTAAGTAATGGTTAGTTAGTTAATCAGAATAGCCGTTAGGTTGTGGGGATGCTATGGTATTATAAATAGCCTACCCTATTGTATTCTAATCAGATTTGATCTGTGCTATTGAGAACTACAATTCAGAACAGACTTGTTCTCTTCTCTTCTCTACCCTCTCTGATCTTCTCTCTGTGTCTCTCTCTCAATTTCTGTTCTTTCTCTTCTAAATTTCTACTCTTCTTCCAATACCATAACATATTGCCTTAACAGATGAACTACCCAATTACTAACAGCAACTAACTAACAACTATTCATAGTCTTGTTAATATTCCATGACATCAACCATCCAACCCATTGGTTGGTTTTAGTGGGTTGATATTGGTTTTCTAGCTTTTTCCTAGTTTTCTTTTTGAATGGTTGAGGCATATATCTGGGTTAGACCTATAAGAACTAATCGAACTAGCTAGTCCGGTTTGGTTCAATCAACATTGAAGCTGATTTATTCCTGATTTCATTACAAGTTTCATAAGATTGATATGAAGTAAGCAATTTAGAATCAATAACATGCTATAATAATGCATATAATTGGGCATCAATTTACCCAAGTTGATATATTTGCATTTGGAATAGCCAAGATTTATAGTTAGATGCTTCCTTAAGTTATTCAGTGGTAATCATAGAACTCCCACTAATAAAAGGTGAGATGATACTTGACTTTGACATTTCTTAAGAAGACATGGCTGGTTTTCACAAGGAAAAGGTAAACTGGAATGATATTGGATGATCTACCCCTAGGAATCACTAGAGGGGTAGTATTTTTATTGCAATAGAGAACTCAGTATTATTCACTCTTGTGTAATCAATATGGTAGTTTACAGGATATATAGGCTAGACATTGGTGCTGATAGACAATGAGGAATAATGGAGAATAATGAGGGAGATTACAATCAGCAAGAAATACAATCATAACCTTTCCTAATTTAGGGAGCCTAGAATCTGGGATATGACTTAGGGATATGATATAGCTGAAATTATGGGATTGAGATTTCTAACACTCTTCTTCAAGTTGGAGAGTATATGTCAATCATTCCCAGCTTGTACCGAAATCCTTCAAACATAGCTCTGCCCAGCGGTTTGGTCATTACATCTGCAATCTGATCTTCAGATCGTATGTAGGATAGATTTATAATGCCTGCTTCAACCTTCTCTTTAATAAAGTGTCTATCTATCTCAACATGCTTAGTTCGATCATGATAGACAGGGTTTCTCGTCATCTCTATGCTAGCTGTGTTGTCACACCAGACCTGCATGGGGCCCTCTATGGAATTCCCAATTCTTTCAGTGGCCTGATAACCCAAAGTCCTTCACACGTTCCGTCGTTCACCACTCTTAGCTCTGCTTCTGCACTGCTCTTTGATACTACAGTTTGTTTCTTACTTCTCCATGTTACCATATTTCCCCACACATATGTGCAGTATCCTGAAATTGACCTTCTAGTTTCCCTATCTCTTGCATGGTCAGCATTAGTGTAGATTTTTAGGTTTCTGGTTGTGTTCTTCTTGAAGAAGATTCCTCTTCCTGGGTTGAGCTTCAGATAACTCAAGATTCTATACACAGCAATCATGTGCTCTTCCTGTGGTTGATGCATGAACTGACTTACTATCCCAACTGCATAGCTGATATTTGGACGTGTGAGGGTTAGGTATATCAGCTTTCCTACAAGTCGTCTGTATTGCTCAGAGTCAACTGGGACACCATTCTCTTTGATCTCTAGATGACAGCCTTCTTCCATCGGTGTTCCTTCAGGTTGTGCCCCTAACATTCCTGTCTCATGCAAGAGGTCTAAGGTATAGTTACGCTGGGATACATTTATGGCCCGTTTTATTCTTGCCGCTACCATACCCAAGTATCTTATTTAACTGAGATCCTTGACTTGGAATTCATGGGACAAATCCCTCTTTAGTTAGACAATAGAACCCTCATCATTTCCTGTAATGACTATATCATCAACGCAGACTACTAGGATAGTGATTCTTCCATCCTCGTGCTTGGTAAACAGTGTATCATCTGCTTGCCCTTGTTTATACCCAAGTTTCTTTATTGCCTTGTTAAATAGGCCGAACCATGCCCGTGGGGATTGCTTTAGTCCATACAGTGACTTGTTAAATTTGCAGACTGAGCCGCTTGGTGTTGGGACTCCATCTATATAGACTTCTTCCTCCAAGTCTCCATTCAGAAATGCATTCTTTATGTCTAGTTGGTGCAATGACCGATCCCAGTTAGCTGCAATTGACAACAGTACTTGGATTATGTTGAACTTGGCTACTGGAGCAATGTTCTCTTGGTAATCGATTCCATAAGTCTGTGTATATCCTTTTGCAACTAGTCTAGCCTTATACTTGTTGATGCTGCCATCAGGATTGAACTTCATGGTAAATATCCACTTACATCCTACAGGTTTCTTTCCTGAGGGGCAAGATACGATTTCCCATGTTTTACTTCCCTTAAGTGCTTTTAATTCTTCTTTCGCAGCTTGTTTCCACTTTAGATCAACCATAACTTGCTTGAAAGTGTTTGGGATTTTAATCTGTGCACTGTTTACAACAAAACTCCGCATCTTGGCAGACAGGTTACCATATGAAATAAACCATTGAATCGGATGCTGAGTACATGACCTTACCCCTTTTCTAAGTGCAATAGGCCATCCAATCTCCTCAGGATCTATTCTCGGGTTGGATTCATGGTTCCTTAGAGTGGGATTGACATTTCTTCCTACCTCCTGAGATTGTTGTCTAGTATCTCCTTCTGATCCACCTTCTTCATCCATTCTAGTCATGATCTCAACCTGTGTTTCTAGTTCATTAGGGTTGGTATAAGGAGATGTGGAAGGTAAGGTATTAGGAACTGGTGGTGAAGTGTTAGTGGGAGATAAGGTATCGGTAGATTCTTGTGAAATTAGCCATTCAATATCAGAGTACTCCCCCTGAATGGGTAATTTGAGATAATAGGCATCCTTCTCATAGAATACGGTATCTTTGGAGAGTAACAATTTCTTTAAGGTAGGACAATAGCACTTATAGCCTTTATGAGTGGAGGAGTACCTGAGGAATATACACTTCCAGGAACGTGCCTCAAATTTGCTCCCATCATGGGTATGGATAAAGGCAACACAACCGAATACTTTTTAAGGTAATGGGTTAACAAGAGGGCAATCGGGAAAGGTGGTAAGGGGTGTTTGGACATGAGTGGCATAATTGAGGATTTTGGAGGGCATTCAGTTGATAAGGTAGGCTGTAGCCAAGACTGCATCTTCCCAGAAGGAAGTAGTCACATTGCGTTCCATCGTAAAGTTCTGGTTACCTCCAACAGGTGGTGGTTCTTCCATTCCGCGATCCCATTTTGGTGAGGTGTATAAGGACAGGATGTTTGATGGTGAATGCCTTGCTAATCAAGGAATTCTTTAAATGTGTTACTGAGGTACTCCCTTCCATTGTCACTTTGGAGGACTTCGATGGGGGTTTGGAATTGGGTTTTCACATAGTTATAGAAATTTTGGAAAACTTAAGCGACCTCGGATTTTTCTTTCATCAAGTAAACCCACGTGACTCTAGTGTGATCATTAATGAAAGTAACAAACCATTTCTCATTAGTCCGGGTTTTTGTTCTTGCTGGGCCCCATATGTCACTATGGACTAGTTGGAATGGAGTGGTGGGTAGATAGGACTGTTTTGGATAGGAGGAGCGTGTTTGTTTAGTGAATTGACAGGTTTCACAATGAAAAGGAACATAAGTTTTATTGAATAAACTTAGAAACACATGTTTCATATAATCGAAACTAGGATGGCCCGAGCGACAATGCCATAAAAGTACATCTTTTTCTTGAGAACTTGAGCTTGCCAGTGCCTTACATGCACTCCCAGTGTCTTTATTCTGCAACGCTAATCTCTCCAGGTAGAAAAGTCCATCCCACTCTCTAGAAGTCCCAATCGTCTTCCCCGAGTTTAAATCTTGAAAAAGACAACAATCATCGTCAAAGATAACTCGGCATATACGACCTTTGGTTAATTTACTCGCAGAGATTAGATTGCAAGTAAGGGCAGGCATAAAGAGGACATTGTGAATTCTCAGAGAATTAGATAGTATAACTATGCCAATCCCTTCAACTTTGGTGTACACGCCATTAGCAACTTTGACACGAAGATTCTCAGGGCACAATTTGAGAGTGGTAAATAAGGTGCGATTGCCTGTCATGTGGTCTGTTGCTCCTGAATCCACAATCCATGTAATGTCACTAGTGCGTACGGTATTAAGGGCTATAATGGAATTACCTGATTGCACCAGGTTGATAATAGGTACAGAGTTAGACTTGTTTTGTTTGTCCAGTATCCTGCGAAGCATTTGTAGTTCTTCGGGGCTTAAAGAATCAGCATCGTTAGGCTTCTGCTTAGTGGCAGTGTGCTGACTTTGTTTGTTGGTTGATGGCTTACCATGCAGTTTCCAGCACTCCTCTTTGACATGGTCCTTCTTCTTGTAGTAGTTGCACCACTTATTAGTTCTACGTTCCTCTTGTGGTCCTTTTGTTGCAAGACCTGAACTTTCATTCTGGCTTGGGTTGCTTCGATTTAAAAGCTTTCTGCTTTCTTCGAACTGCACATGGTTGACGACATCAAACAAGTGAGGTAGGGGTTTCAGGCACATGATCTTGCCTCTTATCTCCTCAAAACCGTTATTGAGCCCAAGGAGGAAATCATAGATTCTTCCTTCTTCCACGATCTTCCGATACAATTGAGCATCACTTCAAATAGGTCCTGTTGTTGCCAGAGTTTTAACAGGGCATTGTAATAATCAGTCACGGTCAAGTTGCCTTGTCGCAAATCTCGAAGTTGGCGTTTCAAATGAATTAACGCAACGGTATTATCAATGGATGAGTAAGTTCTTCGAGCAGCGTCCCAGATTTCCTTCGCGGTATTTGTTAGGAGATAGCCTTCACTAATTTTCACAGTCATAGAGTTGCACAACCAAGTCATAACTTGGTTGTTTTCGGCAAACCACGTATCAAAATTTGGATCATTAGGGGCTAGTTAAGGTGCTGCCCCATTAATATACTTCTCCTTTCGCTTGCCACGAATATACCTTAGTACACTTTAGGACCAATGAAGATAGTTTCTGCCGTTGAACTGATGGTTAATTGCCATAATCTGAGTGTCTGAGTATTCTGGTGCCATCACAGTACTGTGGGTAGTGGAGGAAGATGAGGAAGAAGAGTGTTGAGTTTCAGGAGTGGTACCAGACATGAGTGCTGTTGAAGTGGTCTTGGTTTTGATGGAACTTCTAGGGATAGAACCAAAAAGAGGAGGAAAATCGGAGGGATTTATGTTTCTGGGAAAAAGCCGGAAACCACCGTGGGCGACAACACGTGGTGGTCACACGCTGAGAGAGTGGCGGTGCGTGGGGTTCACACGCCGGTCAGATTGCCGCCGCTCCTTCGGGACTCGCCGATCGGCGCCGTCCAATCACTTCTAAGTGGGCGGTGTGCTCTAACGTGCCGGCGTTGTTCAAATCTGAGCACACCATCCCTCCCCCTGTTATCTCTCTCTCGTGTTTCTCTCTCTCCTCACTGTTTCTTAGGTCCGCCGACGTTCTCTCTGGCAGCGGAACATCTCTAAACACTTTGATACCATATTGCAATAGAGAACTCGGTATTATTCACTCTTGTGTAATCAACATGGTAGTTTACAGTATATATAGGCTAGACAGGGAGTAATTGGTGCTGATAGACATAATGAGGAATAATGGAGAATAATGAGGGAGATTACAATCAGCAAGAAATACAATCGTAATCTTTCCTAATTTAGGGAGCCTAGAATTAGGGATATGAATTAGGGATATGATATAGCTGAAATTATGGGATTGGGATTTCTAACATATTTGATGTTGGCAAAAGCAATCAATGACAAGTAAGGATGTTGAATGCATGGTTGAGGCCAGAAAAATTTATGGTGGTGAGTAGTGAAGAATTTGAATTATAATTATAAATAATTATTAATAAATTTATTTAAAATATTTATTGAATACACATAATAATATTATTTACTGAAATTAAAGAATAATTTGGAAACAGTCGTTTTGTTTGTGGGGGTAAAGTTGCATACATTTATCCTTCCCTAGACTTCACCTGGTGGGAGCCTTGTGCATTGGGCCTTTTTTTAGTTTACTAAAAATAAAGAATAAGCACACATTTTGTAGCCCCTGTCATACATACATATCTATATATATATATGCGCGTGCACGGGCTCACATATATATATGTATGTATGTATGTGTATATGTATAATAAACTTATAAATTATAGGTAAACAAATAAGATGTTTTAAAAAAGTTTATATGTAATTTATTCAAATATATTAATGAGGAGTATAAAAATTATAGGGGAACAAAATTTATAAGTATCTTTGTAAAAGAATATAGGGAGTGAGCCTTACTGGACTAGGAGATCATGGGTTCAAATCTTGGAAATTGTCTCTCTACTTGCAGGGTAAGTCTATGTACATTTATCCCACCCCAAACCCTACCTTATGGGAGTCTTGTACACTGGGCTGCCCTTTTTTGTAAAAGAATATAGTTAAGGTAGTGAGACTATGCAGAAAACATGCAGTGCCACATGTGGGGGAGTCTGGTGAGTAGACTTTGAGGTTCCATTGATTGGCATCCCTTGAATTTGATGGTCTGACGCACGGTGAGTGCAAAATATCAGTGAGTAGTCTTCATGGCGGAAGCAACAATGGGAGGATTTTAAGGTTTAGGGGAGAGATGAGTTAGAGTGAGATACAATCCGAACTTGGGACCTCTGGAGTTGTCAAAGGCTCAACCCTAAGAAATAGAATGAGTAGCTTTTGTATATTGATTGAAGAATATTTCAATAGGTTTAATTTTAGATACAAAAAATAAATGGAAAGCTCAGTAAATGCTACTACTACCCACCAACTACAACCTCTACATATATTCAAATAAGTAAAAATAGAGAAAATATTCTGAACAACACAAGGATCGGTTAGTGGGCCTTATGAGGAAAACCAAACATACCATTGTCTCCAAATTGGGTCAAAAAAGGTTAGAAGGGTCAAAAGCAACTGATTCATACATTTACTCTATTTTATTTATTCAAATATATGTATTATATGGATATAAAGTCAAGTTGAAATAGTTATCTTGCAAGATTGTATAGGTTTTTGAAGTTTCACTGCCAACGAGTACTTTAGTAAGCCAAATCCTTTAGTTTAATTTTACTTCATATGTTAGCTTAAAAAGGAAAATAGAAGCAGGTAATTTATTTGTAGAAGTTGCTTTAACTCATGCATCCATTGCATGTGACTAAGAAAGTTATACCTGCAATGATTTGGCAGTGGGAAGCAGAATGGTCCCATCTTTAATACCCCTCACTTCGCATAACCCTCTTGTCATCCTTTTCAAATGGAAGTAAAGGGTAGTTGTTAGAGTTTTAATGTGAAAGTAACATTTTCCTTTTTAATATCTGGGTTCTCTTTTGAAAATCATTTGTTTTCCTTCCTTTGCGGTATTTAGTAATTACCCTTTTTGTTGTAAAACTATTTCAGAGGACAACCGCCTGATTATGTACTGAGGGATGCCAAAAACACTAATAAATTTTTCAAGTGTATCGGGAGTATCCAGAATGGAGAGAACGGTGAGATTTCAACAAATGGAAGAAGTTCTTATCAAGCATTGACTGAGGATGAATATGAAGCTGTAAGTTATATATGTTATTTTTTTCCAGATTGGATGTTAAGGTGCCTCTCCTGCTGGTAGGGCGTAAAAATCCTTCTGAGATTTTGGAATCCTTTTCTAATGTTACGTCTTTATTGTCATATTTTTTGTTTCTGTTCAGAGAGAGTTGAAGAAGCCATCAATTGGGAAAGAGTATTTCAATCATATGAACCTTGAAGCAATTGTTACTACCTATCCCTATAGGAAAAACTTGCCGAAGGAAGATATTCTTAAAGGTTAGGTTTCATACTTCTTCCTCAAAGCCAGGAACAGCTGAAGATTCTGCTGAACATGATATTCCTGTAATGTTGTATGCTTCTTTGTGCGTTCTGTTACTAGATTGAGGCCACTAATGAATGTTGCTTTTACTTAACTCATTACAGAGAGTCAAATACGATTGGCATTAATTGATTTTTTGAGAGGGCTTGTTGAATTTGATCCTGCAAAACGCTGGTCACCCTTCCAGGTAATTTACTTTGTACTATTTTCAGCATTATGTTATAAACTAAATTTCTGCTTGTGTTGATGTAAATTTTATGCCCTCGGTAGTTATATTGTTTAACTTTTGTCTCTTCACTCCTATCACTGCTAAATTTTTTTTTTTAAAAAAAAAAAATTCCTGTAGGCTTCAAGGCACCCTTTTGTGACAGGGGAACCTTTTACCCATCCGTATGAGCCTCCTCCAGAGACCCCTCGTGTGGTGAGAAAAATCTTAGTTCTAAAGTACTTGTATTCATGCATTTGGCATATAGACTATTTTTGGTTGGTTATATTAAAAAGGACTGAACTCTGGACATTTCCTCACATTGTAGTTTCACCCTACTCTTGTCACCTGTGTTGATTTCATGCGCTCCATACTTTTAATTCATAACTTTAAATGATCTATTAAGTTGTTTTTATGAATGAATCACTGCTTGTGCAATATTATTTGGGTAACCTAATTTTGAGTGTTTGATAAATGATTTATATCACAATTAATAGTTTGAAACATTTATGCTCATTAACCAGGAACACATTGGAGGCAGGGGTGTAATAGTTATTGCCAAACGTGAGTTTGCAGCTAACTGAAAGAAAGGATTTGTAATAGGATCCAAAATAGATAAAGAAGATCGGAGGGAAGTCTCTAGTAAAATATAAAATCTGAATCTCACTACACAGATTAATAAAGATGATGGAAAATCTCTATAATAATATGAACAAGGATCTTGAACTCATACAATAATAAAACCTAAAGAGAATCTCCCAAAATCACGATGAATCTCAAAATCTACTTTGCTACTAGCTACTGTCATATTTATAATATAAAAATAGATATTAAATAATAAATAAATAAATTAGAAAATAATCGACTGAATCATAAGTAAATCAATAATGAACAAATCCTAATTGAGATATTTATAAATAATATCTCATTTTTTTTGGTAATAGAGAATACATCAACTAGTAAAAATATGATAACAAACTGATCGACCACTTCACCCACTATCCCATTTAGGGTACTCTATTAATTTGTAGTGAACTGAAAAGATATTAATTGGAGTACCTCCTAGATTGAATAATTATTGTATGGATAAAGATGAAATGGTATTGGATGGATGCAAGGGTATTTAAGGTTCCTTTGATTGTGGCAGGGGCAAACTTGAAACTGTTTCTTGTTAGGATTTATTCATATATATTTTCTTAATTGTGCTTGGATCTCTATCCACATGATATCAATTGGGTCCCTGGATCTTTTTTCCCCCTTTTTTCTCTTAAAAAACCAACTGGATCTTGGAGTTACTGTTCACTTCCACTATGGTAATGAATACTTTATGTTGCAAAGTGACAAAAATATCAGCATTTGATGATCACGAGGATTAACCCAGGTAAATGTTATAATGCGCTTTTAGTCGTGCCTGAAAGTTTGCTCATTATTTTTATTTTAATGTGCTTTTAGTGGTGCCTTCTATTTTATTGTAAAGTTGTGAACTGCGACTAGTGCCATGTCGTCATTCTCTTGGTATAACTGTATTCCTATTGTTTATTCTGTCTAAATTTTTTTGGCTGTTGCTTCTCTCATTGCAGTGAGTTACTTAATAGATTAGATACATGGATTTCTATCTCTTTATGGTCTAATACTGACCTAATTTTGTTTATGAACTTCAGCCGGTTGTTCAAGCTGTCAAAGTGGATCATCACCCCGGCGGAGGGCACTGGTTTGCTGCTGGTCTATCTCCTAATGTAAGCCTGTTACCCTCTTAAACAGGAAATGCCTTTCTATTGACCCTTTTTTGTTGGGGAGGGGGGGGTAAATGCATGCGTGATTTTTTCTTTTTGTTGTTTTGAGAGAGTAATTCAGTTGTATATTTTTGGTCTAGCTCCTCGTGTATATTAATACTGATGATACCTTTCTATTACAAGTGTTCAAAAGTGCTGGTTTATTTTAGCTTTTTAGAAGTGCTTTTATGACGTTTGAGGTAAGTGTGTTAGAGGAGTTTTGTTTCGGCTTCCGGAAAAGTGCTTAAAAAAGTACTTTTTCTTTGTTCCCAAACAAGCACTTAGTGACTAGTGCGAACCCGACATTTAATCTAGTAGATATTCTAATTCTAATGTGTGCATGTATATTCTTACATTTAAACTGACTCCCTTTAACCTGAAGCATAAATGTTAATAATTCTTAGCTTGCTACTAATGTAGTTAATTTTATTACAATGGGGAGCTTAGTGAGGTTGTTTGCTACTGCTCTCCTATTATTATGTGTGCTGTGGAAGGATACTCCTTTAGGGTTTTCTCATGAATAAAATGGAAGTTGGCATCAATGTTGTTTTCTATTTGACAGAATATAATATTAGGCTGAATGTGAATATTTGGTAGATTGTCATACTGATGGAGTCCTGCATTGTGTAGCCACAAGTAATTATTGGGGTACTTGAATGGTATGATTCTTTCCCTTTACTTGCTGATATTTAAGGGTGGTTTCTCCAATCTTGATTAGGTCCCCGACCAATTAGAGGTAGTGCTATGATTGAGTCCCATGCTAGGAGCCAGAAGTAGTTCTTCTAGTACAAGAACAAGAACAAATCTTTTATCCCACTAGGTGGGGTTGGTTACATGAATCGCACGATGCCATTGTGCTCTGTTGAAAACCATATTTTTAGATATATTATTAACCAAAAGATCTGTCTCTATGACCTCGTTGAGTGTTTACTTCGACCTTCCTCGACCTCATTTTATAGGACTCTATATTACTTGATCAAGACTCCTTACTGGAGCACTTAATGGCCTTCGTTGAACATGTCCAAACCACCTCAAACGACTTTCTACCATTTTTCCTTCAATAAAGGCCACTCTAACTCGTTTGCGTATGAGTATTACAAATCTTGTCTTTTCTTGTATGACCACACATCCATCTGAACATTCTCATCTCGACTACCTCCATTTTATGTTCGTGTTGTCCCTTTAAAGCCCAACGCTCACTACCAAATAGCATTGCTGGTCTTATAGCAGTACGATAAAACTTCCTTTTTACCTTATTAGGTACTTTCCAATCACAAATAACTTCAGTAATTTTTCTCTATTTATACCATCCAGCTTGAATTCTGTGATTGACATTTTCATCAATTTCACCATCTTTTGTATAATTGATCCTAGATATCTAAATTTTGTCACTTGTGGAATGACTCCCCCCCCCCAATTTAACTTCCACTTCACTTCTACCTTGTCTCTTATCAAAATTGCAATGTATATATTCAGTTTTGCTCCTACTCAGACGAAAGCCCTTCAATTCCAAAGTTCGTCTCCATATCTCAAGTTTAGAATTAAGTTCCTCTCTGGATTCAGCCAACAGAACTATATCATTCACAAAAAGCATGTATTTAGGGATCTCCTCTTTTATAGGCTTAGTTAGAACATCTACCACTAGGTTAAACAAATAAGGGTTTAAAGCTAATCTTTGATGTAAGCCAATTCTTATAGGAAAGTCCTTTGTAACACCTCCAGGGGTTCTAACATTGGTTATAACTCCCTCATACATGTCCCTGATGTAGTTCTTCTAGTATTTAATTAAAATGATTTTTTGCTTTACGAACCAACTTTCAAGGGTGGGTTCTCCATGCTTGCTTAGGTCTTGATCCCACACCTTAGTTTCATAGCACTATCATACGAAATTAGACTTTAACAAATGAAAGTTTGTATCCACACCCTGGTCTATTAACCTAACTTCACATTGTTGACTGATTTGATTTTAATGACATTGATTCAAACATAACAGCAGCAGTTCAAGGCATAACAGGACCTATTATTTATTTATCTTCCTGAAAACCCTTCAATGTAAATCAGCTTAACTCTAATATTTAGTTTATTTGTAGTCACCCCAATGAGATTTTGACATAGAGGTTGCTCTGGTTGTGGTTGCCTTTAAGATTTTTTCGCTAGTAGAGATGTTTGCCTTATTTTATGCAATGAATTAGGCATTAGTACAGTAGTGCGGTGCACATACATTCTCTCTCTCTCTCTCTAATTTATGGTGCCCAATCCATTTAAGCTGAATTCCCATATTGAGCATCAATAATCCTGGATTTTCCTGTGCAATTTCTTTAGTCTAGCTTCTTTGGAATTTGCATCGTGCAATTGCGCATCTATCATTGTTAATTCCCTGAACAAGGTGTTTCAAAATATTGTCTTAGTACATTATATTATGTTCTTGCAGGTACCTAACAAAAGTAGGCCATCACTATATAGCAGCTTGCATTTCCAGATGGTTCAATATCCTCCCGCTAACAGCTATGGCAGTGTCGGAAGCCATGGTAGCTATAATGATAGTGTTGGGTTTGGAAGTAGCTATGGAAGTTATGGAGAAAGCAATAACATGTTTGCATACTATTCGCCTATTGGTCCATCTGGTATTCATTTGCTTGGTCATGGGAGTACATCGATGCTTGGAAATAGTCCTGATGCAAGGAGAAGGGTTATTCAATACCAGCCAGGGAATGGCCGAGGTATAAGCCCATCTGCTGGAACTTTCACCCATCTGCCCCTTGGTGCCAGTCCCTCACAATTTACTCCTCCAAGTTCCTACACACAAGTTTCAGTAAGCTCTCCAGGACACTATGGACCTACTTCTCCTGCAAGAGGCACTTCTCATGGATCACCACTGGGGAAGACATCTACAGTTAGCCAGTTTAATAGAAGAAAAAATTGGGGATGTTCTGGAAGCCCTCAGACTCAAGATATAACATTTTCTCCACATTGGCAAGGTCAATGTCCTGACAGCTCCATCCATGGTGAAGGAACAGCTCAAGTTCTTAGCAGCTCGCCCTCATATCTGCAATCAAATACTGATGCTGCAAGCTGGAAGCAGCGAGGAGTTGGAGCTAATCAGAAAATGGCATGCTTGTTTATGCCAAGTTCTAATTCAAACTTGCAATCAACAGAATTGGGACATGACAACCCAGAGTCTTGCTTATCATTGCCTGATCCTGGTGATTGGGATCCTAATTATAGGTAAACAGTTGGATTTTAAACATCTATTTTCAGTCAACTTGTTTGTGGGATTATTATCTTGCATGTCTGTTTTTGCTTCCTTTTTGCATTGTTATAGAAATAGATATCAGATTGTATTAGTGAGGACTATAAATGTTTTTGTCAAATCATGTGAGAAACCAGTTCTGATGGTTGTTCTGAAGTATGAGACCCCAAGGCCCACAAAACAGGTCTGACCAATTTGCTAAATGTGAGAGGTTTAGTTTTCTCATCTCTAAATATATTTGATTATTGAAATCTTCTTATTCTTCCTCCTAGGAAGCAGAAGAGTTATTAGACATATTTTCTAAAATTTATGAAAAAAAAATTGTTACCCCCTTTTGTGAAATGTATCATGAAGATCATTCTTGGTCCCTTGTGCGGCAGTTAAAGATTTCAAAGTAGCTAGTTTTTTTTGGCATGGCTTGCTTAGTTGACCAAGTGGTATAATGCTTTATCTGGCGTCAGTCTTTTGATCGAAAGTATCTCTGAAGTTGTTTTAGCTACAAGGTAATCATTGTTTATATTTATATCTATTACATCATGCAAAGTCCTTAGAATTTATATTCTTTTATGATGAAACTTCAGTCCTTGGGCTGTCTTCTGAACATTATAGTCTCCCTAGCATCTGGTCATGGCTTCTTTCAATAGTCACTTCGGCTATGTTTGGATGGAGAGAAAAGTGGGGGAAATGGGGGAGAGGGAAAATACTAGAAAGGAAAACTTCCAAAAATGGTAAAAAAAATTGGCTATTTTGGAGAGTTTTCCCTCTATGTTTTCTTTCCTCCCTGATTTTCTCTCCATCCAAACATAGAGTTCATGTGAAGAAAAAGATCTGTATATTGATATATATTCCCTGTACAAGATAACTGAAAAATATATGCAAGATGAAAACCGAAAATTACTTCCTTGTAAATAAATAAGCAGTGTCCACAAATACATTATGTAAGCAAATCACTAAGATCTTGTCATGCTCCTCCTTAAGTTGGATCATAGATATTAATCATGTCTAACTTGCTGAGATATTCTTCAAAGTTTTGTCTTGAAAGCCCTTTGGGGATAATATTTGTATTTGCTCTTTGTTTGGAACATATATATAGCAAATTATCTGTTCAGCCTTTCTACTTCAACATGCTTAGTTTGATCATGCTCAACTTGATTGGTGATATGTTTATAGCTACTCTGTCTTTTAAGTAGAGCCTAATTGGAAAATCTAGGTTTGCTTGTAATTCCCTCGTTAGTATTTGAAGCCAAAGTCCTTTGCATATCCCATGAGCTGTTGCTCGGAATTTTGCTTCTGGCTACAACATTCTTCCTTCTCCATGTTATCAAATTTCACCATACAAAGATACAATATTCTATTGGATTGGGTTTAGTGGAAGGGGCTAGTCCCTTACAACGTGGCAAACTAAGATTCGAATTCCTGTTGGGAGAGTCCCCACATTTAGTACCCACAATGCCTCGAATAGGAGCCTCCAATAGGAAGATACTTGTGCCCAGCACAAAAAAACAAATCCTGTTGTGGATTTTCTTATTAATAGACTCAGTTCAATTAGGATCAATAAACACCTCAACACTAGCTTAACTTCTGTTTTTGAACAAGAGTCATCTTCTCTTGGTGTACTCTTTCCTTTTAATATACAAATTTTCTATATATAACCTTTAGATGCACCTCTATAGATCGGTACAGATGATGACTCATTGCACTCACCGCAAAGAGAAAGTCTAGCCTAGCATGTGACAAGTAAATTAATCTTCCAACCAGTCTTCAATATGTTTCCTTGTCTGTTACTTCATCTGCACCTTCTTTCTTCCGTGCTTCTATAGGAGCGTAACTGGGTTACAGAGAATTACCCCTCTTAAATTTAAGAGGTAAAGGATACATCTTCTTTATGAGATACTAATTCCTTTCTTGACTATGAAACTTCCGAAATATTGCATTTGTCCTTGGTCCTTGGCTACAAGTACTCTTCGATCTTCCCATTTCTTCTGTATCATCATCAATATGAACAATCAAAATGTTCCTTTTTTTAATTTTGCCTTTGCTGTATTTGCAAAACAAAAAAGCAAAGAGTAAAATACTTTAACAACCCTTATGTTTTACCTTAATTACATAGACCTCCCCTCTATTTTGAAAGCATTCACTTAAGTCCAAACTCTTAACTCCATTAAGAATATTCTAAGAAGTTTTTAAGAATATATTTTTTAATTAAAATTTATAGTAAAATGAATCTTATCTACTAGTTTACCCTTCATCATACTAAATCCCTAATTTACTTTTGACAATTTGCAAACTTATTGGGAAAAAAATTTGGCTGCAAGAACTATGATGGAGAAGCCAAATGCAGCAATGAAAAATTCAGTTAATTCTTGTTAAATATACTTGACTAGGGTGTTTGGATTAACTTATTTTAAGTGATTTTGCGTTATGAGGTAAATATGTAAGAAGATAAATGCAGCAATGGAGAATTCAGTTAATTCTTTTAACTTGTTTGGTTGTGTAAAAAAAATATTTTTTGGAAAATATAAATGTTTAAATAATTCTCATGTTAGGGGTATTTTGGTTAAACAGAAATTTAAAAGTCAAACTTAATGGTGAGCTAACGATTGAGTTGAATAGAAATGGAATCTCAAATGTACTAGGTAGGTTTGTGTAACATATATTTAAATTTTAAGGGAGGTTTATATGGGTTTTCAAAATAAAAGGGAGGTTTCAGTAATTCAAGTAAAGCTAAAGGTTAGTTAGTGTATTTTATTCAAAAACAAAATAGTGTGACCAGGTTGACCTTGCTTGTAACCTTCTTCGTTGTCTTCTTCTTGTCTTTGTGAAAATTTGAAACCAAACTCTCAGAGATTGTTTTTGTGTATGAAAGATCTTTTTAGCTTGCGTGCCTTTATGCTTGCACTTTGTCTACTAAATCTCGGAGGTAGCGTCTTATACACATGTTTTGTAAATCCCCATGCAAACATTTTTCTATATCAAATTTTGTTGAGGCCAAGCTAAATTAGTTTCCAAGGATAGCATCACCCTAATTTTATCTAGCTTAGCCACAAGAGTGAAAGTCGTTGTGGTGCACTCGATTCCATAGGTTTGTGTTTCTACTATTTCATTTGCCCGGTACTTAACAGTGAAAACCCGTTTTCATCCATTTTTTCGCTCTTCAAATATCAATTTTCTTCTCTTCATTCCTTATATTTAAAAGTACTAAAGTATCTAATTGTCCCCACTAATTCATTTTGTAAGCTCTCCTAAAACTCATTTATTTACTACTACATTCTGTATGCTTGATAGGTTTTATATATTTCTATAGGGATTTTCTCTTTTTCACTGTATTCAAACTCCCTCTTCTTCGCTCTTTCACTTTCCCTTATGCTATCTTTCTTCTCTCTACTTTATTCTTTCTTTTTTTTACCTAAAAAAGGAGTGCTATAACCTTGGGCTAGCCCTAGCCCATTTTAGTTCAGCCCGATATGTTTGGTCAATGGGCTAAAATAGGCCAGGACAAGGCTGCAAGCAAAGGCTCAGGCCTGCCTATCCCTGCCCACAAATAGCCCTAGAATCTAAAATGTTTCTTTCCCTATGGCAAGTCAATCACTTCCTGTGTGCCCATTCTTGTGCCCATTCTTTTCAAGCACTCTCATTCCCTCCAGTACTGTTTTCTACACTGAGGTATGTTGAGAACGTCTAGGATGTCGTTTGGAACCTTTATCCTATCAAGGTTGGTGGTAAAAGCAAGGTTCTTAGGTGATAGGGCTTTATAAGCAACAAGAATGGAGTTTCTTTCTAAGAGCCATAGGGAGATCAAGGTCGCAGGGTTCCTTACCTTCTTAGGAGGACTCCTATTGGTTTGAGTCCTTTATTGCTTCAGCTACAATTTGCTCACTATTACTCCTTTGTTTCTTTATGTAAGGCCTATTTGTCATATTTGTCAATCTTTTCCTAATTCACCCTTATTGATGCTCCCTCAACAATAATCAAGTAAGAGAGAGATGAAGGGAATTAAGGAAGATGATTAGAGTGTTTTAGGAAAAACATGTTATATTAATCAACTTCCTTAATCTAATCAAATAAAGTAAATAGGTCTTACGTTAAAGACCGAAGGGAGTATTTGATTTCTTTCTTGGTATGTAAATCAACACCTCTTGATTTTGTTGCTAGTCTTAAACTTCCGTTTCCATCTATAACTAGAGAAGAGGTTGATAAAGGCAGTGGCGGATCCAGAAATTTTAGAATGTAGGGGCAATAAGTATATAACATATTACTATTAAAAATATGAATATTGCATAATTATTTTCTATGAGTTGTCATGTACATTGTGGAGTCAACTCCACCATTTACTTCCCAATATGTCTTCAGCCTGTCCACATCAAGTTATTTCCCTTTTCCGTGACTGTCTCCCTTGTAGATAACTTTGTGAACAGAGCCATTGTAGGTGGCAAGTTTATTCAAATGAAATAAAAGTGGCATTCTTTTTTTGGCCAAATAAAAGTGTCATTCAGTAAATTGATCACACAATGATCAATTTTGGCTCCATGAGTGCCTAGGGACCAAATCACAGGGCTCAACCTCCAAGACAATGAACCTGGGGCCCAGCACATTTCTCTCTGGTAACCAACTATAGAATATAGTGATACTAGTATTTCTGTTGAATAGTAAACCATTGACACTGCCTTCTGAACACTGGTGACCTCTTCAACATCTACATTCTTCAGGCTGTTCTATAAATAGCTCCTACATATTCATGTTGTTAGCTATTAATGGATTCGATCTTTTAGTTGTACTGTTATATCTTCTGATATTTCCTTAATTTTTTATATATCAAGGTGATATTTATATTCTTATCAATAGTTCAATTCAAATCCAGTGATGAACTACTTCTGCAAGAGGATAGTTCAGATGGAAGCTGCTTGGCAACTGAGTTTGGCAGAAGTATGAATATTGGTTCTACAGAACCATTGGTTGGATTTGGAAGGTTCAACCATGCCTCCAGCGCAAGCTCTCCTATATCCATTCAGAGGTAGGCTGCCTAGGTGTTACTTATTTGTCATTTTGCCTTTGACTTTATCCATACATCTTGGTGTTTCCTTTACACGGTTGATTTGTAGTTTTCTATGTCATTATGAAGATTCGTAGTGAATTGAACTCCTTATAACATTGAAAATTTTGAATGTTTTTTTCCGTTTGATATTAAAATTAAATGAGTAAAATTCTGTGAATACCAAAGTTTAATTATGATTTTTTGTTTTTTTCGGCTCATGAAGGGAAATGAAAACCGGGAAATAGTAGTGAAAATATGTTAATATTGTAAATTGTTTTTTTAACTGTCATCAATTCCTTTCACTGATTTTCGTTGTGCACTTCAGACAAAATGGACCGGTTCAAACGTATTCTAATGTAGAGATGGATAACTCTCCAGCTCATGATGTGCATGCTGGATACATGCGCTCGATGTCTAAGCCTTTTCATCTCATACCTCGTATTTTGCAAAATTCTCCTAGCCGTTTTGGTCTGCAACCTGTCCAAAGATTTGCCCATGGAAGACCCACTCAGTTCAGTGATTGGAATCAAATTAAGGCCCAGGCTCCTCCTTCCGGTTTTGGCAGTGGAGGCCCGCGTTCTCCAAGAAATAGCTCGTTTGCCAATAGTATGACATGGGGTATATCACTTTCCACAATCAGTTTCATCCGTCTGCTTAATTTCTCTTATTTTGAGGATATTTATATATATTGTTTTTTTATGCATTATTTCATCCACATCACCTTCTTCCTCACCAAATTGCATATTTCCCAAAATGTATGTTAACATACTAAGGTGATTGGCATACTCTGTTGTAGGGCGTAGAGTTAATCCTCCTGTCTCAAACATTCCGCCTGCTTCCTGTGCAAGGAAAGACTATGCAAGAATAGACTAGCAGTGGATCAGCTTGTCGTTTTATAATGGTTCATGACGAGGGTTATCGTAAGGGGATAAAAAGGGACAGAAGGGAAGGGGGAATGTTGTACTTTCATTAAGATGAGGGGATGTCGCAGGGAGGAGAGGGAGACCCCGTCTAGATGTTGATCATTTGCTGTGCTTGCACAAATGTAATTTATGGTTACAGTGTGATGCCATTGATCATTTATTCCAGTGATGGTAATTCAGATTCTAGCCGATCCAATATATTGATGCAATTTACTTAATACATAGTTCGCAAGCTTGACAGAATAGTAATTTTAGGGTCATTTTTTGTCAAATTATTTTATAAATTTCATAATCGAAATTTTCACTTTTTCTGTAAATTTTGTAATTTATTTTTATTTTTCAAAAGTAAAGGTTTGTATGTAATAATCTGATCCTTTGGCACATTTTAACCATAGGATTTGACAGATTATTGATATTGAATAAGATTTGATTATTTTGTTACCATATTTCACTCCAAATGATATTAAGCACACTACGAATCACAAATATAAAATAAAAAGCCCATATTTATAATACGTTGTATTATTTATAAATGATGTATTCTAAACACGATGCCATGCTAGCTAGGATTGTTTCCAATAAATATATGAATGTGGTAAGCTAATGTTTGGATGTATTCATGTTTCCCAAAAAAAAAAATGGTTTGGATCTATTTTTAGATGTTCGTAGTTGTTTATTTTTAGCACATTATTCTAGAGAATATTTGTTATTTGGCAAAAAAGAAGCATTGCAGGTTTATGGGTTATAAAGTATTCCCTTTAGTTTTTTTTTTTTTCAAAATACAAATAATCAAATTATATGATTAAAATATTGATTAAAATTGGCTAAAGGCATTAAATGGAACTTTTTTTATACATGACGGAAATCGAAACATCAAAACCCATTATCACTGGGTTCGCAATAATCTTGTCGCAAGACCCTTACAAGATCTTGCAACGGGTTTCAAAGGTGATGGCATCCAGGAATTGCACTCAAAGCTGCTTTCGCAAGGTTATGCGCAGCTTTGTTTGCCTCCCGCGGGATCCGGAAGAAGTTGGACCCCCCTGGATGGACTCAGCATGTCTCAAATATCGGTTTTGAGATTATCGTTAAGGTGGCTGAAAGTATCATAGTCATGCACCAAACGAAAGACCTCCTCTGAGAAATAATTGGTAGTACCAGAGGCGATAACAAATCCAGGAGGTAAGTTTATATTCACCCCACTTCCTAATCTTTGAGAAGAAGATGATCTAACCTTCATGACCACCGCGAAGAATTTAAAAATATTATCAATTGCATAATTCTAGAAGGTCACAAGAAATTGGGATGTTGAGGATAATGGTTGTAGAGGAAATTGAGTTTTTAGGAGTTGAATTGTATAACTTATTTATTTTATTGTTGCTCACTATTACTCCTTTGTTTGATGTTCATCCATGAAAAAATGTGGAGGATGCTCAATTGTACAAGAAGATAGTGGAAGATGTTGGAAATTGTGCCTAAGGGGCCAATCATTATACTTTGAACATTGTTATTAAATGAATTTCTCCATTTAGTTATCACATTATTCGCATGATTCGCATGTTCACTGTGATAATTGTATCCTTGAATAAATCATAATGATTGTCCTAAATGTCCCTGATCGATCATCTATGTGGGAGCAAAGATGAAATAAGACCAGTATTACTTTGATAGGGTATAAGAATACGAATCAAAGTCTTAGGCACTTGTAGGAGTACATGATACTGGACCGACCCGCTATGAGAAAGCTGCATAAATCAAGTCATAAGCTTATCTCATATATAATCACGTCACGATGCCCTTTGACCTGAGATCATTATGGATTTGAGAGTCACTAAGCTTTGACTTAGTCAAAAGTCATCTTTAACCGAGTGATGATAAAGGTTACAATCGGGTTTAGTGGTTTTCATGCAGAGGAATGTGAATGGTTAATATGAAATTTGTCCCTCACATTAGTAGAGATATATTACTGGCCCTTCGATGATTGAGTCTGAGAAATGTATGGACATACTACGATGGAAATAAGTTTCTATTTCTATAGTCAGACTACTCAGGGATCGAGAAAGTAATGGTCATGAATAAAAGGATAACATTCTCCATGTCTCATCCTTGACCAAAATATCGTATGACAAAAAGGGACGTAATATAGTTATAGACAGGTTGTATCGTATTGTCGATCCTCATATGAATTGGGTAATCGTAATATCTTGCTAGAGACCGCTTACGACTTGTGGGTTAGTATAATCATTGGCCCACTGCCAACTTTGTATGGGCCTATAGGGTCGCACACAAGAATAGCCCAACACGAGTTATAATGTCCAGATTCATTGAATATAAGATGCGTCAAAGATTCAATAAATACAATGTTTAATCTAGGGTGGACGAATTACACACACACATGTTGTGTGAATATTTATTTGATAAATATTTATATTTGTGTGTGTGTATTTGGAAAAGAAAATTAATAATATTATATATCCACATATGTATTTTTTTGAAATACATACATACATATATAATATATATTATTTGATAATATATATTATATGAAAATATTATATTATATATATGATAATGTTATATATATGTGTGTGTGTGTGTGTGTGTGTGTGTAATATTATTTGATAATATATATTAAATATATGATAATATTATATTATAAGATAATATTATTACATTGTGTGTGTATATAAAGATATTATATGATAATATCTCAAATTTAATTTATAACGATAAATTAAATCTAATTTGATTAGCTCTTTATTCTAATTAAATAAATAGGTTAAATTAAAACTGTTAAACATATTTAATTAAATCAGATTTATTTAATTAGCTTATCAAAACAATTAAGTGTTAATTGATATGATAAGGACTTTGAAATTAATTAAGATTAATTTTAAGAATCCAATATCAATTATAAAATAGATAACCTTGACTAATTATAAAAGGTGAGAGCTAGGGTTTTCTACAGATGATGAAAAAATATAGAGCCGTAACAAAACCCTAGAAGGACATTGGAGGCGCTAGCACACTGTCGGTGTTGGGTCATATTCATGTGGATATCAGTAGAGGAAGCTGATCTGAGTAGTTAGCTTCTCAAGATCCAAAAGGCAAAACTCCAAAGAAGAACTAGCCAACATGTTGATGTCGGGGATGGTTAATCTAAGACTCATAGAGTTTGATGCTCTTTTAAGAAGAATTAGCGAACATGTAGATGCCAGGGAAATTATTTCAAGAGCAACCAAGCATGGATATTTAAGAACTCGCAATACATTGATGATTGTGGTCATTAAAACAAACATGAATAAGGTACGACTTTTTATAACTAGATTTAAATGCCTTTGATAAATCCGCAATTGGGATTGGTAAACTTTTGCAATTTTAAATTTTAATTCTTCCGCTGTGTGCCTACCAATCCAAACATAAGAATGAATGATACATGCTCTTCTTCTAGGCCTAAATGACCCTTTCGATGAGATAAGAGGCAGAATTATGGGATTGAAACTCTTACCACATCTATTTGATATTTTCAACTTTATACAATTCGAAGAGAGCAAAAAACTCCTAAATTAAAGTGTTCCAAGTCAAATTGAGGGCTCTACCCTTGTGAGAGAACTGCAAGGTGAACAAAAGGTTCAACACGTGGTGCAATCATTGCAATAAGAAGGGCCATACTAGAGAAGAATGTTGGAAGCTACAAGAAAAGCCATAGAATGGGAAGTAGAAATTCCAACAGAGTCATCTCACCACAACTAATCAAAAGGTAGAAGATGATAATTGCCTAAGTAAGGAGTAATTGCAGGTGCTTCACAAAAGACTTGAAAAATAGAATAAAGTCAAATTGTGTGCCTAATATCAGTATGGTGCAATGAGTTAATTCTATTATAACTCAATATTGTGATGACTAGCGAAGAACATGGATTGTTGACTATGGAGCTACAAATCACATAACCGGTGATAAAACTTTTTTTACAACTCTTAAGTTGTTACGAAAACCTCAAAATCAAAGTAGCAAATGATGTATTCAAAAAAGTTGAGGGAATTGACACGATTACACTTTCTAATCACTTGAGAATATACTTTCTAAACCAGCCAAGGATCCCAGTCAACTAATAAACCAGCAAATAAGATAATAGGCAATTAGTGAAGAATGAGAAAAGAAGCATCGGAATAGAAAATTTAGAGACAAATAGAGGGGGAGAGATAATGCAAAACTGGAGTAAGAGAGTTGTAGTAGCACTACCACGCGCGATCGAGAAGGTCACAAATTGGGACGAAAATCTACAGGATCGAGGGATTACAGAGGAATATTGGTTTGAAAATAGATAATGATCAAAGATTATTGGGGAATTATGCAGGCTAAGATCAATAGGTACCGTATGCCAAGAGCATATATTGTTAATCGAGAAAAGAAAAAGAAGAGTGAACAAGAGAGGCCGACAGAGTTAAAATCAGGCTATATGAGTGATGATTAAGCTACTGCTAGTGGATGCGAATGCATGCAAAAATGTAATGAGCTAGACATGGGAAAAGGAACGTAAGCATCAGAAAAAGTAAACTAGCATTTAATGAATCTACGACTGGGAAGGAAAAAACCTAGAATAAAACAAGAAAAATGGATAATTTCTTAGAGTAAAACTCGATAGAACCTAGATCGACCACCAAAAAACATAGGAGCGAGTAACAAAAAAAAATCGGACCGAGTAATAAACTAGTCACGGTATAGGTTTAAGGGTTAATGGTGTTAGCGCAAGCATTTCATCCAAGAGGGGGGATGAATTGGGTGATAATAAAAATTTAATCACAATTAAAAAATAATAGAAATTTAACGCAATAACAATTTTAAGAGTTAGAGAGATTTCACCAAAGTATATACCAAGGATTATACTAGTTTGGTCTCAACAATTCTGACATACGTCTAGTCCTCAAATTCATCTAAGCTTTTCACTATCTCCTCCAAGTCATTGGGTTCTTGGCACCGCTTTACAAGCAAATTCCTACTTAGGACACTACGCTCCCCTTTACAAGATGTAAGATTATACCTAATTTAAGGTCTCACCATCTTAAGTTATCTCTCAATAAAGAGTATTGAGTTTAAAGTAATTATCTCTCAAAGAAAAAATGAAATAATCACTGAAATACAATAATATAGAATGAACAAAGAAGCAGAGCACCTAATATAGAAATGAATGTTTATCAATTCGATTATTTAATAGCTACTCCGTCTTGAATGCACTTCGTATTTATAGGCAATGCCCATTAATGACTGTTGTGAGCATTCAAACTTTCCATTAAAGTCATATTGAAGTCGTTGAGGGATTTCTGCATTCAGTCGCTTTCGCAATAAAGTCTTCAGATGAAATCCTTATGTCTACTTTGTTTTCCTGCTAAGCATTTAATGCTCTGACAATAAATTTTCTTTTTGTTAAATTTGAAAATAAATCCATGGTTTAAAGATATAAAACTCACACGTGAATATAATTAGTAACTTTGGGAAGATAAGTAAGTAATAATCAAGCTTAAACAAATGTTCATAATCTCTTTCAAATTTATCAAGATGTGGATTTTCAAAAGATGATAAACCTGCACCTGAGTGTGATTCAGTATTACTCGAGTGAATACTTATCACTCGAGTGCCTTGAGTTCTGGAAGTGAAGTATTGTGTCACTCTTGGTTTATCAGAGAGCGATTTACTGAAGTCTCGTGAGTTGCTTGTCATTACTCTAATGACAACTTACTTGTAACGACCATTTCTCACAAATAAAAATTATCCACATTTATACAAAATCAGTGATAATTTTTTTTTTACATATCAAAGTTCAATCCCATACATATCAGAGTTTAGTACACAAACTCGCCCACAAACTCTTCCACAACATATCGGAGTTTAGGGCACAAACTCGCCCACAAGCTCACTGCAGATAAATTTATTATTCTGATATCACATCACAATTAACCCATGGGTCACAAAAAGATTTCCAACACAATTATCCAAATAGTAAATGTGGCATTTTAAAAACATGTGGGTCCTATAATGGCAATATAGAAATTAATACAACACCAATACCAAAAGAGGCCTACAAGACTCTCAACGTCTATGCCTCTGGTTGCTTCCCTTGGCCTCTATCCAGATTAGAGGTATTGCCTGAAAAATTATTTATAATGACGGGGTGAGACATAAAGTCTCAGTAACCAAAATCAATTTACAAAATATGCAGGAAAAGATTGTAAGTCAGAGAAGCAGATTTAACTGACATAATAATAATATAATAATATTCTCATAATTTAACATTTAACATGATATAATCAATAAATAAAACCATCCCCACTCATCCATCCTGCTCCTCCTTATCTCCTCTGGACTGGTACAGCCTATCAGTGCTAGTATACCCGGCCAAAGGTTAGCTAGTCACATCAAGAATACTGCCCCCTCCCATGCCACCACCGATATACCGTAACAGGGAGGTGTCCGCCCAAACACTCAGCTCCAAAATCCAGGCCAGGATTGAGAGAGCCGATGGGCACACAATTCACCATATCTCTTCCACACAACCCAACATATCCCGTAATATAAAAATAATAAATTAATACAGCTTTCGAAAACAATTACGAGAATTCTAAATTCTTATACAACATTCCATCTCAAACAACATATCCACCATAATAGTAACAATTTAATAATAATTTCCACTTATATATGTAAATTAGAAAATACACTGCTTCACTGAAATAAATTCATATTCAAACATAAATATAATCTTGCAAAGCACATACAAGTAATATAGATAAAAGTAAGGTTTATAAAATACCTTACAGTCCAAAACAAGCATATAAAATAAATTAACCCTAGTTACCTCGATTCCAAGCTTAATCTTAATTTGGATAGTAAAACTCGTGAAATCACCGATCACAAGAAAAATCTACATTATTAATGTAGATACCAATTAACCAAAAATAACAATAAAATAATTAATTTACATAATTTAACTCCTACAACCCAATTTTCTCTACAACTATTATCCTCATTTATTCCAATTTCCTTAAAAGAAATCCTTAAATAACCTTTAATATACCCATAATTACAAATCTCCAATACCAACTTCCTAAATAATTAAATCTCTCTTTCATAATTTATATGGATATAATATAATTATTAAACAATTCCTCAAATATCCACATAATTAAAATCATACCAAATTATAATTTAAATATTAAGTCCTAATTTATATTTTTCACATAACTCAGATCTAACAAAAATAAACCGATTAAAATCTCAATAATACCTCCAATAATCCAAATAAAATATTTAAACTAATTTTTATCGGTAAAAACACCCTATAGGGATTAATTTAAACCCTATTTATAAAATAAATTAATTATAAAATCACATGACCACTAAATAATAAATCTAAACCGATTAAAATAAACTATTAATTATTCTCTACATTTCTACAGTCTTATATTGATAAAACTCAAAACTTGCCTAAAATCATATCCCCAAAATATTCTTTAACTAGCATAAAATTACTATCATATGAAAGAGAAAATTATTTAGAACATATTTTATAAAAGAAGCTTTATGATTAGAAGAGAGTTTGTATACCTTATTGATCTCCGAAGAACCGAAAATACCCCAATCAGAACCTCACTCTCTCTTCTCTCTATAAAACACTTCACGAAGTGAAGTGTTTATGAGAGGGGGTATTTATAATACCCCCTCACCTCCTGCGTTCAATCATCAACCTTCATCAATCATTTGTTTTTTTTAATAAAACAAAGGGGACAAACCCCCTTTGTTTGTGGTAGGCGCATTTCGGCGCCTACCACACGTTTATATATATATATTATATATATATATTATATAATATAATATTATTATATTATATTATTATTATATTATATTATTATTTTAATAAATTATTATTTTATTAATTACAATTTTTTTTATTTATTATTTTTTTTAGAATGTCACAATACTCACTTAAGTGAGCTTTATATATAACTTGCAAAACCAATGTGAGTAACTTGTGAGTTGACACCAACACTTTTATTCAGAACTTGAGTTCTTATTAGAAACTCGAGTTCTATGCTTGATCTTCATAACACCAAATCTTGCGAGTGACTTACTAAATTGCTGCAAGTGAGGAAGGATTACTCGAGTACTGACTTAGCTACTCGAGTGATTTTACATCACCTCACAGTTTTCAACGAGTGACTTGCAAAATCATTGAAAGTTAGGATCATCACTCAAGTGATCATCTCAAATCACTGGAAAATGAGTGACTTTGTTAATTCAAGTTTTGATTTAAAATTAGTTCCTTTACTCAAATGTCTAGAAACTCACTCAAGTGATTTGAATTATCAAATCCTCATTGTTTTTCAAGATTTTTTATCATCAAAATATAATTCAAGAACTAACAAATGGGTCAACCAGAGTCTAACCAGTGGTCGATGTCAAACTCCTTAACATTTCAATATTCGCAGAGTATTAAGCGCATAGTTCACAAGGCATACAGAAATAGCAGAAACATACTTACATTAAGTACTTATTTAAAATATAGGAAAATCCCCCTAGGATTTGAAATCATGTACAAAATGTTCAAAAGAAACAAAAGTACAGCATTAGATAACCAATAACAGCCTTTGGGGCACAGAGACTCTACTCGTCAGTAGCCACTGCTTTACCTTTCGAGCCATTAGCTTCCGCTGGAATGTTTTTTAATGTTGAAAAAGGGTAAAATTCGAGCGAATCTCAGTAGTAACAAACAATCAGACATATAGAATGCAAAAATAGACATGCAATGCACCATGTTATGTAAGATGCGAATTTATATAATGTTATGTGCATACTGTCCAAGGCCAAACGACTGTTTGCAACCCTGACTTAACTATGCGTCTCTGTTGGGTCCCAGAACACAACTAAGCTAATGTGCTTGAGGCATTATCATGTTACAGAAAAAGGCATACACAAAACATACAATTATCACATAGTATATGAAATAAAGAGTTACTACTTGACTTCTTTTTCGTCTCTACTATCCAATACTCTTGTTCCGGCTCGGGCTATTACCAATTCCTATAAATTAAAGTGTACAAGTAACTAGTTATTACTTGAACTACTACTTCTTTTTAATCATATTCTGCCGGTTATCTAATGCAGTTACAACAATTTCTGCACAGTATAATTCTGCACAGTGCAGTTTCACTGTTTCCAGAAAATTGACAAATTTTCAGTCAACTTTGAAAAATCATAATTAATTCTAAAAAATTCCAAGTTAATTGATTTCAAAGCCTATGCTAAGATCCTTAAGTATATTTTCATGAAAAAATACCTAAGTCTGACCATTACACTCACATCATTCCCAGAAATAGGGCTCAACTTTGAAAATTCATATCTTTTAATCTACTAATACAAAAATTTATGATCTACCTGTCAAATTAAAGCTCTAGATGTCTACTTTAATCCTGCCAAATTTTATGCTATTTGGACTAGGTTTGACCCACGAAATTCATTTCACAACAACACTTCCTCCAATAATCAAATCAAACAACATTTCCCCCTAACTTCAATAATTTTCAGATTTGCATACAATTATCCAAAAATCATGAACACATATATTCCCACACAATTTTCCTTTCTAAATCCAATGGAACCATCAAAATTACAAAATTCTAACTCCCCCCTATGTTTTGCATCTGGCTGAAACTTTGAACCCTAAAAGAAAAGTTGTGTTTTCTTGATTTCTCTTGATTAACCACTTCCTTTCCACTTATAATCACATGATTAACCATTTAAACACTCATTAAATATGATTCATGGAAATTTTGGCAACATTTCATCTTAGAGTTTCATCTTTCATTTTTCACAAAATGCACAAAATCAAGCCAATATCAACAACAACCACAACAACAACATCATATTACACAAGAGGATCAAGGTTTTGGAGATTATCTTTTGATTGCTCAACTTTCTCTCTCTAGGATCCACTTCCCTATCTCTCTTCCCTCTTGATTTTGCTTACTAACCATGATTTTTAAGATGAAGAAGAGATTAATTAGAAGTGGTTTTCTTGAAGTTAGAAGACAAGAACACTTGAAATCAAGCTTACTTACCTTAGATTTTGTTTCTTGAACTTCCTCTTGCTCTCTTGCTCTTAGGTTCTCCAAGCTCTCTTCTCTCTCTCTATTTTTTTGTGTTGGCCGAAAATTATGAAGAGAAAAGGGATGACGAACTCTTAAAAATATATCTTCTTTTTCCTTGATTTAATTTACTTTATGGCAATTTTACCATATGCAATTTTACTTGGCCATGGTTTAATCCTTCTTGAATTAATATGAGCCAAGTATATTATTTCCCTTTATTCCCCCCTCTTGGCCAAAATTAAAAGGAAAAGGGAATAAATATTTGCTTCTTGCATTTTCCATAAGTTCCTTCTTTAATTTAGTGATTATGGCATATATACTTTTTGACTTTTCCAACCTATTTT
This sequence comes from Albizia julibrissin, assembly GCA_037074505.1. Taxonomy (NCBI): domain Eukaryota; kingdom Viridiplantae; phylum Streptophyta; class Magnoliopsida; order Fabales; family Fabaceae; genus Albizia; species Albizia julibrissin. Next base: position 45,210,676 of record CM073486.1, read on the forward strand.
CACTTGGCCACAAATGCTCCAATTTATTATTTATTTTTAAATATTCATTTCCCCTCTTATTTTGCCTATTTGGCCGAAAATATCAAGAGGAGAGGGAAAAAGAAATTGCTTCTTGCTTTGTTGGCAAATTATCATTTTGCCATTACATTTTTGTGATTTATTGAAATAAATCATAACTTGCTCTTTTCCTTGCTTTTGGCCGAATTTTAGCACTCATATTGGACCAATACTTGTTTCGTTTCAAGCTCCAATTTAGGTTACAATGTTAGGCATTTTACTGGACAATTTTTGCTCCTTTATGTTCTAGCTTAGTCAAGTTGTGTGTAACCACTGATTGGAGTGTTTATCACTTTATGTGCATCACAATTCACCATTTTATTTCACTAAATGTATCAATTACATACAAGGAATATTGATGAATAAAAATGGGATGTTACAGTCGGACCGGCAATATTAAAATATTACAATTTAATTGACAATAACAAAATAATCATCATTCATAACTCATAAGTCATCACTAACATCAAGATAGTTAAAATACCTAGTTGGTTCTTCAAAGTTCAAACAAAACCCATAACTAATGTTAAAATACATCAAAATATAGTTAAAAGACTATATCACCCTACACAGTACACACAGCCAGTGAGTCTTTACAAGACTATATCGCCCAATTCTATGATAAACTTTTCATCTATAACAGAAAATTGAAATCTATCCCTAAGATAAACCAACAAAATTAATCAGTCTAAACTCTAAAGGTACAAAGCAATAGAAAAATGAGAAGACAAAATAAGAAGACAAAGTAAGTGAGCAACATAGAAGCAACTTCACACTCAGAGTATCAAGTTCCAAGTCACGAGCCACATAAAAGCAAGTTCACAGTATCATGTTCACAGAAGCAAGAGAATAACAGAAGCATAAATTAGTGGCATAAATCAGGATTCCCGAGTTCACAACCGGATATGATAAATCAAGAAAACAGATGAGCAACTTCACAGTCGCAAGTTATAACACGCAAGCATAAATCAGGAAAATGATGACAGATAGCAAACAAAACTTGTAAATGACTGAGAAAGTTAAGATTGAAGGTCCGTCGCAACTTCGTTCACTAGTCGCCTCGCTCTCACAGGTGCAACTCGTTGTCAACGCTCACGGCTCACCTCCGTTGCTTGTTGTCGACTTCAATGTCATCGATTGACCATTGCAGAGTTGAGAGAGAGTAAGAGAAAACTGAAAAGTGAAGACAGAGTGAGAGAGGACTCACCTCAATCACCTCTGTCGCTTGCCGTCGACTTCAATGCTCACAGCTCACCTCCTTCGCTCTCACAATGACTGTCGCTCCTAGGGCACAATTACAAACCCTTTAATCCCCTTTCTTTAATGAAAACTGAAAACTTGAAAAGTGAAGACTAAAGACAAAGTGAGAGAAGACTTAAGAAAAGGGAATGACAGCTGGATATTTGAGTCGGGTCATCGGGTCAACCCGCTTTGACCCAAATCTTAATTTTTTTTAAATTGGAAATGTCCTAAAACGATGTCGTTTTGAGAAATTTCCAAAAAAAAAGATAATAATAACTCCGCAACCCGCCCTCACCTAGCAGGTTGCCCAAGTCGATTGAGACTCAGTCAGGTCGACTCGGAGTTGACTGAGTCAACCTTCCCCTAGCTCAATTGTTCAACCAAACCAGACTGGGACCCAGTTGACCGGTTTTCTGGTCCGACCGGCCGGTCTTGTCCGGTCCAACTTTTTACTCATTGCATAGAAGATAAATGGAAAAGTGCAATACACTTTCTCGACACGGAAGAAGAAAGAACTTTCTCTATCTAGATGAACCCCTACCCCTCCATTAACATATAATTTTTATAAAGCTATTTCTCCTCCAAACGTAATTTTGGCAAGAAGCCGTCACAACTGTAATTGATTTTTTAAAAATCAAAATAAAACATGGGTTTTGATATATTTGCCTCCAGGAGAAAAGCCTATTGCTTGCAAATGGGTTTTTAGGAAATTGTTTTTCTAATGGTTCTATTAATAAATATAAAGTCAAGCAGGTAGCAAGAGATTTTACCCAAAAAGAAAAATGTTGATTATTTTGATATATTTTTTCCCATGACAAGGATATCCTCCATTATAATCTTTTTTATTCACCAAATATATGTTAACACAACATTTCTTAATGGCTATTTAGAAGAGGGGAGTTATATAGTACAACTTGAGGGGTGTATTGTTCCTAAGCAAGAAAGTAAAGTTTGTAAATTAGTGAAATCTTTATATGGCTTGAAGGAAACACCTAAAGAATAGGATGAGAAATTAGATCAAGTTTTAATAAATTGTGACTTTTCTACTATTGAATTAGAAAGATGTGTTTATATAAAAGTTATGAATAATAAATATGTGATTATTTGCCTTTATATAGATGATATGCTTGTTTTTAGTATAAGTATGGATGTTGTGGTTGAAATAAAAAGTTTCCTTATTTGAAATTTTGACATGAAAGACCTTGGTGAAGCAAAAATGATTTTAAGTGTTTAAATCACAAAGAATGAGAATGAAATCTTACTTTCTTAGTTATTAAGTGTAAGTGGACATTTCATGATCAATTAATGCTTCTATTTAAGCAATGACGACTTTAATGATAGGAAATGGCCAGAACAACAGGGTTACAACTATCTTGTCAATCTCAATCTCAGCTTTTCTTATTATGCAGAGGGCTAGTAAGGTTATTTTCCAACAGATATTTATTCTAAATAAACCCCTAGAGATTTCAGAGTAATTAGATATTTTGGGCCCTCAATTGGATATGCAGATTTCAATACGTTTTTTTTTTTTAAAAAAAAAAATAGAAATGGAGAATTGGAGATATAAAAAGCGATGGTTGAATCTAAAACGTGGAATAAAATGAGCGGTGAAGCTCATGCAGTATAGACCACTCGAAGATGGACCCAATATCTCCTCCAGCCAATAGCGTCTTTCTCTCCCATATCTTGATCTCTTCATTTGTTTTTTTCCGCTCCTCTTTTTCCACTATTTCTCTGAAGTTCTATTTTGTTTTTCCCTGCTCCGTCAAATATCACACCTCTCCCTTGTGGTCTGTTGTACCCCTTATATCCATAACATAATAATAATACTTAGAAATAAATTAGGGGAGAGAATTTATCGACGTTAATTCCCAGACACAGGTTGGTGCACCTGTTTTTTAGCGTTTTACCCTGCATTGCATCTACGTTAGGAACTGCATCAACAGCTGAATTATTCTGAATGTTAATGCTAACTGATACTTTCTGGTATTAAAATTGTGTTTCTGTTCGATTCAGCTTTACTGGCGCTGTCTTTTTGTTCGCCTTCTCGTCTTTCTCGTCATCGTCGATCGTCGATCGCAAGTTATTCAGGTATGCCATTTACAGACCCCAGGAGCTTCTTTCCCCCCTTTGCGACCTCCTCCTTCCACTGGAAATGGGAAATTTTGCTTAGACCCATTTGGAGTCTGTGTTGTTTTCCCGAATGTCATCTGTTTGCAGCATGCTTGTATACTTTTCTTAATGTGTTATATACTCAGGCGTCTAGGAAATTATAATCCATCTAAAAGTTTGAAATTTCTTAATAATCCCTGGTTTATAATTTTATTTGTGGGTGTAATCCTTTGATTTATCCGAAGGTTAACAACAAACTGGAAAGTTTCTGAAAGCTATACGAGCAGTAGACAAGGTTCATCATATAATGGAAGAGTTTTATGGTAATCGTACATAGTGAACAGGAAGGCATATGATGGCCATAGCTGCAGGTATTGGGGTCAGTGCAGGAAAGAGGCTGTTGAGTTCTACTTACCATTTCTCTGATATAACAGAAAAGTTCTCTTTCGGCAATGATTATGGATCTTCACACTATCAGATTACTACTACCAAATCGATTATAGTCGCTAAGAAGTCGGCCAATTATGCACCGAGTCTTCCTACATCCAACCGGCGGAGTCAATCCATTAAGTCTCTTAAAGAGCACATTGATACTGACCCAGCCATTCCGGAGCCATGGTTTCAGACATACAATTACAATGAATTGGAGGTGGAAAGCTCTTATCTGGGTTACTCTGTAGAGGCTCTTCTTTTGCTGCAGAAGTCAATGCTGGAAAAGCAATGGAACCTTTCTTTTGAAAGGGAAGTGCCGACCGAGCATTCAACAACACAAAATACTCTCAAGAAAGTGGCAGTCACTTGCTCTGGGGTTTCTGCAAGGCAGAGAAGACTAAATACCAAGAGGAAATCTATTAGTAACACTGGTTATGCAGTGATGCAGTCCTGTCCTGCTTTGCAGCCTAAGTCAGTGATCAATCCCCAATTGCTTCAGAACCGTTTGAAGGGCTATGTGAAAGGGGTAGTGAGTGAGGAATTGCTCTCTCATGCAGAAGTTGTCAACTTATCAGAGAAGATAAAAGTTGGGCTTCTGGTAGCGGAGCATAAAACCCGGTAACTACACCTTTACTTGAACCTATAGTTTACTGAAATGACAAGGAATAATTTCTTATTTAGCAAGCTAGTTAGTTTCTGTTCCTGAATAATATAAATGTATAGGTTCTGTTTAATTTTATTAATAAGCTTATGCAGAATATAAGACATAATATATTTTTCTAGAGTTGGAGCATAAAAACCTAATGTAAAGTGATTCTGTAGCTTTTTTGTTTGCCTTTATCAGGAAGCAACGCAAACCAGATACTTTCAACAAATGAAAATTCAAATTCAATTCTTAACATTATTATTTAACTTTCAACATAGACTCCAAGTGATAGAGAAAGAGAAGTTGCTGCTTTTGATGAAAATAATTTGGTATATTAGAAGAATGCAGGAAAGGTTATATAGATATTGTATATATTCTCTTCTCTTGACTGAATGACATCCGTTTTGAATGAATTGATGGGGAAAGCACACTGGCATTTTTCTTGATACATCAGTATTTCATATCATTTGAAGGAATTTTTCCAAAAAAATCTGTAATTTGACTTCCTTCGTATTTGCTTTATCTGAGAGTTAATAGTTTATAGACAGTTTCTAAGCCTTGTGAGTCAATTCCAGATTGAAGGAAAAATTAGGATGCGAACCCGCTGATGATCAGCTTGCAACGTCATTGAGGATATCTCATTCTGAACTTAAAGAAAAATTGATAGAGTGTTCTTTAGCCAGAGAGAAGTTGACGATGAGCAATGTTCGGTTAGTCATGTCAATTGCTCAAAGATATGATAACATGGGTGCTGAAATGGCTGACCTTGTTCAGGTGATTTATAATATTTCACTTCAATTAGGACAGACTAGATATCTTTTCCTTCAGTCAGCTTCTGTATTTCCTCTTTTATGAAAGACTCATTATGTTTACATGTTTAGGGTGGTTTGATTGGACTACTTCGTGGGATTGAGAAGTTTGATTCATCAAAAGGTTTTAAGATTTCGACTTATGTTTATTGGTGGATACGTCAGGTTAGGCTTACATGCTATTTTGATATTTTCCGTTTGTATTTTATAGGACATAATGGCAGACATCCTTATCATCTTGGTTTTCAAAATTTTTATTTTTATATATTCTATTTACCAGACATCCGTAGTTCAACTTTTACATTAGTAAACTCCGATTTATATAGAAATCAAGAAATAAGACAAGATATTGAAAGATATATTCACCAGACATTAATAAGTTTATGCTAAATGTAAATATAATATCTTTATATAACTTTGATTCAGGTATTCAGTATGATATTTTTCCTGTCAATATTTTCGCCATGAATTCTGTCAGATAAAATATGATTGATGAGTTGCTTACTCTGTTTCTGTATATAAAATCCAGGATGCAGACTAGAGAAAACATCTGCACCAACTTTTCCATCCTCTTTTCATTAGTTTCTGGATCCCACTTAATATGTACTAACAAATCAGAATGGAATCATATACCTCAAATTTGTCCAACCATCTCAAACTATCTTTTCTATTCTGTGTGTATATATAATAATATATATCTATTTTTTTTTTTTTTGGTTGGGTCATAGGGTGTTTCAAGAGCTTTAGTTGAGAATTCAAGAACATTGAGATTGCCCACTCACTTGCATGAGAGATTAGCTTCAATTCGCAATGCAAAATTTAGACTGGAAGAAAGAGGCATTACTCCAACAGTTGATGTAAGTTAACTTGATTCACAAAAGAAAGCAGTTCCCCATCAGATATTTTAAAACTCCGAATCATTGATATACCTGCCTGAATGATTCCCCTTGTTTTCAGAGTATTGCAGAATGCCTAAATATGTCTCAAAAGAAAGTTAGAAATGCTGTTGAGGTAATATAACGATGAGTACTGTATGGGCATATATTTGAAATCCTGTTATTCGTTTGTTCAACATGTATTTGCAAATTGCAGGCAATCAATAATGTTATCTCGCTTGATCGGGAAGCATTCCCCTCTTTGAATGGTCTCCCAGGAGAAACTCATCATAGTGTAAGTTTACTTAAAAACTCATTCTACATGTCCATTCAACAAAGATTGTCAGACCAGGTTATCTTTTCTTTTTTAATTCCCAGTAATCATCTTTCTCACAATAATTTTCTTCTACTTCTTTTCCAGTATATTGCTGATAATCGCATCGAGAATATTCCATGGAATGGAGTAAATGAATGGGCACTAAAGGTATTTTGATTTTTATCAAATTTCTTACAAGATCTACCTATGGTAGGACTTAGGAGACTTGAGCCTTTTGTTGATATATCGAAGTAGAGCATATAACTTAAATGCCTGTTCTGATATGTTTCCTTTGCATTTTTATCTTCCTAGTATATACTTTTTCTGTAGTCTCAAGTTGATTTGCATTCTAGTCACAACATGAAGACATCGGGATAATAAACTAATGTAGCAAATTAACTTATTTGTTGTGTTGATGTACTAGAGGCGTCAAAACGGATTAAGGCTCAACTTAACTCACCAAATTAGAGGGTTCAATGAGTCAGCTCATTGGGCTCAACTCATTTTGACAGTTCTATGATGCATTAGGCGAATGTTGGAGAAAGTATATTCTCAAATAGATTAATAAGATCATTTGCTGATACCGGTAAGGAGATTCCCCCCAGGGGGGGGGTTCCAAATAATTTATTTACTTTTGGCAAAGGCCAATTAGTTTAGTTTCAAGACTGCAATTTCATCAGTTGCTGGTAGAAATTTTAGATGATTTTACTTCTTATGGAAGACTTTGGAATTCTCATATGGCATCCATCATACAGAAGCATGGGTAGTTTGTCTCCTGAGTAATATTTTGACAGCATCTAAATGAGATGAGGAATCATCTCCCAAAAACTAGTCATTAAGATGGGATAACTGATCTTAATTAGCCCCCCTTATAGAGTCTATGACAGTTTCTTGACAAATGAAAACTGATTTGGATACCAATTAATGGGCCTCAAGTGGGGTGAAGAACTCTCCCTCAACAGCTAGCTATTGAGATTTAATAATCATTTCATTTAAGTACCACATGGAGCATCTCATACTTAGTTTCCATAAGGTTCTCGTTTCCTTTAGTATTTGTTTTAAGTACAATCATACGTAGTCTTACTAATATATATTCTTGACCGCTATAATTAAATTTTGGAGAATCCCAGGTAAATCTAAGGATGTTTCACCAACCCAGTTAATTTCAATCCAAGCATGATTGTGATTGTTTAAATCCAGCTTGAAGGAGAAACCATTTTGATAGTTAGTGCTTATAATCATATATTATCCCCGTAAAATACTCCTAGGACATCCAAAAACAAAGTAAACTTGCCTGCTTTTCTTAGTCACCATCTCTATGAATCAGAATCACCTTAAGGCCTTAACCTTTAAAACTTGATAAGGAACCCGCTACTATTTCAAGGTTGTGCAAATAACCTATCTGCTGCTAATTTTTCTGTTATTTCATTATCTAAGCATAATCTATTACTAATCATATACGTTTTTAAACTTTTTTGTGTGTGTATAGATAGCCTTCTCAAACTTTTATTTACATGTAGATAACCTTCCTAAACTTTAAATCATATGAAGATAAACCATCTGTCATATCATTTCCTTTTAGTAAAATGACAAAAAATTAACAGCAGTAAGGTTATTGCATAAGAATAACAAGTTTGGAGGGCATTTATTGTAAATGCTTAATGGTCAGAAAGATTATCCGTACATAACTCGAAGTTTAAGAAGCTTATATTTAATTTAGCTTTATTCTAATTACCTCCTAGACAAATTAGTTCATATTCAATTAGAGATTAATTTTGTTTTCACACAACTTACTCTTATCAAACAATGAAGCTGCAATCTTTAGTTATCACAAATTCTGAATTTACCCCGGGGGAGGTTTGCTGGGAAAGAGAAGGGTAGGGATGCTGAACTTTAAATTATATTTATTGTTAAGGGTGTATAATGGGAACAGTTTTGTGTTCAATTTGTATTGACAATTATATTTGTTGTTTTATTGTCTTAAACTACCCTGAAGAAGAAGAAAAGGAGACCCTGAAATTAATTCCACTTGTAAATATGCGCAGGACGAGGTGAATAAACTCATCAATGTGACCCTTGGGGAACGAGAGAAAGAAATTATACGTCTTTATTATGGACTGGATAGAGAGTGTCTTACTTGGGAGGACATTAGCAAACGGTGAGTCCAACGTGTAATATAGTTTCTGGTTATATTATACTCGTATAATGTTGTCATTGTCAATTGAACGCTTCCTCTATTTCTTGAAATTTTATTATGCCTTATCTTGTGCATATGTAATATGTCGTTTGTTTAATTCATTCACAGTTTTTGAAAGGTTCTAATATCTGGATTCCACTATCCCTGAGCTTTCTTGATTTCTACTTAGTTTCATACCACTTGAATGCTGAATCGAAATGAGCCTACGAGGTCTCACGTTGAAGTATTTTATGTTGTAGAGTAAAAAGATCTGTTGATATCTTGAGGGAAAGAAAGAAAATTTTCTTCATGGTTCACATTCATTTTGCAGGATAGGGTTGTCTAGAGAAAGAGTAAGGCAAGTTGGACTGGTTGCATTGGAGAAGCTAAAGCATGCCGCGAGGAGGAGAGAGATGGAAGCCATGCTATTGAAGCATTAGCCTGCAGTCTGGACTGGGCTCGTTGCCGACATCTTAAATTGTAAATATATAGGAAGGAAGTATGTACGTAGAAATTTACTTCCTGATTCAAGATAGGTGAAAGATGGTGCAAGGAAACATTTCATATATATAAACCCCATTGAAGTATTTTATGTTGTAGAGGGGGGAAAATCTGTTGTAGAATATATTGAGGGAGAAGATATCAGGATCTCAATTTTTAATTCGGAGATGGCTTTATTATCTTCTTGGAACGTTTACGAGGCAGAGCCACTCACTATAACTATTAACTAACTACAGAAAGAGTATCTCTTTGACATTTAATTTTTAAAGGGAAGTTATGTCTGACATCAGCCTTTCCTACGCCTGGGCAATTAATTGTTGGTAAATGGTAATCTTGTGCGCACATATTTTAACGATAAAAATTAGTCTTAGTTAATGCTAAATGCTTCCTTTTGGGCATCAATTCCTTATTTCCATTCTTTCCGATTTTTTTTTGGGTAAAATATAAGGGTTTTCTATTGGAGGCGTGAAGGGTTTTCATTCCTCCAATAAGTCTGTTTTTTAGAATTTGAATTTATGCTCTCTTTTTTATAAGGATGAGATCTGGTTACTCTTTTTAATCTTTATTATAAAGCATTTCTAACTATCTCATCACAACCAATAAGAAGTGGTTAAGTCATGAACCAACTATACATGAAAATGGAAACATAAAAGCTTTAAATTTAGTCATAGTTGATATCATAAATTATATCTAAACAGTGAAAAGTTGTAATTATTGATATTTTGAACCGGAACCATAAAATGTAATTTATACGTTATTTAATGACTTTTAATAAGAATTATATAATTTTTTAAAAGTATCTTATAATAAGAATATGAAAGAGAAAATGTGAATTATAAAACGCTCAATTCACATTTTAAAATAAAAGAATGCCTTATGGTAAAATGCTTTTATTCTTTTTGGAGAGAGTTTTATTGCTATATTTATAAGTTTCCTTTAAATTTAGGTGATGAATTATGACTAATTTTTTTTGGATAGAAAGGGGCAATCCATCCAAACAATCTTTATCCATCATTTAAACATGAGCTCACACCCACTAAATCCCTAAGAAGTACACCAGAGAGCCCTCTAAGGGGCACCTCAAAACAAGACAAATCATCTCCACAACCCAAACTGAAGTTTGCAAGCCAATCAGCCACAAACTTACCTTCCATATAGCTATGGGAGAAATGTATTTGGATGTTTCTATTAGCTTCTCTAAGCCACGAACAAAGTATTTTGTTTCTTACCTTACCTCCATTCCAAGCTTCCAATAGCATTTCGATTACACAAGAGGAATCACCCTCCACAATGAGCTTTGTAATCACCCTCCACAATGAGCTTTGTAATTCTTAGTTCCTGCGCAATTTTGAGACCATATACTGCAACCCACAATTCAGCCACCAATGTGTTGCATATCCCTACCTTCTGCACGAAATCATACACCCAACTCTCATCTTCTCTCCTTAGTACCCCACCACAACCTGCTGTACCTGGACATCCTTTCGCTAATGCATCAAAGTTTAGCCTAGTTCATCCGATAGGAGGAAACACCCATTTGATTTCCTTCACACACCTGCGAACACCATAAGAATCAAATTGAGGAGCAAGAGTTGTACATTGCTAGACATATTTACCGATAATCATTTTAGGTTTTAAGGGTAGAGTGAAACCCTCCTCAAACACTTTTTGGTTCCTCCTATTCCATATCCATTAGTAACCTACCCTGAAAGTAACACACAATTCACCTCCCTTTTCTAAATTCTTGGAAAACCATTAGTCTTTATGTTCCTGAAAAAAATTCCATGTTTGAGTATAAAATTCTTAGAGCATTCCATATTCTTCTTGAACTGGGTAATTCGCGAAGTGTGCATTAAGTCCTATCGGCCTCTCCACATCTCACACAACTTGGATCTCATTCCAACAACCTCATCCTCCTCTGGGTTGTTAGAAGCCTATCATGGATAGCAAGCCATAAAACACCTAAATCCGCTTTGTAGCCTTTCAAATTCCACACTCTTATAGATTTTATTTATCGTTCCACTTTCACTTGAGCAGAGTCTGTTGTACATATCAGTCATAACGTAGTCATTCTCCTTCCCATCCATCCACACAATCTTGTCAACTCTATTTACCTCATATCTGCCAGCAAGGCCCGGATCTTCTTTACTATATCGGTTGTCATGACGTTATTTAGCCAATTCCAATTCCATTCCCCTTATTGTTTAACACTTCCTTCATAGACACATCCAGGTTAAGCAATAAGAGAAAGTGGAAGGGTATTAAGATATGCAGATCTGATAAACCAATTTCACATTTCTTATATGCAAATGATGCAATCCTTTTCTTTGAGAGTTTTGTGGATGGATTTCAAGCTGTGCAACATGTTTTAGATAAATATTGTTCACAATTTGAATCAGAGAGTGAATATAGCTAATTCTAGTATGCTCTCTAGTCCCATTGTTTATGTATTTGGGAGGTCCTCTCTTGCTCAAATTCTTAGAGTTTCAATTATTGAGCAAATGGGAAAATATGTAGGAACATTTGTTGATGTTGGAAGAAATAAATCAATTATGTATCAATCCTTTATCAATTTTATAATTTCATCATGGAAAGGCAAATTGTTATCTCAAGCCTTGAGACTCTTATCAAAGCTATCTTATTCTTGGCCTATACCTACCAATTTTCCTATTTCAAACTCCCTTAAAAGTACTATTTCTTTTGAGGGTTCTATGCTAATAGGAAGAAAATTCATCTTTCAAACAAGAATATCTTACTCCTGTAAAGGATGGGGGACTTGGATTGAGGCCTACTCACCAAATCAATATTTCTCTTCTAGCTATTAAGATTTGGAGAATACTGAGTGCTAAAAAAACTTTCTTATGTATTGCTGCTACTATGAAGATTAAGTAAATTGACACGAACTCTAGTTCTATCATCAAAGTTTCCTATAATGCGTCTTGGTTTTGGAAGGGAATATGTTTAGTGGCAATGATTGTTCCTAATCTCAAATGGGGAGTAGGTATTGCGTCTAATATCTCCTTAAGCCATAAATTATGGTAGCCTACTATACCTAATTTTCTTCTTACTGATAATCAGACATTAACAATGGCAGATCTTACTGAAAGAGTAAGCAATCCATGGTAGCTTGTTAAATGGAATTCTTAGCTCATTAGAGGGATATATAATCCTCATGTGTCTAGGAAAATCATTAACACCCACTTATTTACTCAAGGTGCAGAAGTTAAAATAATATGGGTGGCAAACTGGCAATGCAAGAGGGACATACACTGCTAAGTAAGGCTTCAATATCCTAATCAAGTAGACCACTTCTTCTCAACTAAGGTAGGTATTCTTTTGGGAAAATCTATGGAAAATCTAGCTTCCATATAAGTATTTGCTCTTCACATGGAAATTTTTGAAAGCTTCTCAGTCAATTGGATTAATTTGCAAAGCTCATCATCTTAATGTGTCATCTTTATGCCTATTTGGATGCCAAGATGAAGAATCTCTGGATCATTTATTTTTTCTTTGTCAACTTAGTAGAGTTGCATGATTTGGGGCTTTTGGTATTTAGGCTAATACAATACACCAACAAGGTGTTGTAACATGGGTAAAAGTTAGAATATCTTCTATAAAAATCAAGGACAATAACACTTTGAAACAAATCATTATTTTTCTAAATCTGATTTAGAGGAAACGTAATCAAGTTGTACACTCAAAGGTTAAAATAGATCCCCATTCTATGATGAAGGAATTCATGGGTATTCTCACTATTTACCTACAAGTGGTCAAATCCTGTTCTTTGCAGCGTCTCTTCTATTTTGATCAATATTAGTTACCCTTCTAATCGTTCTTGTAAGTTGCAAGGATGGACTATTTGCACCAGAAAGATTAAGCGAATGAAAACTTCTTCCTTCATCATAAATGTTAGACATTATGGGAGTTTGATTCATAATCTTGTCTGGGGTAAATAATCTAGCTTCTACATCTCCAAATTTCTACCTCTTATCCCTTTAGAAAATATTGACTTAGATAATGAACTACAGTTTTTTCATGGAACTTGCCAAGGGATTTGGTCAAAGTGATAAACTTCAAGAAGATTCCTAGTCAAGACAAATTGCTGTCTCTTATTCACTCAAATGTCATTGCAGCATATATATGATTTTCTTGACTTACTTCTTTTCTGGTTTTCATGTATATATTTCCGATAGCATATCTTTATTTCTGAACTTTGACGCCTCTTATAAAATGGGAGTATATTAATTATGTTGTATCTTTTTATTTTTAATATATATTGTTTTTTATTAAAAAATGTCCCTAATTTTTCAAAAATTAATGAATATAGTGAAATAAGTAATTTAATTTTTAAAAATAAGAATGAATAATAATTTTTATTTCAAAAAATTTCTATATGCCTGTTTGGATTATCGGTGGAGAAGTATCTTTTTTTCCAATCTGACTTTTGCAAAAGTCAGATAGAATAAAAGTTAAATTGTAAATGTGATTTGTGTTTAGATTGACGATGGTAGAAGTAGTTTTTTTTTTCTCATATTGAACTTATTTGGATTAGCGTTTGAAAAGCTCATTTAGATGGAAAATGACTTAAGATGGCATAAATCTTATTGAATACTATATTTCTATATATATACATACATATATATATATATATATATATACATACATACATATATATATATATATATACATACATATATATATATATATATATATATATATATATATATATATATATATGTATGTACATACATACATACATAGATATATATATATATATATATTATTTGTATATATTATGATAATTGAAGTGAAAAAAAGTAAATAAAATTTGATAAAATAAAAAGAAATTCAATTATTATTGAAAAAAGAAAAAGAAAAATGTGTAACATCCCATTTTTAGTCACCAATATTCCTTGTACGCAATTAATATATTTAATGGAATAAAGTAGTGAATTGTGATGTACATGCAATGACAGAAACACTCCAATTGGTGGTTATACGTAATTTGGCTAAGTTAGGACACAAAGGAGCAACTAATGTTTACTTAAAGGCCTAATATTATAATCTAAATTGGAGCATAAAAGGACATAAATACTGGCCTAATATAAGTGTCAAAATTCGGCCAAAACAAGGAAGAAGAGTAAGATATGAATTTTTTTACAAAAATGTAATGGCAAAATGGTAATTTGCCAACAAAATATGAAGCAATTATTTTTCCCTTATCCTCTTAATATTTTTTCCTAAATAAGGGAAAAAGAAGGAGGAAATAAATACTTAGGAAACAAGAAGGCCATATGGAATTAATTTAAAGTAAAAAAGAAGAGGTGATGTCATAAAAGCAAGTATGACACAATTAAGCAATTAAAGAAAGGAATTATTATAAATGCAAGAAGTTATATTATTTCCCTCTTCTCTCTATATTTTCGGTTAAATAGGCAATAAAGGGGAATATATATTTACTTGGTTGATAATTAATTCAAGAGGGAAATTCTTGACTAAGTAAATTATACACATGCAAATTTGGTATTAAACTATATTATTACATAAAGTAGAGAGTGATATTTCAAGAAGCTATTAACTCCATCTTTCCTCTTCAATTTCGGTCAAAGCAATGGGAATATATATATATATATATATATATATATATATATATATATATATATATATATATATGGTGAATATTAATTCAAGAAGAAAAATGATGAGAGCTAATAAAAAACAAGCACATGTTAAACAAAAGGCAAGAAGAGAGCTTATTAGATAAAGCTAATATCTCTCCTTCCACCTCTCATTTTTAGTCATTACAACCAAAATAGAGAGAGAGAGCTCAAGAACACAAGAAGAGGTCTAGGGTTCTAAGAGCCAAAATTTAAGGTAAGAGCTTGAAAATCAAGAACTTATGCCTTCTAAACTCCTTAGAACTTCTTCTAACCTCTTCTTCTTCTTGAAATTCATGGATAGCAAGCCAAATCAAAAGAGAAGAGAGAGAGGACAGTGGCATTTTTAGAGAAGGAAAGTTGAGAATCCAAAAAGTAATCTCATAAACTTGATCCTCTTGTGGTATATGATGATAATGTTGTTGTTGTTGGTTTTAGTTTGGTTTTTGCTTGATTTGTAAATTTGGCAAAATGAAACCCTGAGGGGAAATGTTGCCAAAATTTCCTTAAATCATATTCATTTAGTGTTTAAGTAGTTAATCATGTGATTATAAGTGGAAAGGAAGTGATTAAGCAAGAGAAATAAAGAAAACACACTTTCCCTCCTAAGACTCTAACTTTCGGCCAGAAGCAGAGCAATAGGGAGGAGATGGAATTTTGAAATTTTGATGATTTTATTTGCTTTATAAGGGAAATTGGGTAGGTATACATGAGTTCATGATTTTTGGATGCTTATGTTTAAATCTGGAAGTTTTTGAAGTTAAAAGAGCATACTGTTTGATTTGATTTCTGGAGGCAGTGTTATTGTGTAATGAAATTTGCTAGTCAAACCTGGTCCAAAAATTATGAAACTTGGAATGATTAAATTAGAGATATAGAGCTTTAATTTTATAGGTATTTTATAATTTTTGGACTAGTATACTAAAAGATGTGAATTTTTGAAGTTGTACACTGTTTCTGAAAGGAAATATGGGAACAGGGGAGTTTGGAGAATTTCTGAGAACAATATGATGGCATTGGTTAGAAAAAATATTTTTATATAATAATACATTTAAATACCTTCATTTAGGCTTTAGAATCAGTCAAATTAGATTTTTCTATAATTAATTATGAATTTCCAAAGTTGACTGAAAAATCTGCCAGTTTTTTGGGGAACAGTGAAACTGCACTGTACAAAGTTGTACTGTGCAGAAATTGTTGAAATTGTTAAAACTATACTAGATAACCAAAAGAATTTAATTAAATATAGTAATAGTATAAGTAATAACTAGTTACTTGTAACTTGAATTTGATAGGAACTGAAAATAACCCGAGTCGGAACCAAAGTTTAGGAAAATAAGGGGACTTGAGAAAGGAGTCAGGTAGTAACTTTTTCTTGCATATACTATATGATTATTATATGTTTGAGTATGAAATTCTCTGTAATATAAGCATTATGTCTTAGACACACATATTAGCCTAGTTGTGGTATGAGACCCAACAGGGGCGCAGGGTTAAGACATGGTGCAAACATGTCGTTTGACCTTAAACTGTGTGTACACAACATTCTATCATCTTACATGACATGGTATATTGCATATTTATTGTCGCATTTTATATGTCTGAAAAGAATGTTGCTACTGAGATTAGCCCGAATCTCATCCTTTTTCAAACTAAAAACATTACAGCTGAGGCTAGTGGCTCGAGAGGTAAGGTAGCGGTGACTGGCGAATAGAGTCTCGGGCATACCCAAGCTGCTGTAGTTATCTATATTTGTACTTGTGTTTTTGAACACCTGTATACTTCTATATATTTTTAAACCCTACGAGGGAATTCATGTATTATGAACAAATACTTAATGTCAGTATGTTTCTACTATTTCTGTATACCTTACGGAACTTCGCACTTATTACTTTGCAAATATCAAAATGTTAAAGGATTTAACAAAATGCACTAAAGCACTTAATTAAAAATGGAGAAATTTATATTTGAATTATAATGCATATATGAAGTGGATTATTATTAGATCATCTACTCCTAACAAGTTGGTCTATGATTGTCTCATGAATATAATTCACTTGTGTTGAAGATAATCTATGGATGATTGATACGAATGCTACATCAATTGCATCATTATTACCTTCACCACGTATATTTCCTTGTTCAGCTTCTTGAAAATTCACATTTGTTTGGGAATTTCTCTTAATAAGATTATATATAGTCATTGTTGCACAAACTTTGCGGACTTGTGTTTCAAAGCTATATAACTTAATTTCCCCCAAGAGTTGAAAACTATTCTTCCATACTCCAAACGTCCTTTCTATAGTGGTCCTCGAGCTTGAATGATAATAATTGAACATCTCGTTGGGATTTGCAAATCCCTGTTGTCGCTTGAAGTCTGGAAGGTGATAACGCTCACGTCTATACGGACCAATATATCCAACCAGTGTTAGATAACCAGCATCAACCAAATAATATTTTCCTGATAAATACACGTAATTTTTTGTACAATGTAAAATTATAGCAAATGTGAGGGGAAAAACAAACACATAATGTAAGTATAGGCGTTGAAGAGATACCTTGTGGTGGATAGGGGAAATTCATAGATGGAGTAAAGATAGTAGTTTGGAAGACACGAGCATTATGTGCAGTTCTCTCCCACCCTGCCAACACAAAAGTGAAGCACATGTCCCAATCACATACGGCCATGATATTATATGTTGGATATCCCTTTCTTCCAATATATTTCTCTTGCTCAGACTGACTGACCACACACCTAATGTGAGTTCCATCAATTGCTCCTATTGCATCTTTGAAATATAGGTAATATCGCCGATTGTTGGATATTTTTGGGTGACAATGACGAAACTTGGTATCAAGCGGTTTGATAATTTATGCCGATAGCTTCATACAAGCATCTAAAACCATGTGGAAGATCCTACTAATAGTTTCTCCTGAATGTTGAATTCATTCTTGTAGGATTCTATTTCCTTGTGCATGTCTAACTGTATATAGAAACATGGCAACCATTTGTTCAATTCCAATGTACTTAGTCCTCCGTAACCCATGTTCTACCAATTTGGAGCAAAACAGAAAGAATACACGTTTTTCCACTCAGAAATTCTCAGGGCAAACTCTATCATGGCCTTTCAATACCTATTGCACCCACTTTGCACCTGTTTGCTTACTAGTTCTGCGTGGCTTTTTGCAAACATAAGGCATGAGATATTGAGCCATTAAGGCACCCACCTATTCATACTCTGTCATCTCTTGATCTAAAAGGGATATGAGTTGGGACATTCTATCTGCACGAGACGATCCTACTTGCTCCGTTCCCTCCAAATTATCTTCACCACTTGAAGTTGCCATGGACAATGTAACCTATGTGATTGCCAAGATTGTATGAAATCAAATACAGTTATAAAATGTGCAAGTAAATTCGCATCATATAGCAGAAGTTGGTAACATTCACAACTGGCATAAAATAAAGTTCCATCGTCTAACATAAGTACTATTAACACGAGCATAATGATTAGCGGAATCATTATAATTATACATAACCAAGTTTTAAAAAGCGACATAAATTGGAGTTTAGTGATTCGGGGCTTTCTGAAGATGTGGGATATTGTAAGCATGTTCTCTCAACCACTCTAGCAAGGCATCTTTATTTCCTTTCAGTCTAACAAACATGTCGCGAGCAATCTGGTGCATCATTATATTACAACATTGGCGGTGAAAAGTCGTTATCACTAACAACTTCTAGGATGGTTAGTAATTCAGCTACGACGTCACTCACTTGTAGATCATTTGTGGAGATCTTTTTTAAGGCATCTGCTCTATCCTTAGACGCGTCAGCTGTCCTACTAACCACATCTGCTATTACTTTCGAGGTTGGTTTTTTTTTCTTTTTTTTTATTTCCTTGACCCTTTAACCCTCTTTCTCTTCCCACTGCTTCCCAATCCACTAGGTTTACTAGGTGGAGTATTTGTTGTCAAGGTGATTCCTTCTAAATCAGTAGTTACTCTCGCACTATCTCCAATACTAGGAGGAACAAGATCTTTCTCACTATCTTCTGATCCTTCTTCTAGGTCTATTGTGGTTTGGTAGACGTTGTCACCCAGTGACATCCGCTATGTAGAAGACGGTGTGAACATTTTGTCGCCTGATGACATAACATCCTTAAATAGTATCTCAAATTCTTTGGCGAATATGAGGCCTTTGTACCTATACTTTGCATAGTCTACATTCTCCTACATGCATATTATAATATGACAATACAAATAATAATAATGATGATGATGATGATGACGACAACGACGACGACGACAATACAAATAATAATAATAATAATAATAATAATAATAAATTTGCACCTTTATTTTCTTCTCCCACCACTTATCTTCTGTAATCACCATATTCTTTGCAGAGTCAAAAGCTATACCCTTCTCTTTTGAGAATAACTTATACCATGCCTTCCATTCTTTCCTCAAGTTATCTAACCTATTTTTAAGTTACTTCTTGTCATATGATTGTCCTGATTTCTCATTAAATGCACATAGAATGTTTTTCCACCCATCCTTCGTGAATGAAGATCCTTGACGTTCTTTCTTGTATATTTGATCAAGGCATCTGTGTATGAAAATGTATGTAGTACTTACATCCCACGTTGCCTTATATTTGTCCTTGTTTATACTTCTATGTCAACTATGAACAAGTTAAGCCAAACATATATTAACTATTTCATTACAGTTCAATCACAATTAATTGCACAATAACTTGAACCCTAAAAACATATATATAATCACAAAGAAGCACCTATATTACAAAAAAGAATCCACAAGTTCACACAAACATGTATAAAATCACAATAAGTTCAACCCTAAGAGCATATCAAACGAGGGCCCCTGTTTTTTTTAATATCTTTAAGAAAAATAGACAATAGAAGTGCAAAATCTGAATTGATGTAACAATGTAATCGCCTTAACTTTTAAGAGAAATTGTAAAGAAAAACTTTTTAAGTATGCAACAAACAAGATCTATTGAAAACAACTTAACATATAATGATTCCATATGTGAGGTATTATTATGAAAACAAATGTTTGAAAAAATAATTAGAATTTTACGTTTTAGGGTCAATGACGACCAAAATAACGTTAACGGGTATAATGGTATTATCTAAAACTCTAGGCTACGAACGAGGATTGAGCCAAGTCAAAGTTGTGGTATTATTAATGTGATGTGTTGAGAGAATGTTAAGATAAATAGTAAATTTTGAGAAAGGATAATTTGAGTTTTTTTAGAAAGAGAAGTCTTTCTCAAGTCTCTGAGTGGGGTCATTCCCCTCAAATGAGGGTGGATTAGAGATAATTCAAGTGGGTTACAGTTTTTATATGAGTATATTGTCCTTATGTGAACAATAAATAATTCTTTATCTTTTTCATAATATTTCTTTAATTGCAATTGTTAGCAGCTAGTAGAGGAAGAAGAAAAACCTTAATATTTAATTCATCTCATTTGAAGTTGCACCAAATAAATGTCTTTAACATTTATTTACAAGCCAAGCATTCTAAAAACCTAAATTTACACATAAGTAATATATATAACAACCATATATATATATATATATATATCAGTTCTGGGATTTGGAATGGATGAATGTTGTTGCTGAAGTATGATAATGATTAATTAATATTCAAACTTTTTGAGAAAACTTTGGCGGCGTCAGGAAAAAATATAAGAAACTGGTCAAGTGGTTAATATCAATGAGATTTTTCAAAAAAAGCCAACGAAGAGCATGAACTATGACATTTGGTTTCGTTCTCAGAGTAGTTTCACAACATGTACAAAGAATACCATGATACCATCTTAGCCAAGCTTTGCAAGAGCGAGAGTAGCAACCAATCAAAAGGTCCTTCATGTTCTGTTCCTCTTGTGATAAAACATAGTATAAAGCCATAACAAGTTTGAAAAAAAAAACAAAGATGATGGCTATATATGGATAAGCTAGAATGAGTAATTCATGGAAAGTAGAGAGACAACACAAAAATCAAGGGAAAAATAGGAACGTAGATAAGGAAGCAGAGGTAATGATGGAACGTGTGCAAAAAAGTAGAGGACAACTACGACGCTAATAGACACTGCAGACGACGGTGACAATGATGGTGCTGCAGATGATGGCTTCTCCGCAGCGAGACACAAGTCACCAAGCAGGAGCGGCCTCTGCAATTGATAGCTCGACGGTGGCTGCCTGCTTGTGGATCAACAAATGATAGAGACACATTGAGGAGTTGAAGACATAAGAACCGGCAACCTTTCACTGTTCCAGCGACGACAATAGCTCCGACCACCTCAGATCATGGCCCTAACTAACAGATCTTCCCTAACTAGTTCCAATGCCCACAGATCGCCATAAGACAAACTTCAAAACAAGGAAGAGAATGACAACCATGACCTTTTGCCAAACACCGCGACACGCCGACGACGGCCAAGCTTAGATCAGGACAGAAAGAAGACATGCAACAACATACAATGGCAACGACAGAGCTGGGACAAGGACCACTTAAGATTGCCACTCAAGACAACAAACGGCTGAGCTAGGACAAGGACCACCCACCGGTGAACCACCCACGACGGCAACGGTTTTGACGTGAAGATAGCCATGGATAGCTCCGATACACACCAGGGGGAGAGAGGGATCAAAGGACAAACACATATCAAAGCGGAAGTTGGCAACTAGTGACAAATGAAATAATTGCTCCAACGATTTTCTACTCTTTGCAATGAAGAAGCTAGCGATGAAGCTCGGATTATGGGCTTCCAGTAGAAGCCACATTTAAGTCAGAAGCCTAGTGTCACCCAACGTGAACCCAAACACCCATGCATTAGCCCACTGTGCTTTTTTTGGTTCAACGCGCTGTAACCCTTTTAGTGCTTTTCCAAATATATCCTATAACACAAAATACTACTGAAAGATTAGTGGGCTCCAAAAAGGGCTTATGTTGAAATGGGCCCCCGTCAAATGGTCCTCCTGCCCTGATTGACCCAAGTGTTCTTCAACGAAAATTGCTCTGAAGGGTCACCTTCACTCAAAACGAAAAAAACATTAGGCTCCCATAAATACTCAGTTTCTCCTTCATCCTCCCCTACTTTTCTTCCCCAACACCATCTTCGCTGACGTCCACCTTGCACCGCCAGCTTCTTCATCCGATGACACTGATCCTTAGCTCACCCTCCTTCTCCAGTTCATATTCACAGACGGAGGGCATCACCAACGAGTCTCACTGGTTCGAACTGTCGTGCGCCTCTCTCCCTCCGTCCCTCCCTCACTGAACGGCGGGCTCTCTTTTCCTCATCCGTGACGAGTCTCTCTTCATCTCTCATCGCCGTAAGATTTGTTCTGTTGAGCTGGTTGTTGAAATCTGAGCTTGAACTAAATATGTGTGATTGTTGGTACATGTTCAGTCTGTTAATTAATATCTACTTGAAGCGCCCTAGGCTGTTGTAGAGATAAATTCATTGTATCCTCTGGCTACACAATTCTGCTGCATTTTACTTGCTGGTATTGTGCTTCCTATTAGAATTATTGAATGATTTGACTATTCATAATCTAAATTTCTAGTTTAGTGAGCCATTGAGGACATTTTCATGTTTCTAAAACCTGGTCTGAGTCATTCACTTGAAGCGTCCGAACTGAATCAGTGTGTGTATTAATGTTCTGACTTGACAAATTGTGAAACTATGGTATAGTGGCTAGATCAAAATTGATTTATAGTTGGAATGTGTGAAGATTTGGTGGCTTTAATAGTTTTCAAGCATGCTAGATTGTTTGCACATAAAGTGTCTGGCGAAATGCTTGAAAGAAAGGAGAGTTACAAGTGAGTTGTAAGATAGTTTTTATGAATATTGTATTTGATATACTCGGAAGCTTGTGATGTTTTATTCAATACAGTGGCTGGAATGAGTTCTCTTTGCGTGTTAAGTTCATTCATTAATGAATAATTGAGCTTTATGTTATATGTAAGAATTATGTATGAGGCTTGAAGCTTGTTGGACATTTTTGGTATGGGTCGTAGGATAAAGTATAGTCTAAGAGTGGGAAGCAGGTCCAAGGGCGCGCTAAAGGAGTAAGGAAATAGAGTATATGCGAGAAGAAAGAATTGAAAATCCTAAAGAAGTAGTAATCTGTCTGAAACCTTGGCTACTGCCGTCCACTTGAAATTTGAAGAGTAATCTGTCAGTGCAAACATGTCAATAACGCTTGCTGTCCTATTCATGTCATGCTAATGCTTGTCCTATGATCCATAATGTGCTTTAATCACTTTGTTTTTTTGCTGATTATATGATATGCTTGATGTTTATGTAACATTATGCTCTCTTCTGTTGGTTATTCTTTTATTTTTATTTTTTTGGGAATGCAAGCCTAGTTTCAATTTTCAAATTTGAAAGTGTTGATAATCTTCCCATTTGGTTTGATGTTTATTTAAAGAAATCATCTGTTAGAATAACATGAAATGAAGCTCTGAGCTTGCATTCCTTTTTCTAGAATCTGTTGGACTTCATTTGTTACTTTTTTAGTTGATCAGTTCCAGCACATCTTCATTCTACTTGATGCCTACTTGAACACAAAGCATCTTGATGCCTACTTGATTTTGTTATTTACAATTCTTATCTTACAAAAACAACATTCCTTGATACGCAGACTGATGTATCGGACTTTTGTATTACATTTACAGACAGCAGTGGATCCAAATCTGGCCTGTTTCTCACCTTTATATTTGTGGCAGTCGTTGTTGGAGCTTGCATAGCTGGTTACATATTCTCTAAGTACAAATTCTAGGTAAGTAAGAGCTCATTTTAACATTTACAGACAGCAGTGGATCCAAATCTGGCCGGTTTCTCACCTTTATATTGTGGGAGTCGTTGTTGGAGCTTGCATAGCTGGTTACATATTCTATAAGTACAAATTCTAGGTAATTAAGAGCTCATTTAATTTAAAATGTTTGTTAAGTTGTTGAGTAGAAGCTCAGGAATAATTTTAGGCTCCTTTGCGCTGGACTGCTATAATCTCTAAACATTCCCCCACGGTGGTTTAGTGTGTGTTTGGTTTCACTTTTGAAACCATGGTTTCAAAAGTGAAGTAGCCAAACACCCCTTCAAAATCCAAAATAGCTTTTAACCCTCAAAACCATGGTTTGGGTTAAGGTACTCAAACACTCCCAAATTTTCCACAATTACGGTCTGGCATGAGAACCATGGTTTTCCAAAAGCTATTTTTTTTTCCTACCTTTTCAAAAGCTATTTTCTAAAATCTATCATCTAAAATCACTTTTTTCACTTTTTCTCTAGAAGCTATTTTGTAAAAGCTAATCCAAACACAACCTTAGATTGTGAGTGGGTTTTAGTGATGAGGGTTATGGTTTAGATTGTGGTTGGGTTTAGGGGTTAGGGTTGAGCAAGCCATCGGTTAACCTGGTGTATTTGCTTATATCATATTGTTTTTGAAGCATATGCCAGGGTTCACTGATGGCTTGCTCAACCCTAACCCTAACCCCTGAAACCACTGCGGGTTCTTAGGTTATTGTTTTACCTCTGCGTGCTTGTATCATATTGTTTTTGAAGTGTACTAATTGGATGACAAATATCCTGAAACAAAATGCTCTTTAGTTATGTTAGTTTGAAGGTCAAACACTCATAGCTGTGATATTTTATATGAGAACCCTCATATGTATGAATCAACATGGCACGTTAGCTTTTGGTTCAGTTAACACGTTCTAATTGTGACTTGTGTCAATATTGTTTGAAGAAGCTTAACTGAATGACTTTTTGACAGATTTAGATGTGTTTATACCTCTGAAGAGAGCGCTCCCAGATAATGGCCTTGAGAGCTATTTTGAAGAGGAGAAGACTGATCGGTCATTATGTCGATATCTGCACACGTTCAATCATAAGTTCTCAGTGGCATGTTATTTCTGTAGAAAATTTGAACTCAAGTCTTCTCCAAACCTCTTATTTGAATGCGCCTACGAATTTCAAGCACATAAAAGATTATGAAAGAATATCATTGCCCAAAGAGGAATCCTTCAACCTCTCTGCATTGGGACAATATAGACAAAGATGCTATGAAATAACAAGATCTGTTCCCTCTGATCGTAGATTGGTATTGAATACTCTGATACATAGTAGATGCTTGTCACAATCCTTGCATAGTTTTTCCACTGCGGCTGCTAAACAACCTGAACTGGGTAATGATGATGAGAAAAGTGATGAAATAGTTGCTAAGAAGAGGAAAGAAGCATCTCCAGAGGAGTGTGATCAAGCTGTTGAAGGTTTAAGCACTGCAAAAGCTAAAGCAAAGGCAAAACGGTTGCAAGAGCCTCAAAAAGTTGTTCAGAAATTTTTAAAGCGATTGTGGGCTTTGATTTTGGGGATTGGTCCTGCTTTTAGAGCTGTAGCATCTATGAGCAGGTTGGGATCCTTCTTTTGTTTGGCATATCTAGCCTAATTATCATCTGTTAATATGTGATAACGTACACGTATGGTCTGCCAATCCTTACTGCAGGGAGGACTGGGCCAAGAAACTGGTTCATTGGAAAGGGGAGTTTCTATCAACGTTGCAACACTACTGGTTGGGTTTCAAGCTGTTGTGGGCAGATGTGAGAATCAGCTCAAGATTGTTGTTGAAACTTGCTGGTGGGAAGAGTCTCTCTAGAAGGGAGAGGCAACAACTGACACGGACTACTGCTGACATTTTTAGGCTAGTTCCTTTTGCAGTTTTCATCGTAGTTCCCTTTATGGAATTTTTGCTTCCAGTATTTCTGAAGTTATTCCCCAACATGTTGCCATCAACATTTCAAGACAAAATGAAAGAACAGGTGCTGATAGTGCTGGGTATAACAAATTTTGTATGGCATTTGTCTGATTTTTGCAACGTTTTGGGGGGTTTCTTGATTTGTTATTTCCTGTATCAACGTTCTCATTGCAAAATGTGAGTTAGGACTTGAAAAACTATATATGATGAGATAATATTTGTGCATAGTTGTCAATTGTTTTCCCAGCCCTATTTTGGTGTTGAACTTGTTTTGTCATCTTGACCTTTTCATCAATATATTACTAATGGAAGTAAGAATTTTATAACCATGCCACTTTAACTGAGGGTACTGGGCTCAGTTTTGAAGTGCCTATGTAGAAGATAGTTAGAAGGACATATTTCAAACTGATGCCTATGTTGCGCTAATCTGCATTTCCATATATCAATTTACATGATCATTGCCAATATATGCTTCACATTGTCTGTAAAAATGGTAGCCACATTGTATCAATACATTCATTTTGAGCTTGTTTTTGGAGTTTACATTAGTATTTTGTAGCTTTGTGATTGGGTTTTGCACGATCAGTTTTACAGTGTTTGGTCAATTCATGTGCTTAATGTGTAGGAAGCATTAAAGAGAAGACTCCATGCTAGAATTGAGTATGCAAAGTTCCTTCAAGATACAGTCAAAGAAATGGCAAAAGAAGTTCAAAACTCACGAAGTGGAGAAATAAAACGAACAGCAGAAGATCTTGATGAGTTTTTGAACAAGGTCAAAATCTCAGTTCAAAGAATAGTTCATACTTATCCTGTCCACATATTTCCCTTTTCGCTATAGCCCTTGTTAACTTTATTTTTCTGTGCAGGTTAGAAGAGGTGCCCGTGTCTCTAATGATGAAATTCTGGGCTTTGCTAAGTTGTTTAATGATGAGCTTACTCTAGATAATATTAGCAGGTGGATTTCATAACTTTGGTTTGATTTTAACATACCGTATTTTTAAGTTGTGAGGTGGTATGATGAATTCTTCTGGCTTTCTACTGTTTTTAGGCCACGTTTGGTCAATATGTGCAAGTACATGGGAATCAGCCCTTTTGGGACTGACGCATACTTGCGTTACATGCTACGAAAACGGCTACAGAGGTAATAAGCATCAACTCATATTAGGAGCAATCTTGTTCATGCATGAGTGTGGTCTCTTCTGTGATAGCTTATGTGGCCTCTTCAAACAAAGTAGATCAAATGGGAATTAATATACCATAGAGCTGGCTCATGCCTTTAACTTTTAACTAATGCATGACCTAGTTTGAGCCCTCACACTTGTCAATTGGAAAATCAACTTTTTTCCAAATTGGTTATATATCTAGCTTTACAGAAAATGCTAGGTTCATGACGTTTTCTTTATAATGAGTATTTGAGCAGGAATGCCTTTTTTCTTCCTTTTGTTGTCATTTTATTTTGCATTTTTTATAAGCCATCTATTTTTAACTGGGACAATACTTAGGTCAAGATGCTTATAGCCCTTAGGTCAAGTTCTCCAATCACATTTATTATTTTGCTGTTGTTTGTTGTTGAAATGTATATGTGCTCTTGTAAATTCACCCACGAACTTGACCTAATGGATATAGGCAATTTGACTTAAGTTTTTCCCTTTTAACAGATGATTGGGGAGGAAACAACTTAGCATCAAACTTAATTTTTACTAACTTTAGCCCTAAGAGTAAACTTAAGTTTTACTAACTTTAGCCCTAAGAGTAAGATATAACGAAGAAATCTAGAGTTTGTCATGCTGGGCTGGTTCATACTCATGCATCTTGGTCATGTTTGATTAGGAACATATTGCCACTAAATGTCTATTTCACAATATTTATTTTTTGGTAGTTAAAATTAATTTTTAAGTGACAAGAATGCATCAGAATAGTTCACTATTTTACCTTCTTTAATGTCGATGTTCAGTCATAGCAAAAATCCATAAGACTCCATGATAGTATGCGTTACATGGAATGTGTTCTTTTCTTTTCTGTTTTTCTTTTTGTATTAGGATTAAGGAGGATGATATGTTGATTCAAGCAGAAGGTGTGGATTCCCTTTCAGAAGCCGAACTTCGTGAAGATTGTAGAGAGCGAGGCATGCTTGGGTTGCTTTCTGTTGAAGAAATGCGCCAGCAGGTTTTTTGTCATGAAAATTTTGTGCTTCCTTTCTGATGAATATAAACCTCACCATCAAATTGTTATTTTTCTTATGTAGCTTCGGGATTGGTTGGATTTATCATTGAATCACTCTGTACCATCATCTCTTTTGATACTTTCTAGGTAATTTTAAGGCTTCCCCTCCAAAAAGAAACGATAATTAGTAAAACCCTACCGAGTATGGAGATCCATCCTGAAGTCTTGCATAATACTCTTTACAGGGCATTTACTGTGTCTGGGAGGTTGAAGCCAGAAGAAGCTGTTCAGGCTACGCTTTCTTCTCTTCCTGATGAAGTGGTGGATACTGTTGGTGTTACTTCTTTACCCTCTGGGGATTCAGTCTCAGAAAGGAGGAGGAAATTGGAGTTCCTTGAAATGCAGGAAGAACTTATTAAGGTGTATAAGACTTTTTTGGTTCCCTTCACTTGTTTGATTTGAAGCTTTGATTGTTGCATTAATATATCAGCATTTTTCTCTTTGCTCAGTTACTGATATTGGATTAATTTATCTGTCAGTAGTTAATATAGCTAGCATGTGCTGGTATCCAAAAAAATATAGAATTCTTTCAAGATACCGAATTATTGTTTGATTCCAATATATTGTTACTTAATAATTAACAATCAATAATTAGTTAAAACCTTTAGTTTCTAATATTGCTCAAATTAATCTGTCTAGAAATACTGAGCATTTAAGTTACAGAAGCACTAGACTAATTAATTAGGTTAAAGCCTCAGTTCAACCATTTTAGATGAAAAGAGTTCCCCTCAAGGTTTAGGGTTTAGGAGCCTTTAAGTGACTCGGCTTTGAACAAATGAGTTTCCAACAATGTAGGAGGAGGAAGAAAGAGAAGAGGTGGAGCAAGCAAAAATGGAGTCCAATTCTGGTCAAGACAATATGGCCTTGAAAGAGAGAAATATTTCCACAGCTTCAGAAGCACAACAACTTGCTAGAGCTAGGGCATTGGAAAAGCAAGAGCAGCTGTGTGAGCTCAGTCGTGCATTGGCTGTTTTAGCTTCAGCATCTGTGAGAATTTGTGTTCAAAAGCTTGTGATTGTCTCAATACGGCTAACTGCATTTTCTCATCTATGATACATACTTATATTTGTACATGTTTTTCTTTCATTCTGATGGCAGTCAGTTAGCAGAGAGCGTGAAGAGTTTCTGAGGCTTGTTAATAAAGAGGTATCGTGGTGGAACTTTTTTACATCTTTTACACCCTGCCTTCAACATTCTATCTTCCTTTTCTTTTCTTTTGTGTTTTTTTGTATGCTGATGTTTCCACATGATTTTGAGTAGCAAGTTTGAGAGAGAAAACTTGTGAGTTCAGAGTTTCAGGAAAAGCTTGAGTTGTAAAGTGGTTCTTTCTATTTAAGTGTTATATATGTAGGATACAAAGGATCCAATGTCAATTTTATAATAAATATTCTCTTTCACCAAGGAAAATCTGCCTTCAAGCTAGAGCATATAAGTCACATGCTTCCAGTTTGTTCTATATGTAGTTGATTTGGGACCCTGGGTGACTTGTTGAGTTTGTTTATTGGCTGATCCTTTGAATGGACAAACGTGGCAGCAATGGACCCAAATTGAATCTTTTCTCTTTCAAATGGCAATCAATCTCAACAAGTTTGGTTCTTCTGTTCAATATTGGATTAAAAAGGATATGCATGGACTTAGATTTTTACAAAATCTTATCTGTTTGATGCTTCCAAATCTCAAATGTTGAAGTTCACATATTGTGAGAGCTATGGCATGATATTATGCTATGACACTAGATTCGGTAACTTTTTGTTTCTTACTTTTCCAAGAGATTAGGTTATCCCTGATGAAGACACTGTATGTTTATCAATAGGAGTTAGGAGAGTCAGCCTAGTCTGCATCACTATAACCCAAAACGTGAATGTCACCCTTATCTTTATATAGCAAACCTTGCCCTAGAGTTCATTTGACGTGTCTGTGGATGTGAACCATGGTATCCCAATGAGCAAGCATCATATGGAGATTGTAAGAATTTGATATGTAAAGTAAAAAGAGGGTGGGTTAGTTGTTAATTTGCCGTTAGAGTTAGGATTAGTTAGTTGTTATAGTTGGTTGTGATGAGAGCTAGTTGTGAGGCAAATATTAAACTATAAATAGATTGGTATCTCAGTTGTATAATCAGATTATGAATGATATGAATTACTCCGTTTCTCTTCTTTCCTCTTCCCTTTCTTGGTTTCTCTTTCTCTGATCGGTTTCTCCTTCTTCTCTTCTTCTTTTCCCTCTTCTCCCTCGGTTTCCCTCTCTTTTCTATATTCTTCTACAATTATCTAACAGCATTGACCTACTACTACATTTATAGTAAAGGAGATATCTGGATGAGTAATGATAAGGTAGTTGAGTTTTCTAATGAATCCTTGGTATCTTCCTGGATTTGCATGAGGAACCCCCTATTTGGTATTCAGATCCATGGCAGCATGGACTAGTTTACAAAATAACAATTCTGTTTCAACCAATATGTCTCAGGCATATTTTCTGTGATATAGCAACCTTTGTTCAAGATTGAGCAACTTTAATTCCCAGAAATTTCCCATTTTGGTAGCTTGAAAAGTATGGAACAAATGCTGGTTGTTATCATCATTTATAGTTGTTTGACAGAACTTGTGTAGGAAGTTTTACTCACCACTGAAGCCACTAGAGTTGCTTGTGACTGATTCTGAATCTTGTAAACGCCTCCATCATTCGTCCCTTTGCGCAAAATTCCCCCATATCCTTTACCTTCATAAGACACTTGTCAAGTCTAAGAATTGACTTTGATAGATTATGTTTAAAAATTATATTCTCATGGTGTCTTTAGAAATTCTTTGGTTGAGTTGGATGGCAACCTATTTATTTGAAAATTTATAATTAAATGTGGTCCATTGGGATATTTGAATCTTAATTGATATGGGACCCTCCTGAACTTGGATTGTACATTTGATTTGTATGATTTCAGATAGAACTTTATAACAGCATGGTGGGAAAAGATGGTACAACTGACGGAAGAGATGCCATGAAGGCATATAAAGCTGCACGAGAGGAAAATGAGCACACTACAGAGTTGGATGAACAGGATGAGGTGTCCTCGGCACTCATAGAGAAAGTAATGTCCACATATCATTTTTTGTCCTGATAAACTGTTAAAACCAACCGGTCATTTGTGCTTTTGTAAATGACAAAATTCCTTCAGGTTGATGCTATGCTCCAAAATCTTGAGAAGGAAATAGATGACGTTGATGCAAAAATAGGTGATCGTTGGAGACTGCTTGATAGGTTTGTACTTGCCCTTTGCCTAACCCAAAAACTTGAATTTTTAAGAGAAGGCTTAACCATTCTTGAATGGCTGTGTTAATATTTGTTATATTCCTTTTCTTGAAGTGTGGGTAACCCACAGGCTTAGAAGTGTAAATGGATTGATTTTTATATAAGCTTAGCTTGTTAAGAGTTTCAATATGGCTCACTTGTTTGTAAATGAATAAGCTTGATCAACATGTGAGAGCTCTCATGGTCAAACTGACTGAGCTTGAGAAACTTGGATGTTAAGCTTAACAATCTTGCAAGTATGAAACATAATTTGTTTAAAATTAAGGAATACTTTTTGCATGGAAATTAATTTATTTAAACTAATGGAGGCATCAAGTAAGTAACTTTTGATCTTATGGTCATAAAGGCTCCGATACTATGTGTATTTTTCCCCCTCTTTTTATTGACATAATCAACCTAGTAATGTTGCCTTCTCAAAGGCCATAATCACAGTTGGCACTGCTTTCCTGCTTATAGGAATATTTAATGGTTGTTGGATACGTATTCCTCATTGTAGTCAAAGATTGTCTTTCTGATTTCAGTGTCATTGTTTATATCTCAAATTGTGCAGTCCTTTTTTGAGACTATTGCATGATTTCTTTATCCTTTTTTCCCCATCTTATCCCACTCAACTATTTCTGGTGGTTTTAATAGATATAATTTTTTTTTTAAAATTTAAAGGTGCAGGCACTAACAGCCTGAGATTACAGGCGAGAACAAATCCACAACCTCCCACTAACCAGGGAACTTTCATGCCACTAGGATTCAAAGCCTTTGGCTAAACTTAATGTTTATGTGTACTTTTTTCTACTTTCTAAAACAGTTCCTGTTACTTTAGAAAGTTCAACTATTTTCAGTAAAAACTTAGAAACATGTTTATCATAGAACAAGGGGAGTCTAATATTCAAAATGATCATTTACTTGATAGAAGGAGAGATTCTACTTTGAAGATCTTCAAAGGAAGAGAATTTGGTTCTCAGTCCTACAAGTGCTCAATTTAAGTTCAGAGTTATCCTCTTCATTTCATGTCTCTAGGATTCTTGTAGACTTTTTCTGCCCCTCTAACAAGAATTTTTAGAGGTTGCTGCCATGTGACCTAGAGGTTATGGGTTCAAATCTTGGAAACAGCCTCTTTGATTGTGGGGGTAAGGCTATGTACATCTATCCCTCCCCAGACCCCATTTGGTGGGAGCATCGTGTATTGGACTGCCTTTTTTTAACAACAATTTTTATCTTCTATTTATGGAAAAATTAGAACCTTCTGATGAGGCGATTTGCATTTTTTGACAAGTTATCTTCATCATACTATAAAAGAATTATTTATATCCTCTTACCTAGTTCATCCAATGATTTGTCACTCCATGACAGGATATTATTCCTCTTTCGCAACAACTAGCCTAGACCTGCGCAATGCATGGGTGAGAGGCCGGGTATTTATTAATGTGTTGTTATGTAAAAAATCACTTAGATTTAAAACAATATTTTGTAGTATGGAATACGCTATGACCATATAGAGATATATATGGATGGTGAGGTGATGCTATAGCAATTTTGACTTTCATTTCTCAACATGTACATAAAATACTCAAAACTACTTTATATAAAAAGTTGTAATTAATTTATTGGAACCCCTATTGAGTAGATACCCTGAATTTGCACAAATTTATATTTATAATTATATTATTATATTCGTTCCTTTTAAAGATCTCTAAGGGAATAATCAAAATATTAAATTAAATATTTTGTATCTACCTCCCCCATTATTAATTTACAAAATATTGTGTAATTGCCTTCCCCATTATCTATCTTTCATAACCACATCTCATTATCATCTTCTTTTTTTTTTAAGTAGTGTTTTGAGCCTACCATTTTGCTGATATGTCGGCTAGGGAGACGCTTACTGCTCTACTTTTATATAGTTAAGATAAAATTGCTGTTCTCATTATGATAATAAGGCCTTGTTATCATTGAGGGGTATCTATTTCTGGAGAGAGAAGGGTTTCGCCCCTCTTGATAAGGTTGTCATCTTCCAAACTTGTCATTTTTTGAACTATCTAGCCCTTTGACTTCACCGGGTAGGGAGAAGATCTTTTCAATTTAGGGGTAAATTGAATTTTTCATTTTATGTGAATGAAGGTAAGCAGTGGGCTCTGTGTACTCTCTGCCTCTTTCATTCTCATGAAAGAAAATGCATTGTTTTAAGAGTGTAGAAGGGCTGAAATTCTTCCACGATTCTTTTTGCTTTCTTTTTTTTTCTTTTAAACTTTTGTTTTTATGCCTGAATTCTACAATTCTATGACAGAAATTCTAAGGACTTTCAACCCTTTTTTCCTTGAGTGAAAGGATAATTCATTTCATCAATAAACATCTCAATCTATACAAGCCTGTGAGACTATACCGAGCTGAGAAGCCTATGAGAGGATTTACAATATGTTTCTATAAACTGAGAAACTTTAATTGGATCCTTATAAACTAAAGGTCTCGGGCATTTGCTCGAAGCCTGAAATGATGCTTTGTTCATGGTTGGTGAACAATATTTTGATTTGGCTAACCCTTCTTTTATCTTAGAATTGATGAAAATAATGAAGATGTAAATCATAGAATTCAGGTTGGGTGGTATAAATGGAGAAAAGCTACCGGGGTTATTTGTGATCGGAAAGTTCCTAATAAGATAAAAGGGAAGTTTTATCGCACTGCTATAAGACCAGCAATGCTATATGGTAGTGAATGTTGGGTTTTATAAAATTTGTAATGATCATATACGTGAATGAGTTGGAGTGGCACCTATTAAGGAGAAAATGGTAGAAAATCGTTTGAAGTGGTTCGGAGACGTCCAAAGATGACCATTGGGTGCGCTGGTTAAGAGGGTCGATCAAGCAATTTGGAGCCCTCTAAAAAGAGATAGAGGAAGACTGAAGTGAACCCTTAATGAGGTTATAGAGCGGGATCTATTGGTTAATAATTTGTCTAAAGATTTGGTTTTTGATAGAGCACAATGACGTCGTGCTATCCATGTAGCCGACCTAACCTAGTAGGATAAGGCTTTGCTGCTGCTGCTAACCCTTCTTTTATTTTGAGTCAAGGCTTGTTTGTAAGGCCTATTGTTGAAGTCAAATAAGCTCAAAATTGGCTGGAAAATGGACTTGTTGAACTGACCACATCTTGTTGGTCTCCAATCTTTTAATGTTAATATTTACGTGTCTTCAATGTAGTGATTATTGTCAGTATTATTGTTGACTATTTTGCAGAGATTATGATGGGAAAGTGACTCCTGATGAGGTAGCAGCAGCTGCAATTTACTTGAAGGATACTTTGGGCAAGGAGGGAATTCAAGAACTCATAAGTAACCTTTCTAAAGATCGAGGTCTGTCATCTTGCTCTTGTATTGTTTACTGATTACATCCATTGTTTGTCCTCATGCATTTTTTTCAGTAAAAAATGAAAAGCAAAAAGGAAAAGAAAATGCCGCTCTTTTTGCTTTTGCCTGGAATAAATTGTGGATTCATCATGAAATTTCCCCTGGACGAGAGATGGCCAACCAGTGACCAGCCTCCCTATCCCCAATGGCTCAACTTATAGTCTTCTGTGTGCTTTTTGGGGCATAGGATTTGCTATAGTGATGGAGGGAAGCTCAATCTAAGAGCTGATAAATGCATTTTCCTGGGGGTACCCTCCAACACAAAAAGGTTACAAGTGTTATTCTCCAACCACCAAAACAATTCATGTTACAAAGAATGCAGTTTTCTATACCACCAAACAATAACAGACCTGATGTCACTTCAATACCACCAAACATAACACAACCTGAACCTGAAACCTCGGGTAACAGACCTGAACCTTCACTAGAAAATAATGAAACCTCACCAAACAAAACTGAATCTTCATCATCGAGACCTATAGCGACTGAAATGAGATCTTATCTTGACTTGTAGTCGCTGTGTGTTCAAGTTCATTATCAACACTGATTGTACCACCCTCCCCCCCCCCCCCAAAAAAAAAAAAAAACACACACACACACAAGGAAGAAATAAGAAGACTCCGTGCCCCACCAAACAAAACACACACAAAAGAGAAGGAAAAAAAAGACTCCCTGCTCCGTGTGCCGTGTTATCTTTAGTTGGATAATCTGGTTAAAACCGTTGCATTAATGTGTTGATGCAGATGGGAAAATTTTCGTGGAAGACATTGTCAAACTGGGCAGTTGGAAAGATGTCAATGCGGCTGAAGATGGGACTACATAATTCAACCATCTGATAGATCTTGGCAGGTTACCTCCTTCCTTTTAAAATGGTGCAGGAATGACGTTTGGAATCATTATTCTTGTTTTCATTGTATACATACGTGGTATAAGTGGAGCTGTCACATGAAGGGTTTAAATCGTCTGCTAGCTTGTAAATTTGTAGTGGCTGGTGAATCAAACAATTGCATAAACCTTATAGCTTCATGGCTTTTTGACTATCTGAACGCTTCGAATGAATCTCAATACATATTTTCTCAGTTGAACATAAATAAATCTTGTTTATTGTGTCATTTTGATCAAGTACCCGATGGGCAATGTAGTAAAACTATAATAGGGATAACTAATATCTAATCTGCAATTTTTTATAGTTTTGACAAATTTTTAGTATGGTCCTTGTAGTTTCTTTACAAGGCCCTTGTGGTTTTACATAATTTAAGTCAGGTCCATGTAGTTTTCCCCTTTTATAAGCCCTATTTAGTTTCGCTTAATTTTAAATAAAGTCCATGTTTCAGGTGATTGATAAAAAGAGAAACAAAAAATGATAAATATTTGGTTAAAAATAAGGTGAAATTATAAGGATCTGATTAAAAAAAAATTTAACTATAAGGACTTGATAAACAAACATGTGAAACAATAGTGACTTGATAATAATACTATAAAGACTTAATTAAAAATCATGCAAAATTATAAGAACCTAAAGATTAAATTTTCCAACTTTATATACTACTTTTGACCTTTAATATAAAAGTTAATTGACTAATTTCGGTAGTTTAAAGAAATTAGTTATATTAGTTATTTGTAACAAATATAAGTTGATTTTTTTAAAATGTCATGATTAATTAAACTTGATTTCTCTCCTTTTTTTTTTTTGGCCCACTCTCATCCTTTTACCTTAAAACTAAGAAGTTTTGGGGTTAAATTCATTTTTTTTAAAAAAATCAATCACTTGAAATATTTGTTAGTAGATCATACATTAATTTTAAATAAACTCACTACCTTAAATATTTGTCCAAAAAAATATTGATGTGGCTGGGACGTTTGCCTATTTGTTATGAAAGGGTCACAGTTGCTCATTTTAATTGTACCCTTAAATATGTTGTACCTTTACTTTTTTTTTTTTTAAATAAAGTGTTCCTCTTACAACTACGTAGTTTTGGGGTAAAGGATGAGAGTAAACAGGAAAAGAAAAGTAGAGAAGCCATATTCTAATTAATCATAATTATCTTTAGAGAATGAAGAGAATTATGCAACAGAGGAAACATGATGAAAGAAATCAAATCACACTGAAGGGTATATTTTCTCTCTCTCTCTTGTCTTCCTTTTCAAGATAACTTACCATACTTTTCATAATGACCCAATTCCTAATTTTATACATGTTCTTCCATCCAAAACAGATATCATGTAATGCTCTTCAACACATTCAAAAGGGTAGAGATTTTTTTTTTTGATTTTTCTACAACTATGGGTGTAGACAAAGTGGAAAAAAATATAGGTTCAAAGAAGCTAAACAAAGGATATATGCATGAAAAGGGTACGCTTTTTGGCTTATCTGGCTAAAATGAAATGAATACCTCTATCATTTTTATGCATACACATGCATAAAATGTGACCTCAAATAAGATTCAAGTCGAGTTCTAGATTGAGTAAAGAGATGGGGGTACATACTAAAAAAATACATTAGGCTCAAAATCTCACTAGGTTTATATGATTACTAGCCTAAATCCACTAACGTTAAATTCATTGACACTTAGTCTACTAACTTAAAACATGATCAATCACTTTTCAAATCAAGAATTCATCATACTAAAGTCACTCAAAACTCACAATTTTTTTTTTCAAGAAAATCTCTCAAAATGGTTTCACCATGATTACTCAAATCAAGATTCAAGAGAAAATCCACATACAAAACATCATGATGCAATATGCTTTTACCATATTAATGCATATCCAAATTAAAACTTCCCCCACACTTATCCTTAATAGTATCCCCACTAACAATGGTCATGTCAAGAGTATTATTGGTATCAATAGCAATAATTGAGATATTATTTTCAACATTCAAAGCATCATTATGATTAGTGTTAAGCGATGTATCTTTAAAATCAATATTCTCAGGGGATTCAATAATAATTTCATCTTTATAATTTGGGGTTTTGTTAGGGTTTAGGGTGTAAGGGTTTTAGGGTTTCGGGTTTGGGGTTTGGGGTTTTGGGGTTTAAGGGTTTGGGGTTTGGGGTTTGGGGTTTGGGGTTTGGGGTTTGGGGTTTAGGGTTTAGGGGTTGGGGTTTAGGGTTTGGGGTTTAGGGGTTTAGGGTTTAGGGGTTTAGGGTTTGGGGATTGGGGTTTGGGGATTGGGGATTGGGGTTTGGGGATTGGGGATTGGGGATTGGGGATTGGGGTTTGGGGATTGGGGTTTGGGGTTTAGGGGATTGGGGTTTCGGGATTGGGGATTGGGGTTTGGGGTTTAGGGGTATAGGGTTTAGGGTTTAGGGTTTAGGGTTTAGGGTTTAGGGGTTAGGGGTTAGGGTTTAGGGGTTAGGGGTTAGGGTTTAGGGGTTAGGGTTTAGGGGTTTAGGGTTTAGGGTTTAGGGTTTAGGGTTTAGGGTTTAGGGTTTGGGGTTTGGGGTTTGGGGTTTGGGGTTTGGGGTTTGGGGTTTGGGGTTTGGGGTTTGGGGTTTGGGGTTTGGGGTTTGGGGTTTGGGGTTTGGGGTTTGGGGTTTGGGGTTTTGGGGTTTAGGGGTTTAGGGGTTTAGGGGTTTAGGGGTTTAGGGGTTTAGGGGTTTAGGGTTTAGGGTTTAGGGTTTAGGGTTTAGGGTTTAGGGTTTAGGGTTTAGGGTTTAGGGTTTAGGGTTTAGGGTTTAGGGTTTAGGGTTTAGGGTTTAGGGTTTAGGGTTTAGGGTTTAG